>OY829914.1:42858054-43277859 GCA_963691935.1 Nephrotoma guestfalica
GTCCCAAAATCTGGAATGATGAACGATTTTATCGTCGTAATATGTGAAAAATAAAAATTTCACCCCTATAACCCCATCAGACTTACCCCTAACCTATAATCGAAATCTACCTATGGTCATGGGCTATCGAATCAGCATAGTCAGATTGGTGTCCATGTCCCAAAATCTGGAATGATGAACGATTTTATCGTCGGAATATGTGAAAAATAAAAATTTCACCCCTATAACCCCATCAGACTTACCCCTAACCTATAATCAAAATCTACCTATTGTCATGGGCTAACGAATCGGCATAGTCAGATTGGTGTCCATGTCGCAAAATCGCGAATGATGAACGACTTTGCTTGAAGAACATTAAACTGCTTTATCGACATTTTTCGGCTGCATAAAACAAATATGGCATTTAACACCTATAACCCCATCAGACTTACCCCTAACCTATAATCGAAATCTACCTATGGTCATGGGCTATCGAATCAGCATAGTCAGATTGGTGTCCATGTCCCAAAATCTGGAATGATGAACGATTTTATCGTCGGAATTTGTGAAAAATAAAAATTTCACCCCTATAACCCCATCAGACTTACCCCTAACCTATAATCGAAATCTACCTATGGTCATGGGCTATCAAATCAGCATAGTCAGATTGGTGTCCATGTCCCAAAATCTGGAATGATGAACGATTTTATCGTCGGAATATGTGAAAAATAAAAATTTCACCCCTATAACCCCATCAGACTTACCCCTAACCTATGATCGAAATCTACCTATGGTCATGGGCTATCGAATCAGCATAGTCAGATTGGTGTCCATGTCCCAAAATCTGGAATGATGAACGATTTTATCGTCGGAATATGTGAAAAATAAAAATTTCACCCCTATAACCCCATCAGACTTACCCCTAACCTATAATCGAAATCTACCTATGGTCATGGGCTATCGAATCAGCATAGTCAGATTGGTGTCCATGTCCCAAAATCTGGAATGATGAACGATTTTATCGTCGGAATTTGTGAAAAATAAAAATTTCACCCCTATAACCCCATCAGACTTACCCCTAACCTATAATCAAAATCTACCTATGGTCATGGGCTATCAAATCAGCATAGTCAGATTGGTGTCCATGTCCCAAAATCTGGAATGATGAACGATTTTATCGTCGGAATATGTGAAAAATAAAAATTTCACCCCTATAACCCCATCAGACTTACCCCTAACCTATAATCGAAATCTACCTATGGTCATGGGCTATCGAATCAGTATAGTCAGATTGGTGTCCATGTCCCAAAATCTGGAATGATGAACGATTTTATCGTCGGAATTTGTGAAAAATAAAAATTTCACCCCTATAACCCCATCAGACTTACCCCTAAACTATGATCGAAATCTACCTATGGTCATGGGCTATCGAATCAGCATAGTCAGATTGGTGTCCATGTCCCAAAATCTGGAATGATGAACGATTTTATCGTCGGAATATGTGAAAAATAAAAATTTCACCCCTATAACCCCATCAGACTTACCCCTAACCTATAATCAAAATCTACCTATTGTCATGGGCTAACGAATCGGCATAGTCAGATTGGTGTCCATGTCGCAAAATCGCGAATGATGAACGACTTTGCTTGAAGAACATTAAACTGCTTTATCGACATTTTTCGGCTGCATAAAACAAATATGGCATTTAACACCTATAACCCCATCAGACTTACCCCTAACCTATAATCGAAATCTACCTATGGTCATGGGCTATCGAATCAGCATAGTCAGATTGGTGTCCATGTCCCAAAATCTGGAATGATGAACGATTTTATCGTCGGAATTTGTGAAAAATAAAAATTTCACCCCTATAACCCCATCAGACTTACCCCTAACCTATAATCGAAATCTACCTATGGTCATGGGCTATCAAATCAGCATAGTCAGATTGGTGTCCATGTCCCAAAATCTGGAATGATGAACGATTTTATCGTCGGAATATGTGAAAAATAAAAATTTCACCCCTATAACCCCATCAGACTTACCCCTAACCTATGATCGAAATCTACCTATGGTCATGGGCTATCGAATCAGCATAGTCAGATTGGTGTCCATGTCCCAAAATCTGGAATGATGAACGATTTTATCGTCGGAATATGTGAAAAATAAAAATTTCACCCCTATAACCCCATCAGACTTACCCCTAACCTATAATCGAAATCTACCTATGGTCATGGGCTATCGAATCAGCATAGTCAGATTGGTGTCCATGTCCCAAAATCTGGAATGATGAACGATTTTATCGTCGGAATTTGTGAAAAATAAAAATTTCACCCCTATAACCCCATCAGACTTACCCCTAACCTATAATCAAAATCTACCTATGGTCATGGGCTATCAAATCAGCATAGTCAGATTGGTGTCCATGTCCCAAAATCTGGAATGATGAACGATTTTATCGTCGGAATATGTGAAAAATAAAAATTTCACCCCTATAACCCCATCAGACTTACCCCTAACCTATAATCGAAATCTACCTATGGTCATGGGCTATCGAATCAGTATAGTCAGATTGGTGTCCATGTCCCAAAATCTGGAATGATGAACGATTTTATCGTCGGAATTTGTGAAAAATAAAAATTTCACCCCTATAACCCCATCAGACTTACCCCTAACCTATGATCGAAATCTACCTATGGTCATGGGCTATCGAATCAGCATATTCATTTTGGTGTCTTTCTGGTTAAATCTATAACATCTATATAAAATAAGTTTTTGAAAGTTGGCCGTATGCTGCTATAATAAACACATGAAACTATTAGTTAATATCGTTTAGATTGGAAAATACAATTTCTTCAGTTGTTTGTCCCGATATATATGTTTGCGGCTGGTTAAGTAGATTAGTCACTTTCGACTACGATATTTCAATTTAATATATAATTTATTTAACTTTCGGCTCTAGTAGTCAAGACACTATCTGCATTATCGATTTTTTCACTTTCGGCTGGCAACTTTCGGCTAACTTTAACAAGGTCTCAACGACAGCAATATTTTCTTCTGTACGAACTCTTCTCATTCTTGTCGGTGGCTTGGCATCCAAAAGAGTGAATGTAGACCGAAATTTGGTAATTACGTTCTTTATGGTGGTCTCTGACGGACGATTATGTGCACCATAAAATTCACGAAGTGCTCTATAAACATTTTTAATTGAACACTGATTTTGAAAATAAATTTCCACGATTTGAAAACGTTGTTCTGGAGTTAACCTATTCATAATGATTTGCCAAACAATACTGAGTAGAAATGCCACTTTGAGCTGTCAAAACAACTGTCATAAAATAAAACGACATCTATCGGAAAAACAAACCTCCTAAAAAAACACCCTATAAATCCTCATCTTCTTATAACATTTTTAACTTTAACATAAATCATAACATCGATCTCAAAAGAAAATTACAAATTTAGTATTTAAGTTACCACTTTTTTTAAGTATTGGAACTAAAGAACATGAACTTTGTGTTGATGCTCATTCAACGGTAATTTAAGGTTATGGCTATTATAAAACACTTATTTAAAACTTCACACAATTCATTCTCAACCCGAACTCTGGGGAAAAACTCGCAAGATCACCTTTCTCATTTAGTATTGGAATTGGAACTCGGAAGGTGGACTCTCCAATATCAGGCATCCGCAACAAAAATACACCCAAAGCAGTATTTCATAAAATTTAATACTAAACACGAAATCTTTAAGAGCAAACTTGGTTGCTTTAAGGAAACATGGAAATAGGAAACATAAATCTTCTTACGTAGCTTTTAATAATTTTTTGCCATATTTTGCAAAGATAGCTTTGATAAGCCTCGTGCCCTAATTCTTATAAATGCGCAAAAGGAATAACCAAATTTCCAGAAATATTTAATATTTGTTCTTTAGAGTGTCGTGCAGCTGTCGATGGTTGAATGTTGCTAATGTGTTTTCGTAATTGATTTACCAACTCTGACCGACTAACAAATTTACTAGTTGTTATGAAATTAGCTGGAAGAACTTTTAAAATTTTCGCACGGAATGCTGTTCTTAGCCCTAGTAGTACGGTAGGCACTGAATTGGTTCACTGGTATTGGCGGTACACATAATTGCACGTTTTAACGTTCGAGACCAACGCTCGATAATTCCGTTGCAAGCCGGATTATATAGTGCGGTTCGTTTGATTGTTACCTAAGACTCGTGAAATTTCACCAAGGAGTGCAGAACTGCGTGAACTGAGCACCTTTGTCAATTACTATGCTTAAAGGCACATCGAACGTACTGATCCAATTTTTAATTAAGGCATCAACGATGGTCTGTGTACGGATATCTGCGATTGGAACCGCCTCAGTCCAACAAGCGTACCTGTCGGCCATCGTTAAACAATAAATTTGGTTTTCAGAAGGCGGAAGAGGTTCAATCAGATCGAAGTGAAGTTCTTCGAATCGATTGTTGCCCCGTATGAACCGACTTGACTGTGGACATGTTTGGTTACCTTGTATTTTTGACATCTAATGCTACTTTTGCTCAAATGCGTATTTCACTATCCATTGATGGCCAAATGGATTTCATTGTGATTTTGTTTCACCGTCGTTTGGTTGCTGGGATGTGAAGTATTGTGATAGGCTTCAAAAACTTGTTTACGAAATGATCTTGAAACAAACGGTCGTTCTTTGCTATTTGAAACTTCACACGTTATGAGATTATTTAAATCAAAAACTCGAACTCTTGCCCATTTTTGGTTTGGATCTGATTCTACAAGTGCCGCAAGTTCTGAATCGTTTGTTTGTGATTGCGCCAAGACTATGTAGTCAAGTATAGTTCCTATATCAATCAGTTGGATTCGAGATAAGGAATTGGCCACAACATTAGAGCTGCCCGTAATGTGCTGAATATCTGATTTGAGTTGCGCGATTAAATCCAGGTGTCATCGTTGCCTTGATGAAGCTTTGTCCAAATGTTGACGAAGTGAAAATGGAATGCTTTTGTGATCAGTAAATAACACAAACTCCTTTTCGTCCACAAAGTGTTGAAAATGTCGCCGAATATGCCGCTAATAGGTCTCGATCGTATGTACTGTACCTAATTTTGGTGTCATGTAGTTTTCGACAGAAAAATTATTATGTTTGCTACCCATTTTCGGTATAAACTGTTGTAAAACTACTTCCACGGCTATGTCGGATGTGTCAACGAAAATTGCAAATTTGGTGTCCGAAATTGGGAACGTTAATTGCGGGTAATGTGCTAATTTTGAGTCTTGTAGTCCAATAGATTATTGATTTGTGTATCTTTTTTTTCTTAGACTGTTTGAAATACTCGTATAAGGGCGGCTGACTGTTTTCTGCTCCTGGTATAAAGATCCTGTAATAATTTATCATACCAAGAAACCTAAGCAGTTTGTCTGCTGCCTTAGGCTGCGGATAACTAAGAATTGCTTCAATTCTTTGTCGATCTGGGCTGTGCTTATTCATCCAAAGCAAACTCACATTTATTCTGGTTGATGACCAAACCTGCTTCATCCAATTTTTGCAAGACAATACGAACATGTTTGTAGTGTTCATTCATACTCTTCGAAGCGATGAAGATATCATAAATGTAAGTGAATACGAATGCTAGATCACTGAATAACGCGTGCATCAACATTTGAAATGTCTGAGCTGTGTTTTGTAAGCCAAACGTCCATCATTCGCGGAAATTCAAATAATCCGAAAGGATCGATAATCACCACACAATCGCCAACAACCATCCTTTTTGGGTGTCATGTGAAGAAGACTAGTCCAATTGCTTTTAGAAGGTCCGCAAATTCTTTGCAAAAGCCATGTCTCAATTTCAGCTTTCGAAATCGCCATTTTCTCAGAGCTGAATCGTCGAGCATTTGCATAGCAAGGTTGACCTATTGTCTCGTCTCCCATCTCGTCTCTCATCTCCCTAGACCGAGATTAAGGACTAAATTTTTTGAACCGTATGTATCGATTTGTGAGGAATTTGCAACGAATCGTTTGGATTCTATCGGTTTAGCTATTTGTAAATTTGTAGGTGGAATAACCGAAATTTCAGCACCTGTGTCTACCAACAATTGTAACTAGTTTTGTGAATCTAAAATTGTGAAACGACTATTTGTTTTTAGGCTACAGTCGCCCGTCGCATGCAGCCCAGTGACTAGTAGTTTTCCGTTTTACGACTGTCGAAATTACACGGTTTTGCACACGTTCTTGCATTGGAACCATGTTTAAAATGGCAATAACACGTTGGGCTACATGTTCTTTGGATCGTGAACAACTTCGAAATTGACCGAAATTTCGCGACCGAAACCAGTCAGGTTTGAGGAATTAAACTTACTGAATAATTCTTCAACCTTCTGGAAGGTTATTACAGTTCGTATTTACACCACAAATCAACGCTGGTCTCTGCACATCCACCGTTCTCTCCGCTGCCTTTGCCAACTGGTTTAAACTGGATTTGTTTATGCACGCCAAAATTTCCTGGGCTTGTGTTGGCAGCCGCTGCATCCACAGATTCCTCAGTACTGGTTCCATCACCTGATCTGTGAACAACGTTTCAGTCTCACGCAAGAACTGAAACGGTTTCCTACCTCCCAGTTGAAGCCCAGAAAGAAGACGATCCAATTTAATTAGGGCAGATTCACCTAATCTCTCGATTATTATTGTTTTGAGAGATTCGTATTTATTGCTTGGCGGATGATTTAGTATTTGGTCTCGCGCACGCACTTAGCCGTCTGCGAATCAATTGCCGCAATCAAATGACCGTATTTGGAATTGTGCCTCCAATTGACGCGATTATTGTTAATAAACTCAACTAAGACCTTCTGAACATATTTTTGGGTTATAATATTTTTTGAAAACTTAAACTTTGAAGTAATGCCAACTATTTGTTTGATCGTGCAGTCGGTAACGTAAAAAAACGCACGTATTGTTTGAAAAACCTCAACACGATTACCTAATTTGGAAACGCACTTATACCAGAGAGTAATAACGCACACTACGCATGTTAATAATGAAATTAATTTAAATTTTTACACTCAAGTGTGCGAGCACTTACATAAAATAAATAATAATTGTACTGTGTGTCTTTGTCTCATATTCATACATATGATCAATTCTCCCACTTATATGTTATACGACTTCGTCACAAAACTTGTTTCGTATGTACAAAACCAAAAGTGGATGGATTTAACGCCATACTCAGCTGATTTTTTCTATTTTTATTTCATTAGTCTTAGTTGTCAATTCATTCGATTATTGTTAGTTTTAAGATACAATTTAATTTTGGCGGGTGACGCAATATAATGTCAATATTAATTAGCGATCCAGTACCAAATAGTCAAAGTTCATCGTCACCATCGTTTGCTGACCTACCGATTGAAGTAAGTTTTATATTAGTGTATATAGTCGCGCCCGTCTTACCGGATAAGAAAAATACGTTTAAGTGGTTATCGACATTGACGGCAACAACAACGACATTCCAAGTATTTTCATTTTTTTTGTTTTGTGTTTGTTGTGTCATTGTCGATATTTCTGTGACTTGTAAGACACAAATTAAATAATTAAGCCAATTACAACTTGACTGTGTTTAGTGTTGTGAAGACATTTATTTAAATTAATTTGATTTGAGCAGATGCATTTATTATTGTTATCGTTTATAGTGAAATCTATATATAATATTTTGTTGTTTAATCCGCAGGTGATCGAAAAAATATTAGCCTACCTAAAACTGCCGGATATAAATGTGGCAAGCCTTGCATGTCAACGATGGTATTGTGCATCAAAACATCCAAAATCGGTACGCCGAATAAAATTACATCTATCAAATTTTACGGTCGGCTCTGAAGATCCACTTCAAATTGTTCAAAATTCAACGCAATCATATCGCGTACTGTATTTGGATTCCATCGACTTTCAAAATACCACCGAGAATCGATTTAAATTTAATTTTGCACCGCATGTACGCGAATTGAAATTGGAAAATTTAAAAAATTTCACCGTCACAAATTTTGGTCATTTGCTTGAAAATTACGAAAATGTGACTAAATTGACAATCAAAAAATTCGATTTGGCCGCAAAAACTAATGATTTTTTGGACGATATATTCAAAGACAGTTTCAATATAGATTTGTTACAAAATCTTGAATACATTTCGATAAAATTTTATAACGTAAGTAAATTAAAATTTTTTAAACGAATTTCGTTAGCCTGCCCTCGACTAAAAACCTTCAAATACATGACAATCGGTTATCATATACATGAAATCGAAAGTAATTCGGTGCGACGATTTATCGAAAATTTAAAAAGCACGATTAAAGTGTTGAAATTTTCCGATTCTTTTGGATGGCACTTGTTCCCGGTGAACCCGAGTGAAATTAATAGTTTTATACGTAAAATTGAGCGACTAAGGCAGCTGGAACTGACAGAGTTGGAAATGGTGCTACGCGAACGTTATGACGAGCTAGTATTTATTGAGTTTTTTGAGAGTCAAACTGCATTAAAATCTCTAACGTTCAACTACAATTATATTTGTGCCCCAATATTCGAGTCAATAATAAATTGTTGTCGCAATTTAACGAAACTGTCGATCACATTAACGCGATACGTCGGAATTGAAAATTTAGATTGCGTCTTTTATTTAAAATATTTAGAGGATTTAACGGTTTTAAGCCCGTTCGACGAAAATTTTATAATCGACTTGCCAAAATTTACGTCACATAAAAATCTTCTTATGAAAAAGTTGGTATTTGAAGAGGAGTTGAGAATTAGGCTGGACACATTCGTGCAGATTTTAGAGAATTTTACGAATCTCGAAAAGTTTGTATTTACACTGCCGCCCGATACTAAAAGTTGGGAATTTGCAAAATTTTATAAAAATCTAGTCAACCTTAGATATTTATCAATCAACGTTATGTCAACGTCGAGTGGATTGGATAAAGATTCAGACGATTTTTTCAAATATTGCAATATAAGTAATCTGAAAAAATTAGAATATCTGTATGTCGACAACAATGGAGATGGTTATATACCTGGGATACAATTTGAAAACATGGCAAAATTAAAAAATTTAGACGAGCTAACAATGCGCATACATCAGACCCCCACACAAGAACAACTTGCTGAATTTTATGGCAATTCCGCGACACTTCGGTCACTGGATTTAATGAATTCGCCTGGAATTAATTTTGTTACACTACAAGATGTGGTTCGAAGTTTAAGGCGATTGAAATTTTTATTTATGGAGTCGTGCTCAGAAGAGAATCTAGATATTTTGCGATCAAATTATAAATATTTGAAAATAAATGAGTAGCCATTTTGAAATGTCGTTTATATTTATTGTTAATTTTATTTCCATTATTAGATTGCCAAACGATAAGGCAAGCAACCTTTAGTGAATAATTTATTTTCTTATACTACCTTCAAAAACAGGCAACAGTTCAGTTCCAATAAATACGTAGTTAAACGAACAAAGCAGTTCATGGTCATCACCCAAGTGTTCTTAGATCTATTTGCTAAACCGGCTGAACAACGCCACGATTTTTATTTTGTCTGTGCGAGTTTGCAATTAAATTGTAAAGCTGTGGTTTGCAAGTTACCAATTCAATGTAACGCAAGAACTTCACCAAAGTTACATAAATAAATCCTAATCAAAACAGAACAAATTTTACAAGGTGTTTAAGGAATGGAGAATTCTGTGCGGCATAACCAGGTACTAAAACTTCTTATCCATCTCAATTTAAAATTGAAAATGTGTCACTAGAAAATCAAAATTGCTGCCTAAAAATTTACAAATTTTGAAATTTTCTTGAACGTTCGATAACAACGCAAATCCAGTAAGACTGAACACTTATTTATATTCAACATTGAAATCAAGCAGGTTAATACTTTTGATGATAAGTAACGAAGTGACAAATTAAAACTGTTCTGATTTGTTAGGAAATTCTTGTATATACGAAAAAATACTGTGAAGAATTACGTACAATTGCACCAACCTGGAAAATCGACGAAAAACTGTAATCGAGGAATGACTCTACCATACTCCTATTATGTTATATTAATGTGGTGAGTTTGTGAACTAAAGTGCTAAATTGATGCTTGGACTAAACATTTTTCTCTCCGGTGGTTTTGAGTGCCTAGCCACTTCAACTAAATTCTTCAAGAAGCCTTCGATAATACGGAGCACTTATATATATTCTTCTATTTTTACAAAGCCTTTCAAACGATGCGTCAAATTATTTTACTGTAATGCGTGGATGGTAGTGATCAAACGGTGTTTGACTAGGCCATATTTATCAAGAAACATGCCCATTTTGTTCCTTTGCAGACTCCATGAGAGGATTTTCAAGCGACCCTGTCGCCGTTGCGTGACTGCCTGTTTTGATGTTTGAGGAAGTTGCGTTTATGTCTCTTACCCTTTCTTAATTGAAGCTATACAATTCTCTTTCAGGCATTTATTTCTAGCTTTAGAAAGATTTTTTATCTGTCCACGATTTTAGAAATGCAATCTACGAAGTTGGCCGTATAACTTGAAGCACTTGATTTTACCATTCGACATATTTCGTAATTACCCGAAAATGGTCAGAATCAATGTTGGCACTGCTTTTGCTTTAAGAAATCGTTGATGCTAGAAAAGTGTCTTTTGGATACGAGCATACGCAATTTCCATGTGCAAATAGGCGCGCATTCCGCTTGGGTTTAATGCAAAATGTAAGGAGCCTTGGACGATTGGACCACCATGTATGCGGACTGTGCATTGAAGTTATTCAAAATAATTTTCAAATCATACTGGCGGATTTTTACTTGAATCACTCTCGAGGTGGTAGTAGAAAGGATCTTTGTCATGTTCTGACTTCACCCGGGTGTGCAATCTGAATCCGTTGATTCGGTTGTTTATGAATAAAAAACCTTTCCCAATTGACTAAGTGTAATAATTTCTTTTATCAATTTGTTAATCATATAAAGTAGGATAGCAGTTCAATTGTTCTTGAAAGAAGTTTTTAGTCACACCACATGAAGCTTTCCCCTATTTCTTGGAACCATTCTGAACTACCAACGCAGTGTAGAATATATTTATCGTTTATTATAATAAGATCAACAATTTTTTTTCTGGTTAGAGCTCGAAAGCTCCAATTGTGTAGAACTTTGCAGATTTAGTTTTTGACCAGAACTTCCAACATGAGGTATTCTTAGACCATCTGCCTTTATTGATAACGGGAAAATCTAGTCAGGAGTTTCAGGAATTCTTACTTATTTCTTAGAATAGATGAGTGTCGTGTAGACTCTTTAGCAAACAGTAACAGTTTTATTTGCCACTCGCATTTGCCACTCGCAAACATCTGCAAATCCATGTAATTCCAATTTTGCCGCGGACGCTGTTCTAACCCAGGCCAACGGTACCAAGCTTATTCCGCTTAATTCATCTAATTCGATCTTATAATTTTTCCATTTTTCTTCAATTGCTTCTGGTAGCTTGTCATTCCACTGTGTATAGCTCTCCAGGTCTCTCCAGCTTTGCTGTTATCTTTATTGGTGATGACCAGCCGACAGGATCAAATAATTTCGAAGAGTCGGACAACAGTAGATGTTTCGTGGGCTCTTCTATTGAACGATTTCAAATTTAAATGTGTCATCTTCAGGATTATAGAGAATCCCTAAAATATTAAAACCATTATGTGGTTGATTTTTAAATTGATCATTCCTTTTGCTCGTCGGTGCTCAGGAACGTTAGTCATGACTTCAGCTGTATTCGACGCCCATTTGTGCAATGGAAAACCTCCGCTCCGTGCAGGTCTTGTCATCTGTTGTTAAATAGCTACAACCTCCTCGACGCTGTTACCCCCGATCATTCACGTAAAAATCTCTTTCCATGATGTTTGCAGCTGTCGGATAGTTATTCTTTTTATATTCTGCCAATTGCATTAATGTTCCTACAGCATGAAACGTTACTGCCGTTGGTGTATAGGTAACCGTTTTTAATTTGTATTTTCCTATTGGTTGTGATAGATTTTTTTGCCACAATATGCGTTATAAGTTCTGGTCATCTAGATATGCCGGAACATTTTTCCAAAGATGATGCGAATTTAGGCCACTTTGAATTTTGGGGCCGTTCATTATATGTCATTCAATAATAGTCCTGAAGTAGTTTTGCTCGATGCATCGAATACTACTCTTAGCTTTGTGGTAGTACTTTCATGATTGATCACTCCATGATGTGGTATATAATATACTGGACTGTACAGATAGACTTCCATAAATTCCTGATATTGTTTACCGAATGGTTTATCTTTCAAAAATTTTCTATCGATTTGTAGTAATCGTGCTACTGCCTTTTTTCTGGATTCACCTAGCATAGATGGTTCTATTTGGTTATCGCATTGTCGTTACTGCATATAATCTTTCTGCGATTGCTTCCTCCTGAGTATGTGTTTTTTCTTGCGGAATGGCATCATTTTCTATTAATAAACCAAGTTTTTGCTTAATTATTTTGGTAGTGACCATTGACAACATTTTATCTTCGTGGTTACACCAAGTTTGGTTTCTTGGGCGATTGGATCTTGTGACTGTCCTCTAATGATGCTACTGTTTACAATTAGAGGATAGTCGTCAACCCCGATTAGTATGTCAATGCTATTGGACTGTTGTATTGTGGATCTGCAGGTTGTAAATGCTGCAAATGTGCCCATTTGTTGGTATCAAAGTCAATGTCTGGTATATTATCAGTTAATTTTTTAAACACCATTGCAACTTAATTCCAGAGGAACTCTGATGCCTTGAAGATAAAGTTAGTTCGACCTTGTTAGTTCGACTCCCATTCCTGATATTCTAGTGTAGGCTTGTTTCTGCCTCGCATTAGGAAGATTTGCTGTGTTTGTGGAGATTAATGACGCTTGAGAGCCTGGATTAATTATTGATATGAAGAGCAATAATTTTTCCTCGCTGTTAATGAGAGTTGCTGTTGTGTTGTTAAAAAACTTTTAGATACCCGCTGCATATCTGCGTTGGAATCGATCTGCAGTCCTATGTTATGCTTTCCATGGCATATGTTACATTGGTTTTTCTTCATTGGAGACATACGTATATGGTCTCATATTCTGCTGATAAACAGTTTCTGCATAATTTATGAAGCATTGCAATTTGCGATCTTTCACTGGAATTTAATTTCCTAAATCCTCCACATTCATTAATTGTATGTCCCCCTCGGCAGTAGACACAGATGTTTATTGTTGTTAAGAAGGTCCGTTTAACTATTTGGCCTTTGTTCTCTCGTAAAGTGGTTGTTGGTAGGATCATCGGCTTTTAGTTGCCATTGGCCCCTAATGAAACGTCCCTTACAAAAATTTTAAAAATTCCGTTGTTGATTGGAATTTCCTTGGATCTTCTAAGGAGATCTCATAGTGTCGCCTTGACTCATTGTCTAGTTTTTTAGTTAAGGTGAAGATTATTATTGTGTTCCACGATTCAGTGTTTACCCCTGTGTCACGCATTCCGTACAAACATTCAACTGTTGTATCGTGAACATTTCTCAGTGCCGCTGCAGTCTCTATGTTTAAATTTAATAGACTGAGCAACGTATTTAAATATGTTGAAATCAGTAGTCTTCTGTTCTTATATCCGCTATTCACAATTTCCCGAGCGACTTTGTAATTTTCGTTTGTTGATTGGATATGGTTGATTAATTTAGCCGCAGCGCCCTCGAACTGATCATTTAAATTGTTAATTTTATGTGTGTCACTGATCTATCTATTCTCATGGATGAGTTTTTTGAATGTGTCACGAGTTTACTGGATAACTTATAATCCCGATGGTAGTCCCCCGAAAATATTGAAATTTAAATTCGTGGTTTCTTCTATGCTCGTTGGTATTTGAAGGATTACTGTTTGACATTTGTTATCAATGTTCTCGAAGTATTGTTCTGTGAAGTACTTTATACGTTGTTCTCCTTCATCAGTAACGAGCATGCAAATTTCCACATGCAGTTGAGCTATTTGCTCCATGAGATTTTGCATCACTTCTCCGGTTTTGGCACAGTCACGACAAGGTATTCGGCCTCATCAATGTTCCTGTAGAGACCCCTCATCCGAACGGCCCGTCGTTTTATTAATTGATGCAACTCTGGATTCATTCTTTTCAACCCTGCATCTTTGTTGTTAGAATTGATGTCGGACATCGTTTGAGTGTTCTCAATGATTATTGGTTTTAAATGATGTTTCTGTTTGGTTTATACGGCGATGATTTGGGACCGGTGTAAGTGGTGAGCCGTTGGTTAATTTTGCACGCATTATAGCCATAAATTCGTTATAGATTCTCACTATACACGCGTTACTATTTTAAAGTACGGGTAATTCACTTATTTTGCCATCTATTTCTTGAAATTGTACATAAAGCTCTTTTAATTGTTGTATTCGGTTGGTGAGGTAGGCTTTTGTTCTCCTCTCTATCCTTCTTATAATTATTACATATTATTACATTTTTGAATTTCGGCAGTTCTCCTTCCAGTTGATTAATTTTAGCGTGTCATTCGTTGCAATGTAGAATACCCGTTTGTTTTCGCCTGCTCTTAATGGCTCGAAGGACTACTGTTTAATCAAGTTTCAGCTTGAACTAATATGTAAAATACTTTTCCTCTAGATTCCGAGCTTTCCACTGGTGGGGGCTAATACCGGAATATAAACGTCTATGTCACTGACTGACTCATTTCAGAACGCACAGGGTGACCAAAAAAAATTCGTCTGTGTGATTTTTTTTTCAAATTTTCGTCAACGAAATGCACAAAAAGCAAGAACAATGAAATCGTAAAATCGAAAGAGTATGTGTTATTTTCGAAGTAGATAAAACGTCGATAATTGAATTGAAAAACAAAACAAATGTTAATTTGAGAATGAGGCTCTTCGCAGGGAAGCGATTTGATAAGCTGTGCTCATTTTGTCAATCAAGAAGCTTTACTGTAGAGAACCCAGCTGTCGGATTGTTCACATCCTGTTGTCGAAAAGGTAAAGTTATACTGCCAAATCCAACTGAAATTCAAGGACATATTGTTGAGAATCCTGAATTTCTCAAAAGTCTTATGTCCAACACAACAAATCCAAATCGAACTCATTTCCGACGAAACATTCGATCGTACAGCAGCGCCGTTTCATTCGCATCCATGGGTGCAAAAATTGACGATTTGTCAGGAGGATAACCATATGTATTCAAGACTCATGGCACCACTTATCATCAAACTTCTCACTTGCAAACAATCAATGACCAAGCACCTCAATTTTCCCAGCTTTATGTATTTGATAGTACACAAGCTACCGATGTGCGTCAGAAACACGCCGCAAATCATAACAGTTGCTGTGATATTTTTGACAAGATTGATCGCTTTTTTCGTGTACACAATAGATTAGCACAAAGTTATCAACTGATACGAGATGTTGAAGCACAAGATCATTAACATCAATATTCTCAGTCCAAACTTGGATCAGATGACTTATGCAATACTTTTCCATATGGTGTGCCAGGCTGGCATCCCAATTAGCAGTGTGGCAGAGGTGCAAAATTAAATCCAGTTCTGTAAGAATATCAGTATGCTCCAATATAAGGCTGCATTGACAGCAATATGATGTGATTTCAATCCAATCATGAACGCAGGAAAACTAACACAGCAATGGCTTGTTGACTCACGTCTGCATGTAGAAGTAATTATTTATTATTTAAATAATCTCAACTAACATTCGTCAAAATCAGAAACGACTTCGGGCTGAACAGTATCAAGGTCTCGCTGATCATGTCGCAAATGTAGCGAAAAATGAACACATTGCAGCCGGCGTTTCTGTAATTATGCCATCAACTTTTGAAGGTTTACCTCGCAGCATGCGAGAGCCGTGCTGGGATGCAATGAACATTTTCGCAAAATGGGGATCACTTGATGTTTTGATTACACTTACTGCAAATCCGAGTTGGAAGGAAACACAGCAAATTTGAGACCAGGAGAAAATGCTTCCGATCGTCCCGATTTAGTGGCTCCACTTTACAAGATCAAGTTAGATGATCTCATTAATGATTTAGTCAGAGTTGAAATTCTTGGAAAATCAATTGCTTATGTTTATACAATCGAGTTTCAAAAGAGAGGTCTTCCACACGCACACATATTAGTGACATTGCAAAGTCAAGATAAATTTACAACTGCTCATAGGATTGATCAATTTACCTGCGCCGAAATTCCACCGACAGCTGATTCATCGATAGCAAGGTCATCGATAGAAAGTCCAACACTACGCGGAATTGGTATCGAGGATGAAGTGGTGAGCAGGTGAGCGTGCGAGGAGCTTTAATGGATAGTCGTAACGTGGTACTGTATAATTCGTTCCTAACTTGGAAAAATAACGCTCACTTCAATGTGAAATGCTCCACTTCTCTGCGATTCGTAAAACATATTTACAAATACATATTCAAGGGATTACACATGGCCATCCTGAGCTGCGATATATTGCGGTTACAAACTTCATCGATTGCCGATATGTGAGTGCTCCTGAGCAATGTGGCACCTGCGAGAGTCATTAATGCACGATAGACCGCACTCTGCTATGAGACTGCCAGTTCACTTTCCAAATCAACAACGTGTTGTTTTGGAAGTAGGTCATGAAGAAGAAGCACTTTTGGCTGCGCGTACTGAAAAGTCGAAGCTTGAATCTTGGTTTCTGCTTAACACGAAAGACGCAACTGCACGAATTCACCTTTACACCGATATCCCTTACCATTTTGTTTATAAGCGAGGTCAATGGCAAGAGCGACATAGAGGAGGCGAAAATACAATACCACGAATGTACGTGGTGAGCATTAAGGATAAATAACGCTTCTATCTTCGATTACTGCTACTACATGTTCCTGGTGCAACAAATTTTGAGATTTTGCGTACGATAGATGAAAATGTATGCGAAACATTTAAAGCGGCAGCGATGGCAAGGAAGCGATGCTTGACAGACGGTAGAACTTACTTGATGCCTAAGCAATTGCGAGAGATGTTCACTAACATTAGTATTTTTTGCCAACCCACTCAACCCCTCAAATTATAGCAGGATCTTCTAGGAGATTTTATATTCGACTACATGCGACGAATCAGTGAATCTATATCGATCAATTCGGCTCGTCATGATATCAATTTTGTTCTCAAACAGCACGGAATCTCATGCGGTTCAGTTGGTTTGCCTGTTCCAAGCGGTAGCCCACCCGAAGAAGATCAAATTTATGATCAAGAAGAAGCGCGATTGGCAGTCGAACAAATTTGAAAGCTGAATGAAGCCCAGCTTGCGGCATACATCAAAATTATGATTGCAGCCGAAAATAATCACGCACAGTGTAAGCTCTTGTTTATCGATGATCCTGGTGGCTCAGGCTGCACCTTTTTATACACCACTTTAATGGCGAACTTTCGAGGTGGAGGAAAAATTGTGCTGCCATATGCAACAACCGGAAAAGCAGGCACTTTGCTTAAGGGAGGACGCACAATTCATAGTGGATTTAAACTTCCAGTGTCACTTCTTGATAATTCAATCGCATCAGTTTGAACAACTTTCTTTGACCACTAACATGCGCAGTGAAGGTCATCACGAGCACACTGATGACTTCTGCAAGTCGAAATGATCATAAGTCAAGATCTAATCACTGTCATTTTTAATAATATTGAGCAAATGTCAACAGATGAGCTCTAAAAAAGAGTTGCTCCAATGAATGCTTAGACGCTTGAGATGAATCGAAGAATAACCGACTTGATTAATGGTGATAAAGAGATTTACTACACAGAGCATATTCGTTAGTAAGCGAGGATCCTAACAATGCACTCAACTTTCTAGTTGAATTCCTCAATGAACAGAATCCATCCGGCATGCCCCCTCACGTATTGCTTTTGAAAAAGGATATTATCATAATGCGTCTACAAAATCTAAATCCTTAGAAAGGTATGTGCAATATGTGCAATGGAACGCGTTTAATTGTTGAAGAGCTATCGCGAAACAAAGGCAGTACGGTTCAAATCCCTCGAATTGCTTTGGCGCCTTCTGAGACCAATCTACCATTTGTTTTGCGACGACCACAGTTTCCAATAATTTCGGCATACGCAATGACGATAAACAAGGCGCAAGACCAGTCTTTTAATAACGTGGGAATTCATCTTCAAAAAGCATTGTTTTCCCATGGGAAATTGTATGCCGCTCTTTCCCGCTTAACAGATTCTCACAAAGTGAAAATAAGAATCGAAGATAATCCACAGCAGGGAAAGCTTTCCAACGATGACCGGTGTTCACCGGAACACAATCAACATCAACATTTTTTGAAATAACTTGTTGTGGAAAGAGTTCTCGCAGTAATTCCGTTGTAATCCTGGCTGTATGCGATGTGGCACCGTCTTGTTGATACCACATGTTAATCAATCCCAAAGTATGCAGTTGTGGCGTTAATAAGTTTTCAATCATATCACGATATCGCTCCCCATTCGCAGTTACCGTTATGCCATTTTCATTTTCAAAGAAGTAAGGTCCAATGATTCCTCCTGACCAAATTGCACACCAGACTGTCACTTTTAATGGATGTAAAGGTGATTGTTGAATAATGTGAGGGTTTTCCATTGCCCAGAACCGACTATTCTGTTTATTCACATATCCATTTAAATGAAAATGTGCCTTGTCACTCATTATGATTTTTTCATGAAAATCGGGGTTGCCATGGGCGAGCTGTAACATCCTATTGGCATATGTACGGTGGCGTAAATGGTCTTGTGGAAGAATTTGCCACGTGTCTACTTCAACAAAAAAAAATCTCCGAAGGTCGCAGTGATATGCCGCGGATTATATTAGATGATATTTATTGGAAATTATAACAAATTCAACCCTGCCACAATTTTTTTATGTAATTCTACACTTTTTGTTAAATTGTGTATCTAAATTTTTGTTTTCTGTCAATTTGTGTAGCTACACTTTTTATAAATGTTGAAAACTTCACATCGGTATCAATTTCAATATTTTATAAATCCCAAAAGGGCAGAATTGTATGTAAAAAATTAATTATTATATTTATAGCTAAATCAACATTCTGCAAAACTGCATATTATGTTGTAGTTAAATGTCCCTGTTCATATTGAACAAGCAGTATGAATATGTATGACTTCTATAATTTACTCCATATTATAACGAAGATAA
Organism: Nephrotoma guestfalica; assembly: GCA_963691935.1. NCBI lineage: Eukaryota > Metazoa > Arthropoda > Insecta > Diptera > Tipulidae > Nephrotoma > Nephrotoma guestfalica. Next base: position 42,877,235 of record OY829914.1, read on the forward strand.
TCATGGAATATTAATTTGAAAGTGGACGTCTAGTTTAATATATTATACTAGGATATGGATATAAAGCGAGTTACTTCGTATAATAAAATCCTTCAGTATCCAACATACAAATTTTCCTACCATAAAGAGATTTTCTTGTTTCAAACAAAATTTACCTACGCAGCATAAAATAACCCTATAGAAAATTTCAAAGAAAAAATTAAAGCTTGCATCTTATATATTCTTCAAAGTCGTTCATTTTAAACTGAAAATGCAGTTCATATAATATGCATAACAAAAAGCTCATAAATCTTTAAGCAAAATAATGACTTTCATTTGTTTTTTGTATATGTACGAATAAAAATATAAAAAGTTCCTAATTTCTCGCAAAAAAAATTATTTAATACTTTATGTACAAAAACAGCAAAACTTTAAATCTGCAACAATAATAAATTTACAAATAATTAAAAATTGTACATAAAACAACAAACGACAGAACAACAAAATATTTATTATAATAGAAAATTACACAAAAAATATTTAATATTTATAAATAAATAAACAAACAAAAGCTTAACACTATGAAGAACAAACAAACAATAAATGGGAAAAATATTAAAAATTGAGCTTTACAACAAAAAAAAAATAAAACTTATTTTATAGAACTGTATACTGTAATGTATACTCATGTAGAGGAGTAATAAAATTTTTTGTTATATAAAATGAAAATGAAAATAATTAAAATAAATAAAAACAAAACAAAAAATAAAAATAGCGCGCGAAAATTTTTTATTATTGTAAATTACACAATTTGATTCGGTTTTTTGTTGTTTTTTTTTCATTTTGATTCTGTGTACAAAATTAATTACAACATTATAACAGCATGGAATGACTGATGCAATCCGAAATTGAAATGAGCGGATTAATAGAAAATTCACATCAATATAAATTGATGGTGGCGCATCATGTACTCATGTTCACGTTTAAATTTACATTTTGTAAAGAATTTCGCTTCATTTGTTGTTTAAGTGGATAAGGAGTACAGAACGAATTGTTACCAAAGATCCAAAAGATTGATTATTCGAGTCCAGTAAATTTAGCTTTATGTACATAAAGTAATGAACTGTGAGCTATATATATTCAACGGAAGTGGCCTACTAGAAATCTATGCAATAGTCGAACACCGTTTTTTTGCGACTATCAAGTTAGATTACTAGATATTTAACAGTGTAGACGGTCTATATTTGACAGATAATAAAAAAAAAACAAAGGGAAACATGAAATATATTCCAAAATGTCTTCTACATAGAAGAATTACTGTCGAAGAACCCAGAAAAAGAACTGGACCGGTACATTGTGTTAAGTGGCAAGAATACGGCCACACTAAAGCTTGTTGCACGTTGAGCGATGTTTGTGTAATATGTGGTGATCTGCATAATTCAACGAAATGCGATAACCAACACAGCGAATTATAGAGGTTGCCCAGTTTATATTGAATTGAAAAGGAGAATTAATCCTAGACAGCGAGCTGAGCTACGATTGCTTAAATTACATTCAGAAGCTAAAGTTCAAAATGAAAACCAGAATATAAAGGTAAAGAACATCTCAGAACTCTTTCTAGATAACATCTCATCAGCTTTAAACAACATATCGGGTATGATGCAAAGCTTCATGGCGATGATGGAGAGAACTATGGATCTAATGATGCAAAATATGAACAAGCTGATGTAGGTAGTGGTTAAAAATCAAAAATGACTCTCATCAAAATAATAATATGGAATGCTAACGGCCTAGCGCACCATAGAGCGGAGGTTCAAGCATTTCTCATTGAGCACAATATTGGCATAATGTTAATATCTGAAACACGCTTCACCAACAAGAACTACTTCAAAATTAATGGGTACTCTATTTATGACACTAAGAATCCGGATGGCAAAGCACATGGTGGCACTGCTGTATTGATTAAGAAAAGACTAAAACATTATGAACTTATGAAATATGAGTAAGATCATATCCAATCAACGAGCATCTGTCTGCAGGAATGTTTTGAAAATTGTGTGATATCAGCAGTGTATTGCCCTCCAAAGCACGCGATAAAAAATTGAAGTTTGTTGATTATTTTGGTCAGCTGGGTAAAAAATTTCTCGCGTCTCAAAGACTAACAACGCCTAAATTCAAACAACTTTATGAAGCTATAGAGGAACAGTCCCTGGATTTTTTATCTACAGGTCATCCTACTTACTGGCCCACGGATAAAATGAAAGTACCTCTTCTAATTGATTTCTGCTTAACCGGTAAAGGCATTGCGCGTACGTATGTTAAGGCCACCGATTACTATGGTCTGTCGTCTGATCATTCACCGATAATAGTGACAATGAGTACTGTTGTCTTAAAATCAGAAACAGCGAAACGTCTGACAAACAAACGATCTGATTGGAATTGTGCTCCATTGTCATCTTGATATCCCGCTAAAAACTCCAGCAGATATTGATGTGGCTGCATGAAAAGCTAAAAGAGGCACTGGAAATATCAGCTGAAAAGACTTCACCAATCATCAATAATTCTGAAAAAATTTATAAATTAACACATAACATCCAGTCACTAAACCAGGAAAAGCGGAAAATTCGACGACAATGGCAAGAAACTAAATCACCATTGTTGAAATGCAAATTAAATCGAGTTATCAAAATCCTGAAATTTGCATTGCAGGAAGAAGAAAACCTATATGTGTCCAGAATTATTTAAGTGAACTCTCGGCAACAGAGAAGACTGATTATTCTTTGTGGAAGGCAACAATAAACCTAAAAAGGCTTACGAAGTCGAATCCACCGATTAGACTATACCAAATGGAAATTGGGCGAGAAGCGTTGAAAAAAGCCAATGCTTTCGCTGCACATCTAAAGACGGTGTTTTCACCACCTTAAGGACTTTTTGTCTTTAACCAATTTCTAGAAAGTTGCAGCTATAGAATTTTTACATTTGCAGAATCGGTCCATAAAATGTTTTTTAACTTTTATTATATCCTGGAGTTATGAACTGCATACAACTATGATGAACTACGATTCGGTAGATGCCTGCTAATGCTGCGATCAATAATTGAATTCTTTAATTTTTCACGTAGCGGTTGCAATACTACCCTCTCTGAAAATTGTTCGCACTTTTCATGCAGTTATAAAAGGTAACATTACCGTTGTTACTTCCGAAGATTCCTGTATTTTATCTCGGAAAAGCCTACGTGCATTGGTTTTTGCACATTTTAATCCGCATTTTGACGACTTTACAGGAGCCGCAATCTTCACTTGCTCCCGTTTTCTTGTATTTTTTGTAGAGCTTTATTAGAGATCAATTTATTATTTGCTTTATTGAAGGCCCTACATAGCCAAACGTGGTGATATCGCAGAGAAAGAGATGATGATGAATACACTGATACAGATCAAGAACTCAGGATGCAAAATGTTAATGAGATCAACAGGCAAACCACTCCAACTATACTGTCTGTTTAAATTGGATAAACACATCAGTCTTCGATACAAGTCATGTACAGTTCAAGAGTCACTAAATTTTGCGACCATATCGCAGGTCCGAGAATGGCAAAACCTGTATCCTCAATGTACTGGATCAGTAATCTAAATTCGACTTGCTCAAACTACTACGCAATGCAACAGCTGACAAGGTCGTGGATTACCTGGAAAAATAAGTAAGAATAAGTTTAAATAAGTTTAAATATTCCCTATATTATCTGTACCCGAAGTGATCCATACAGACAATATGGAAAGCAGTTCAAGGACAGCTTGGCTAAACTAAAGGTAAGGCACGTGTTCATGCCAATGCATCTGAGCGGGTAAATCGATCAGTGCTAGCCGCCATTCGCGCTTATGTGCAAGAGGACCAGCGCACATGGGATGAACACCTAAGTTCAATTGCGAGCGCACTAAGAAATACAGCGTAATCCTCCACGGAATATGTACCGTCCTATCTAATGTTTGGTCAACACACAGTTAACCACGGCTCCCAGTATGAGTTACGCCTTGAGAGCTTGTTGCGATCAACAGATCGTGTACTGAGTGTAGGACAGAAGGTGTATGTGTGCAATATTGCCCAGAGTAATGCCTCTCAGCACTACTCAACAAAGCTGGACGAGAAATTTGTTATTGCAAAGGTCCACCAGCGCATCGGCCACTTTCCCTAGGGATCCCATAACTGTGGCAAAGGTAGTAGAAAAAGGCGAAAAATCGCCGACAGAGAAGAAGAAGTTGAAATGAGATTGAAGGAGAAGTTGCAGGAAGGTTCGCATCTTAGGGTGTTGTATAACACCAGAGAATGATACTAAGTCCAAGGAGAGACTTGACAGCCTCAGGCTGCAACTAAGTGGGTGGAGGAACAGTTTCGTACGTTACATTTTGTACGAACCTAAAGTCGTTAAATATCACTTAGGGATAGCCGCAGTACTGTAGGTTGTTTGTCTTTAAACTTAATCCTCCATCTGGTATAACCGAGTCGACATGGGCACTCAGACCTTTGTGTACACTATCAAGATCATCATCTCTATGTAGAATCATTATTGAAAGGACATTTGAGATGAACCTACACTGCGCTTATTTACCTGGCGTAGGATTATGTGAAACAAAAAACCTGCTAATAACACCAAACTGAATATTCAGTAAATCAAGCCCAAATCGAAGAACAAGCAAATGAATAGTGTCATACTCATTGGACAAAAATCAAAAGACATCACCAATCGTTATTCATATCGCTCGACCCATTAAAGTAAAACGAGAGCTCGGAGCACTATAATTAAATCGTTAGGCCCCCAATGGTACATCGCTTTCGGTGAAAACTTGGCTGTAATCATAGGAATAAAACTGGAGAACAAATAACATTTCTGGTCGTTCGCATCAAAAACAAACAAATACATTTTATCTTTAGATGGTACGATTCAACTAAAACCTGGACCGTAAATCATCAAACTGAAGATACTACCCGCAGTCCATAGTTACTGGGGCTTCAAAATGAAATACAATCTGCGATGGCTAGGACATCAAAATAACACACGCATCTCGAATAAGTCATAAGCGTAATACGAAATCAACGCGAGAGGTATAGATTTTAAGATCCAACCATCACTTGTCATAGATTTTGAACCTGATAGATGGACCAACTCATCATGAAGCTTTATGATGAATGTAACTATGGCATAATGGTATGAGACTCAACAAACGTAGTTCAACTCGAGGCCTTACCAACCAAACCGTAACTGGAGACAAAACAATTATGTATCACCGAAGAGCAGGGATGAATATGCCTGACAAGCAACAGTCTAATATGAAACACGTTGTAGTAATGGGACTCAGATCAACAAACTACCAAGTAAACCACATTTGGTCCTTATCAAGTTATCTCAAACCAACATGCTAAACCAAAACTAAAAGAGCGGTACTCTACCGCCAGTTTACACGATTGCAAAGCAGAAGGATGAAGCCAATTAGCGGTAATGTAAATGTCGTTGTTTCTGTTTCTTACTTGACGTTCAACAACTACCAATCAAGGCAGCATCCAGAACCAGTTCAACATCATAATGCAAATCAAATTAACGTTATTCCTTTTCGTTTATTTTAGTTTACTTCAGGTTAGTTAAATTTCAAATCAAACAACTAGTCTGTAACTAGTTTTAGTTAATAATAATTAGTTTTAATTAATAAGTTTAAGTTGCCCGGCTGAGACTATCTCGGGGTGTGGGGTGTCCGCCACGTTGTATTATTCAAAGAGTGAATCCCTTAACCACTTCCTTTCTAAATAGAGCAAGAGATCTATTTTCATCTCAGCGATTTCCCGACGCTGTAACATAGTTCTATCTAATTCATCAGTCTGAACCAATCTGGCCAGATGAACGACTGATATTACGAGATCTGCTACCACACTCGCCTTATTTGCCAGACCTATACCCCTCGGATTAGCACTTCTTCCGGTCGATGGCGCATGACTTGTCAGGGCTACACTTGGCTACTTTCAAAAGGAAGTGCAACATTGGTTGGATGAATAGTTTTGGTCTAAAGACGCATCGTTTCACCGTCGTGGTATTCATTTATTGCATTAAAACTTTGTAGATTGCAAAGAACAATACTTTGAATAAACCATTTTTATATTTCTATTGAAATTGTCCGTTTTTCATTTTTCAAAATAACCCGGAAATTTAGTTGCGCACCAAAACATACTTCAATACAAGCACAATTTATTCATTTTTCCAACCATCACATACTGGAATGAAGGCAGAAATCAAGATTAGCATTAGAAAGGATCACACCAAAATTCAATTCAATGTGCAGTGTTTTTCCAGCAATATCACTTCGATTGCTAGAAAAATACAGGAGGAATAAAAATGTGTTCCTCATAAACTGACAGAATTTTTTGCACAAAATTATTACGGGTGATGAAAATTGGATTTTGTACAAAAATGCTAAACGCAGGAAATCATGGGTTGATTCAGGCCAGCTTTAACAACAGTTACAAAAAAGAATATTCATGCCTAGAAAGTGTTCCGCAGTAATTTATCGTTTTGGTGGGCTCGGAAAGTAGTAATTTAGTGCGAGCTTCTGGAACCTGGTCAAACTGTTCCAGCTGAACCTTACCAGACACAATTGGTCAAATTAAGTGATGCTCTGGAGAAGAAAATACTAATTACGGGCCAAGGAAGGCGGACGGTGATATTGTTACATGACAACGCTCGTCCACATACAGCAAAATCAACCCAAGGAAATAATATTTTCATTAGGTTGGGAAGTTCAGCAACAGAATCAACAAGTGTATGAGCGATTAATTTAAAATACAACAAGTGCACAGACTGATTCCGATCAAAAGATAGACACTAAATATTTAAACGACCTTAATGTTATGGACCGAATTCTGAACGTGGTAATTAAACCTAAGGGAATTTTCAGGACAATCCGAAGAGTTCGGGTCATGGAGGAAAAGCGTGGATCGGATATTAAGTCTATACGAAAGTCTAAAAAGGACTCCGAAATACTTCGGAGTGCTAGTCACGCAGATACGGCTCTTGAGTTGTATAACACACCCCTATAAGTTGGGATAAAATTTCAAAATGCTTAACACTGCGTTACGCTAATAAACGAGACCTTGGTACTCTCGAGTATCAGATGACGATGCTAGTACAAAGACAGAATTCTATTCCAGAATTCTATCAGCAAGTGTACCAGCATCTCTTGTTAATTCTGAATAAACTGTCATCGATGGAAATGAGCCAAGAGGCAATGGTCATGATGACACAGGCATACAGAGACAAAGCTCTCGATATCTTGGTGAGAGGCCTAATATCGCATACAACATATAGTCATGGGAGTCACTACCTCAACAACTACTACCTAGAAGAAACTTTAACGTTCAACTACCCAACATGCAGTTGCGTAATTTTTATCCCGAGTTTCTACATAAGCCACAAATACCACAAAACTTTCCCAAACCTTTCGTAAATAACTTCCAATTTCCTCAGAATCAGCACCAAATAGTACCACCTTCAATTCCCAGGCAAACATTCCCGCGGCCAATGTCGATAGACCAATCCGCTCACTGAGGTCAGATAAATTATCAAAATCGATCTCGTATGATTTATTTTGCAATTTTAAGCCCACATTCGAATCAAGTACATCAACCGGTAGAATATCAAAGAATATACCATTCCGAACAACTTGGCGAGGGCCCTGATATTGGAGTCTATCATGATAAAATGAACCTCTGCGGGTACAAAATCAAATAAATCAACTACTTCGAAAAGGCGGTTTCAATTTAAGGAAGTGGACAAGCAATCATAAGGAATTATTAGCTCACGCCACCGAGAGCGGAAGCACAGATGTATACAAAATTAAAATAGATGAAACCGTCATAGCTTTAGGGCTTTATCGGAAACCTTGTATAGAGATCTTTGAATTTAATGTAGACCTCCCTGCGCACACTGGATTAGTGACGAAGCGGATCATCCTCTCTACGACAGCAAAACTATTTGATCCATTAGGATGGCTAGCCCCAATATAATAACACCGAAGTTTTACGATGCAAAAAATTTGGCTTCTAGGGCTTAATTGGGATGAGCCGGTCTCACAAGAAATTGGAAAACAGTGGGTTATCTACCTAGAAGAACTTACTGTGCTCAACGAATTGAAATCCCAAGATGGATAGGATTCACAAGTGATTCAATCGTCGAGGACCATGGATTTAGTGACACCTCTGAACAGGCATATGCAGCTTGTGTTTATCTGAAAGTAGTCGCTGGAGAGCAAGTTGACATAAGTCTTATAGCAGGAAAGACAAGAGTGACACCGACAAAACAAAAGGTAACTTTACCACGTTTAGAGTTAAACGGAGCGCTCCTAGCTGCGAAACTACTACGGGAAGTCAAGCAATCACTAAACATACAACAAGCACCAACTTATGCATGAACTGATTCCACGATAGCACTTTCATGGATACAAGGCGAAATTCAAAAGTTAAAATCGTACGTTGCCAAAAGAGTATGAGAAATCCGAAGCTTGACTGAACCACATCAATGGCATCATATAAAATCAAAAGATAATCCAGCTGATTGTGCTAGTCGAGGAATAACAACAAAGGAACTTATAAATCACAACATCTGGTGGATTGGACCGCGATGGTTAAAAAATAATAAAAATTATCATTCGATGGAAATATACCCAGAATTTGATGAACAAGCAGAAGCTGAACTGAAATATGCAAATATGGCAACTGTCACCGAGAACGACAGCCAGTTCATACACTTAATAGAAAAAATTTCAAGCTTTATGAAACTAAAACGAATCGTAAAGAATGTAAACATCTTTATGCAAGTTACTACAACTAAACCCTTTTTTGGATCAATATGGAATTCTGCGGGCAGGTGGAAGACCTCAGAATTCATTGCTAAATTATGAAAAAAAAACATCCTGCGATACTTCCTTCTAATCATCAGCTCACTAGAGCAATAATCCATCACGCGCACTGGAAAACAGGAAATTACTACAACAACAGATGTCGATATTGGAAACAACGATCTAATGATTGATTAAGCACAATTATGAAGAAACCAGTCGAAAGTTCGAGAAATTCACAAATATTCTGGATAATATAATGTTTCATGAAGAGTTCACTGATTTAACTCTTCACACTATGATTGATGGAAATAATCAAACTCCATACGCTTCAATCCACAATAATCGACACTATCACAGAGGTTCATCAAGGAAGACTAGACCCTCTCATACTAACACCGCACCAACTCCAAGGGCAGCTCGGGCAAATCATTCAAGGCCTAAAACCAAGTCAAGACATACCTTTTCGAACCAATGACATAGCTGCCATGTACAAGATAATTCAAACCAAAACAATTAAAATAGGAGATATTTTCATATTCGAAATCAAAATTCCACTGGTTCAAAGGGCCCAATTTCATTTATATCAAGTCATACCAGTGCCTACCATTCATTAGCTGATTGTCTTTGCAAAGATAATATCTTTGCAATATTCATCAACCACTATACGATTATAACACAAATACAAGCAACTGTGAAGTGCAACTACTCAAACGAATTAGAGATCTCTCAACAAGCTGTCAAATCAGCAAAATGAATATCATAACACTATTTATCCCCCTGCGTAGATACAATGCCTGGATCTTTGTGATTAAATCCAGAACACTTTGCAACCTCATATGCGAAAACGATAGCGGTAGGACAACTGAAACAACCACTATTTTCATTGAAGGAATTCTGGAACGGCATCCAACCTGCATCTTGAAAGGAGACACATTTACAGTGTCGGGACTTAGGACATCCAGCAGTAAACTCGAAATATCATTTTTGCCACAATTAAATCTAATTGATTTAATAAACGAAAACCACAGGACAAAGATTAAATCTACATCAACAACCTTATCGGAAATTGAAGTTATAGATACCTCAATTCAGCAGCAAAAGCGACTGTTAGAGGCATCAACAGCCGATGTAAACGTGCATGACTATCACCATTACGTGGCAATATTTTTCTTGTTCTTCCCAGTAATTCTTGCGGTTATTAGTTGCATAATGCTTAGAAAAATAAGACATCGTGTAGTCACCTCCGAGCAGGCTGAACCGCTACCGGATGCATAAGGGCCCGGGAACATGTTGTGAACATAACATGCATATACATCATCAGTCTGCTGCACATCCGGATACCATACACCATTGGATATAATTTAATTTTAATTGCAATATAAACACTTTTGGCATTTACATACTTTTGTATTTTTTTTTTTTTGTAAACTGCTTAGGCAGCAGTAAATTTTATATAAAAAGAACTCTAATGTAATAAAAAATGCTAGAAGAAAGTAAAAATTCAACTTAAACACCTGTCCTCATTAATAGGCCCCACCAGTGGTAACCTATTAATACGTATTGTATTAAAGACATCAGACATAGCTCATGCGAATATAACCGCAAGCCGTCTAGTCATAACATGGACGATGCCAATTTTTTAGAATAAGGAGCTCATCGCTATCTTATTTTGCGCACGTGTCGAGGAGCGGTAGAATTTTTAAATTCTTTATAGATACCGGTTCTAACAAGAACTACTACAAGAAAAATCCAATTTTAAACCAAAAACCATTCATAGCAAATACTGTGGCGGGTAGCCTAAAAGTTACTGACCATGCTGTCATAGACTTATTTGGACCAGAACGAAAGTTAAAATTTTTTATCTTATCTAAATTAAATTCATTCGATGGAAACATAGGAAATGGCAGCCTCAAACAACTACAGGCTCGTCCACATACAGCAAAATCAACCCAAGGAAATAATCTTTTCATTAGGTTGGGAAGATGGCAAAAATGGATTGATTGCTATTTTCCTTCCAAAGCAGCAAATTTCTATCGTCCATGGCATTCATCATCTACAAAAATTATAAAAACTATCTATTTACTAATGTAGGCTAGGGCAAAACGGGTTCCAATAATTTCTATATACAATTTTTGGTTACTCTGGGTAACGGTATGGCCTGAAGTTAATTTTTGATCAAGATTGGTGTTTAGGAATTTTGAAAATTTGACTAATGGATATAAATTCGCTTCCGCATTGCATTATACTTTGAGTATGGATTATTATTAGGCCCTCTGTAAGTTTGTGCATTTTCAATTTTGCAAACGCAATATAAATTTGGGTCAGTCATCCTCCAGGTTGCGAACAAACACAGTTGATGTGTTCATTTGCCTAATTTTGTTTACTGACACGACGAAACTTTGAAGATTGATTCTGTTGACACTGTTTAACCTTGAAGTAAACCAATAAGTGTATATAAATGGTTTAGGATATAAAATGAAAATTAAAAAGGTATTGACCTTATAAATTTTAGTCAAATTTAATTCCTCTAAAATCAGATATTTTATTACATCTGGTAGCCGAGTATATGCGCGTTTAGTGCGCGCAAAATTTAATTTTGAAAATTTCACAACTATATCGCATAAATCACTTAACAGCAAAATATATACAAATAATTTATTTGAAATGAAAATTGGAAAAATTGATAATCGAAATCAAAGTGTTTTATTTCCATTTTCATCTAAATCAAAGTCGAGTTTTTTTGTGCTCTCCGTTGTCTGATATATTAGTAATTCTAACTGATTTTTATTTCCAGTTTATTTTTTTATAAATATACGATTGGATGTTTTGAGCATGATCTGTTACTGTCTGGCATTTAATTTTGGATTCATAACACGTTCCAAATGCTGTTTAATATTCAATTCGATTCAATCAATTATCGTTAATTTATTATTTCTATAGGAGTGAATTTTATTATTTGCGTATTGTTTGTTTAGTTTTCCGCTTGCTTTGTGCCGCACTAGAACAAACTTTGTATCGGTATAGTCTTAAATGTGGACAAAACAGTTGGACAACACAAAATACAAATGTGACGAAGATTTTATTTAAATTTGTAAGACAGTTTTTAAATCTTGGTTTTATTGAATTCACTTATCATTTTCAATTACACAGTGCGATATCTAACCAACATTATAGCTATATAAAAATAATTTGCTGTAATCTCCCATCTTGCAAATAAATTTCTATTTAGACGTTAACGATAATCCATACTACATGTACTTGTATACAAGGTGAAGCGATAAGCATCCTAAAGTCAAATAAAATACATTACACATCAAAAACATATGTTGTGAAAAATATATTTTCCAATATAATTTGAATAACATATGTATTCACTCTACACATTGAATTTATTCAGATAGCTAATGTTATTTCAACGATATATGCAAAATATAAAAGGAATTAGACAAATTTATTTATTGATGGCAACTTTTACAGATTATAAAGCAACACGAAACATGAAAATTGATTAACTTGTGTTAGTTGTTATGAAACTTCTATTATTGTGTTATTGTGCAATCGGGGTTACACACAAAAGTATGTTTCGCTCAATTTGACTAAATGTTGTCATTTATTGATCGAAAGTATAACGTAAAATAATTGTTTTTTGCCTGAAATGACATTTCCACTAAAGTGCTCCTATGGCAGCTACCACTTCCAGTGGACCGATATCGGCCAAAAATCACTGGGATATCCTGTTGATGTAGAGAGCTTAATTTCGAAGTTCCATCCCGATCAGTCAAACTGATCAAAACTAATCTGGGCCGGTACTGTTTTAAAATAATTTAATGTATGTTAGTGCATAACCGTTTTTCTCGTAAACGATTGGCCAAAATCCGTTGGTATCCCTAATTTTTCGAAAATTTTTAAATATTAAGTTTTATCCCGATCAATCAGTCTTTCGAGGCTGAACCGGGTCCAAATTTTTAATGAAAATCGGGGTTTTGTCAAAAATTTGGGAAAACTGATGTAGAACGGTATTGTTGATTTTTAGTTTAAAATTGGTTCTAAACTCCTATGTTCTGTCACCTCCTGTAGACCGATTTCATCTAAAATTCACTAAGACCTCCTAGTTGTAGAAAAAGTTTAATTCTAATTTTTCTTCCCGGTCAATTGATCCGTCTTGGTGTCTGAATTTCTTTTGAGATTTTTTTCGTCCAAAATCGTAATTTCCGCGAAATTTTTTAAAAATTGATCTGGGATGGTATTGTTGCAATTTAATTAAAATAGTTTTGGTTCTTAAATAATAAACTTTTCAAATAGGGTTATCCAATTCGAGGTTGATAAAGTAGAAATCTGTATACCGACATCTGTCAAAGATAAACGTCAAGTACGCTGTCATTTATTTAGTTGACATTCAGCCATTTAAGAATATGGAGCATTTAACATACGCAAATTGGGTGTTGGAAAAACAGGCCGTCTCTGCTGATTTTTCGAACAAAATTTTCCTCAGTGATGAAGCTCATTTTTCGCTTGGCTGATGTCAATTGGCCTCCAAGATCCTGTGATTTAACGCCTTTGGATTTCTTTTTGTAGAGCTACGCGAAAGATCGTGTTTACGCAAACAATCCTCAAACTCTTGACGAATTGAAAACTAATATTCGTAAGGTAATGGCCGAGATACCGCCCGAAATGTGCCGAAAAGTCATTGAAAATTACCGCAAAAGAATCAAACTCAGCCCGAAAAAACCCGATGGCAACACTAAACTATCGCTATCGTGAGAGTTTACTATCCGAGCACGAAAAAATGTCACTATCGTGACTGTAAAGTATCATGATATAATGTCATGACATTTATAACATTCTTCAGCCCGAAATTATAAAATTACTTTTATGTATTTCTAAGATATTGTACTATACTTGGTGGCATAGTCAGACTCTTCATTTACATGAAGCTAGCCCAACATTCAGTTGAAAAGCCCGTTACCAACACTTAACTATAACTATCGAGAATATTTTATATCCCAGTACGAAAAAATAGTTCTGTCGCGACAGTAAAATGTGGCATGATAATCTGTAATGATATTTAGAGCATTCTTATTCATATTTAGAGTAACTTTTAAGTGTTTTTAAATTATCTCTTCAATTGTTGGAAAACCTAGACAGCCCAAACCTAACCAGAAAGCGACAATGCTGAAATTTAATTAATATTAAGTGATTAACCATTATGAGACTAGCAAGAACTTTCAGCCCGAAATTTAAAATTAATGTTTATGGATGTAGTCGTTTGAATCTCGTCTTACAGACGATTCACGAGCACTTGGCATATACCGCCGGAAGATTCACGCTGAAGTATTAACTACAGACGAGGAGGTTTTTAGAAATGGATATCTGGAATTATCTGGATATAGTCGATTGAATCTCGTCTCACAGGCGATTAACAAGCACTTGGTATATACTGCCGGATTCGTTGAAGGTTTGAATACAAACGGGGAGATTTGTAGAATAAATCTATCTGGAATTATCTGGATATGGTCGTTTAAATCTTGTCTTACAGTCGATTCACGAGCACTTGGCATATACCGCCAAAATCGTTGAAGTATTGTCTATACAGACGAAGAGGTTTGTAGAAAAATTATATCTGAAATTATCCGAATATAGTATGCATAGCCTGTATATGCCAAGTGCTCGTGAATTTCCTGTGAGTCGAAATTCAAACGAATATATCGAGATAATTCCAGATAGAATTTTTTTGTGAATCTCCTCGTTTGTAGTAAAAACTTCAACGAATCCGGTGGTATATGCCAAGTGCTCGTGAATCGCCTGTGAGTCGATATTCAAACGACTATATCCAAATAATTTCAGAAAGAATTTTTCTACATATCTCTTAGTATGCAGTCATAAGTTTAACGATTTCGACGGTACATGTCATGTGGTCGCACATGAGGCTTGATGTATTAGACTATATTCTAAGTAATTCTCGATAAAATTTGTCTCAAGCTGAATATAGTTGTGAAAGCATTTTTGATTTTTTTTTGGACATATGACCTATTTAGTTTCCTGCTTTAATGTTTTATCAGTAATAAATTTGCTTTTAGTACTTTAATAAAATTTTAAAAGCAACGATTTATTCGTAGCTATTTTATACACATTTTATTAATATTTATAATTTGCATGTGATTCAAATTTGCTTTATAGTTATAATTTGCGTATATTTTGTGTCATGACAGAAGTTATATTGCCATACGTAAAAAATTAAAATTTTGGGCTGAAAATTCGGGCTAGCTTCACGAGGTCTTAACTTAAATGTATGTGAAGATAGCCCAAATTCCATCCCCGAAAAATGCGATGGGAACACTAATTTTTCTTTCATGACATTTTTCACTCTCAGCCCAAAACATCTTCACATTTTTACTCTCAGCCCCGAAAATACTTGTTATCACGATAGTTAAAAACTGTCATGATAGTTGTGATTTTCTGGGCTGAGAGTAGATATAATGCTTATAAAAACATGTTTGTGAAATAAGCCCAATTTTCAGATGTGTGTGAAGATACACCTTTCCCTCGATTTACGGAAGCTCGGTTTACGGAATTTAGGTATTACGGAATTTAAAAAAATGGCCGCAAAAATACGTAACAAAAAATTCGATATACGGATTTTTTCTTTTCTGTTATAAAATGCGAAAAACAAAAATAAAGTTTCTAAAAAATCCTTTCAACGCGTACTATACATATGCAGAAAGCGTAAAGCCATCACCTTGGAATTAAAGTTAGGCGTATTATGGCGGTTTAGAGAAAGCAAAAAACTTGCCCATGCTTCAACATTGCGTCTTGCTACGTCCACTGTAGGAACGATTCGTGACAATAGAAGCAAAATTGAGGAACAATCCCAATCAGCGGGACCTTTAAGTGTTAAAAATTTAACAAAACATACAAGTTGCTCAATGGAAAGGATGGAAAAACTTTTGGGAATATGGGTCGAGAGCAATAAGCAGCTAAATATTCCAATGAGCTTAATGGTCATCCAAGAAAAGGGAAGGTGTATTCGCGAAAATTTACAATCAACATTAGGTGAAAGTTCAAACATCAAACCATTCAGTGCAAGTAAGGGATGGTTCGACAAATTTAAAAAACGTTACGGACTCCATAGCATTAAACTGAAGAGTGAAGCGGCGAGTGCCAATATCGAAGCAGCTCATGCTTATGCTGAAATATTAAAGGCAAACAAGAAAGCTTGGATGACTGCTAAACTTTTCGAGAATTGGTTCAAAAATGAATTTTGTCCATCGATTAAAAATTATTGCGAGAGAAATAACTTCAGTTATAAGGCATTACTCCTCCTAGATAATGCGCCAGGACGTCCTGTGAATCTTAATGAGCTTTCAGATCACATACGAGTTGAGTTTCTTTCAAAGAATACCACATCCCTGATTCAGCCGAGAGACCAAGGTTTAATATCGACGGCCAAAGCCTATTATTTGCAACGAACATTTCGCCAACTTATTGGTGGCACGGATGGCACCGATTTTCAGTCAACCAGAGCATTCTGGAAAAATTAGAACATTAAGGAAGCAATTAATAATATCGACAAATCTTGGAGAGAAATTAAAACGAGCACGATGAGCAATGTTTCGCATAAGATTTGGCCAGGAATTCATATTTCGGACCCACATACAGTTGATAGCCTTCAAGAAGTGCAACAAAATATCGTGACATTGGCGAGTCAACTTGGTTTTGAAAACGTAGTGGATTCTGACATAACTTAGTTATTAGAGGTACAAGGAGATGATTTATCCATTA
Organism: Nephrotoma guestfalica; assembly: GCA_963691935.1. NCBI lineage: Eukaryota > Metazoa > Arthropoda > Insecta > Diptera > Tipulidae > Nephrotoma > Nephrotoma guestfalica. The sequence goes on from OY829914.1 coordinate 42,893,869, forward strand.
GAGCAACAACTTTCTTCAAAGATAGCAGAAGCGGAACCCATTTCCCAACAGTTGACAACAAAACATTTGTCCGAGGCTTTAAACAAAATTGAAGAAGGGCTATAGATCTTAATTGAAAACGATCTTATAGAAGAAACATTGAAGGAAACAAACATTGCATTCGTTTTTCCAACCAACATCTTCATTCAAAATAAAAGAGATTGAACGTAACAGCAACGATGAGGGGGAAAATATAAGTTCTTCTGATGAAGAATTTTAACGCCGTACGATTCTATGACATTTTAAAATCGAGAATTAATTACTTATGATGTTTTACTTGTTTTTTTATAAAAATTAAACGTGAAATTTTCAAATTTTGAATAAATGTTTCTGTTTTATTTGAATTACATACATATTTCGATTTACGAACAAGTTCCAGGGAACGGAACGGTTCCGTAAATCGAGGGAAATGTGTATTATAAATTCAGTCTCAGACGGTTGCGATCGCATCAAAATTATTGCTATCATGACATTTTATACTCTCAGCCCAAAAATTTACCACATTTTTACTCTCGGCACCGAAAATTATTCGAAATTTTTGGGGTTGAGAGTAAAAATGTAGGGATTTTCTGTGAGGTGCACATCGTTTATGGATGAATGTTTAAGGAGCATGTACGATTTTTTTGAACCAACGAATAGTTCCTGTCTTTTGTGGACCATATACATCTGAACTCATTTTAAATTTAGATAAGCATAGAAATTATGATCAAATAATCGCCGACACTTTTATATGTCATATTCTAAAGTTATATTCGATGTTAATATAGTTGACAGTAAATTTTTTGTTTAATGTAATTTATTTAAGAGCTCAAAATGTTGTATATGTTTTGAATGATGTGTCTAGTTTTATTCATAGAATTCTGTTCTTTGAAACGGGGTCTTAAAATTTGTATTTATTAAGTTTTTGACATATAAATAGTATAATGTGTAACAAGAGAGCTATAATTATAATGAAATATCGTAATAGTATATATAGAATTAAATAGTGTTGCCATACACACTTTTTATTATTTTCGGGGCTGGAATTTTGGGCAATCTTCACAAAGGTTAATCATAATTATATATCCTCGATTATCAGGATTGTTTCTAACTAGAGAGTTATGGCATTAAAATATTATCTAAGCATATAATAGTATTGCCCTATGATATTTAATTATAATGCTTTTTCGAGATATTTTTTCGGGACAATTTCATACTAAATCCCAAAATTTATTAAAATCTGGATAAACGCAAAAAAATATAATAAAGTGTGAAGGTATTATCGACAAAATTTAGAATTAACAAATACGTAAGTTGATTGGCTCTTTATATACAAAATCCAAGCAGTTGGTCACGTTATCTTTTGACGTTCCTATAAAACTCCACTCGGTCTGGTTACTCAAGGTTAAGCGTTTAGAGTGGCTCCCTTTGATTTTATAACGAAAAATTCGAATTTTTGGCAAACCATTTTGAATTTGCTTTTTGAAAGAAAAAAATTTACTGATTTCCTATCTCTTGTACTCGAAAAACCCCTAATTAGTTTTGAATTAGTGTAATCGTCTTTATAAGGTATATTTTGAACAAAAAGATTCATTACAGATAATAAGTTCAAGTTTATAATGTTAACATACCAGTTCGTATTATATAGATAATTTAGATTTATACGTTATCCATAATATATCGTGGTAAAAAAATTTAATTAAAAACTTTACCAATTAAACCTAGGTAGGAAGCAGTCTTCTAAATCATTCCTCTGTACTTGTATGTACGTAGAAAATTATTTTATTCATGCATGAATTTTTTTGGGCACATAATTTAATAATAATTTTTCCAAAAAATTGTCATCATTAAATTTTCATTAAGTTCAATTTAGAGATTATTATCGAGCAAGAAGACAACAAAAAAATTTAAACATTTTAAATTGCCGATTATTATGATGGTACATTTTGATAGAAAATCATAAATTTTCCAAATTCAGGTATGTACCTATCTACAGCTAGTGTATTAGTATTATATTTTAGTAGTACAGGTAAAACGTATTAGTATAGGTAAAACATTTAACATTAATTTCGTTTAAGATAGAAATTCTATAATTATGTACTACATCGCCTGAAAAGTTCCCGGTCTGACACATAGATAAAACCCACATTATGATATGAAATTTTACCAACCTTCAAACGACATGTGTCAAAACTTCATTACATTCCGACCATTACTTTACAAGTTATACTTGTTTTAGTGATGCAAGTTTTGTTAATTTCAAAACAATGGAAAAATTAGAATCTCGTGTGTTGATTAAACACTGTTTTTGATAGGAAAAAATACCGTTCAAACAATGCAGTGGCTTGATAAGTGTTATCCGGACTCATCACCAGGAAAATCAACCATCATTGACTGGTATGCTGAGCTTAAACGTGGTCGTACAACCACCTATGATGCACCACGCTCTGGACTCCCAAATGGGGCTGTAACTCCAGAAAACATCAAAATAAATCTACGAAATTGTTTTGAGTAAGTGAAGTTGCATGAGTTAGCTGACATTGTAAAGATATCAATAGAAGAAAATGCACCAAGTCACAAGTCCTTCGCAACAATGGCAAAAATGAACAAATTGGAGATTGCATTACTTCCACATCGACCGTATTCGCCAGATTTGACCTTCAGCGATTATTACTTCTTTGCAGACCTTAAACAAAGCTCCAGAGAAAGATATTTGCCTCCAATTATGAAGTCATTGCCGAAACTGAAGCTTATTATGAAGACAAAATAAAACTCGTTCTACAAAAAAGGCATCGAAATGTTGAGAGGCGTTGGACTTGCTCTAGAAGGAAATTATGTTGATGAATAAAATGTAGGGTGTTTTTTTAGGAGGTTTGTTTTTCCGATAGATGTCGTTTTATTTTATGACAGTTGTTTTGACAGCTCAAAGTGGCATTTCTACTCAGTATTGTTTGGCAAATCATTATGAATAGGTTAACTCCAGAACAACGTTTTCAAATCGTGGAAATTTATTTTCAAAATCAGTGTTCAATTAAACATGTTTATAGAGCACTTCGTGAATTTTATGGTGCACATAATCGTCCGTCAGAGACCACCATAAAGAACGTAATTACCAAATTTCGGTCTACATTCACTCTTTTGGATGCCAAGCCACCGACAAGAATGAGAAGAGTTCGTACAGAAGAAAATATTGCTGTCGTTGAGGCCAGTGTCGAAGAAAACGACAATTTATCGATTCGTCGTCGTGCTCAGCAAATTGGACTTTGTCCATCGACTTTATGGAAAATTTTACGTAAAGATTTGGGTTTGGTGCCATACAAAATTCAATTGGTGCAAGAATTAAAGCCACACGACCATCGTTTGCGCCGTGAATTCAGTGATTGATCGTTAAATCAATTGAACGAAGATCCATTTTTTTACCGTAAAATTCTCTTCAGTGATGAGGCGCATTTTTGGTTAAATGGATACGTCAACAAACAAAATTGTCGCATTTGGAGCAAAGATAATCCACACGCCGTTCTAGAATTACCAATGCATCCTGATAAATGTACTGTTTGGTGCGGTCTATGGGCTGGTGGGATCATCGGTCCATATTTCTTTAAAAATGAGGAAGGACGACGCGTTACCGTGAATGGAAATCGATACAGAACCATGTTAAATGAGTTTTTGTTGTCAAATCTTGAAGATATGGATATGAATGAAATGTGGTTTCAACAAGATGGTGCCACTTGCCATACAGCACGTGAAACAATCGACTTATTGAAAGAAACTTTCAACGACAACATTATTTCGAGAAATGGTCCGGTGAATTGGCCTCCGCGTTCGTGCGATTTGACGCCACTCGATTACTTTTTGTGGGGATACGTGAAGTTATTGGTTTATGTGGATAAACCTCAATCGATTGACGCTTTGGAAACCAATATTCAACGTGTCATTGCTGACATACGCCCTCAAATGCTTGAAAAAGTGCTGGAAAATTGGACCTCCAGAATGACATTTGTGAAAAATAGTCGTGGTAGCCATATGCCAGAAATTGTGTTTAAATGTTAAATGCCAAAAAATTATCTACCAAATAAAAAAAAATTTTGGTCATTTCATAATTTTATATGTGTTTTATTCAAAAAAAAAATCGGCAACCTCTTAAAAAAACACCCTTTATTTTCACCAAAAAAATTGTGTTTTCTTTGTTAGACCGGGAACTTTTCAAATGCTGCAAGTTTTGCTATATAAACGTATTATCAAGAAAAAATTGGCTACTTAATGCACATAAGAATAAAAAGCTCAACTTTTGCCGAGTCTTGATTGAATCGTTGCTTATAAAAAATATTGCAATACGTAAAACAAGAGCTTTAAAGATATTCAAGCGTCCAATTGTTTTCCACTCCTTTGATCTTCCTGATGTGTTGATTGCGGTAATTTTAATAGAGTTATTCAATCAATTCGATACCTCAGAAATTAAAATTGGCTTAGAAGGCTTAAACAAGGCAAGTGAGAAAGGTCCCAATGGTATCGCCAAGAGTATCGCACCCCTGATCCTAAATAAAAGTAGTCGCTCTTTGTCGGAACCTCTATTGTATTTGTTTAATGTTAGCCTCTCGATGGGAGTGTTGTCGATATTTGGTCAGTTGATTTGGTCGGTTAGAAAAAGCGATATTACTTATAATAGAGACATTTCGATTCTTTCCGCGGTACCTAACCTATCTCCTTTTAGAATCATCAGTTAAATCTAAAATATAAGTGCACATAAAAAATAGATCAAATTTGCGTCAAAATGTTTTTCGCACGGGTAAATCGACCATTACTGATTTGATGGTCTGAGGAGTGATTTATCAAAAGGACTTATTTCCATTTTTGGTCAAGCGTGATATTATCCCATCCAAAACAGCAACACAACTTTGATGTTTTTTTCAAAATTCCCAATATGAACTGGAAGACTGTAAGAAGGCAAATTCCAACTAAAAACTGAAGTCTACATTGTCTACGAATATTCTAAAATCTTAGAATCATTTCTAAAATATTCTCAACTCTCTCTAATATTCTTCTAATTTCGACACCAACATGTTGAAAATTCCAAAATACGTGTAGACGCACAACACTGAAATGTGGTTATTACAATTATTAAAAAGGCAGCTCAAATTTTCTAAAATCAGGAAATAAAATATAAAACGACGCATCAGCAAAATAATAAAAATAAATTCTTAGAACTGATTAGAAATGAAAATAAAACCAGATTCACTCTATTCACATAACACTGTGATGCGGCAACAAAATCATAAAAGAGGCAAAATAAACTTTTCGGCACTTTTATTGTCCTAGTATTGTTTGTATATAACGTACGTACAACCGTAAATATATCCCATTATGATTTAGTTGGCTGAACTTACTGTCAACGGCTAAAATATGCTGAATAAAAAAAAATATCTGTAGAATCCATATCCAGCTACATAAACTTTTCATAAAAACAAAATCGGTATCTTCGAGATTATCATAATTGATGGGAAAATTATTCAGAGAGAGCAAACACCACATATACACGAACACGAGAAGTGATAACTGGAAGCATAAGTTAGGCAATGAATTGAAATAAATAATAATAATAATAAAAACAATAATTGAATGTCGGACAAAAAATTTATCGATTAATGGAAATTCGGTCGAAGCGCTCCATATCACCGCAATGTAAGGCAATAAAAAATATTAACACTGTAGAGACCTTTTTCAATTACATATATTTCGAAACTTAAAGCTTTCCGTATCGTATACATATATACATATATATATATATATATATATATATACAGATGTATTATGTACATACGTTATATCGTATCGAAAAACAATAAAATCCACTTACATTAAAATTTATTTTTTTAGTTATTTATTATATTACATATAGTTACGGTGTGTACACAGTGTACACACTTAAAATGTGTTTTACTGTAGAGCAGTACTATACTATAACAGCAAACACACAATAAATGGTTTAACACTAAAAAACAAAAGAATTATACGATGAAAATAGCGACGAAGTACAATGAAAATTAATGAAGTTTTCCACTCTTGTCCTTATTATATTACTTCAATAAAACTTGTATGTTGTTTGTGATAATAATACAAATACGTTGGTGTAAAAGTGTGATAAAAATATAAATATGTACAACAAGCAGATTTGTCATGTCATGTCTATGTGAAAATTGTACATTTCTGAAAAGAAAATTCAATTAGCTTATGACATTACGTAATGATTTCTCATTGAATTTTTTTTTTTGTTTTTATCCCCGAGTGCGGTGTTTTGGTATCTAGAACAGTAGTTAGACTTGTAAAGGGGCCAAGTTACACATTAGTCTTATAGGATCAAAACATAATCTTTTCCATCTCAAGTTGTTCGGCGGAAAACACAAAAATCTAATATTTTGTATATCTTTGGGAAAGTAAAAGATATCAATTGTCAATATTTTTCATACTTGTTTTGCAATCATAAAACAAAAAAAATGTTTTTAAAATAAATTGTATACTTTTTCCATAAAAACATAAATAAAAAATTAAAAGATTATCGTTTGTAACAAACTTACGGAAAATGCACATTTTGAAAATGAATGACCCAGAAAATGATTCTAATTTATTTTAGTTTATAAAATAATAAAATACAGAAAATAATTTCGTAAAATTCAATTCATTTTATTTAAATAATATTATATGATGAAAATACGTTTTATTTTGTTTAGAACCTTAGATCGACATCTGCTTCTGGCATTTCACAGATTTCATCGTTTTCGATATCTTCTACATGGGTATTGCAATTGTCAAAAATGTTTATTGAGAAGATGCTCCACATCCTTTTTCTTTCCAGGTTTCAAACAAATTCCAATTGGTAATATAGCCGGCTTCATAGTTCTTAAAATTTTATTTCTCTTTAAGACTGATTTAGCAGTTCTGATATCCAATTTATAGTTTGGTTCTCCTCGAATCAGAATATTACCAGACTTGTTTTGATTTATTTATAATAAATCGTTTAGCCGAGTTAAATTTGAAATGCCATTGCGCTGCCGGTTTAAAAAACTCTGCGATTTGGCTTTTCCAATCCATTACTGGACACTGATTACTTCCTTATCTAATAATAGTCCCTTGTTCTTTATAAATTTCTAGACATTCATCTGGATTTATTATGGTTTCTCGGGCTTTCACTTTTTTTTCGACAAAAGCAAATGCTCGATCTGGGGGTATAAATGAATGTCCTGGGACGAGGAATATTATTTCAAGCTTTTCTATCCAGGTTGGAACATTAACTCGTAGCCAAAACATTAACATACCTATCATAATTGAATTTTTGTTTTGGGTCCCGCAACCGTCGCAGATTAGGCGCAAACGTTTTATATTTTCAAACGGTGCATTACATAATTGCCAATAAACGGCGGACGCGATTTAGTTTGAACCTTTTGGACGCTCGTTTTCATACCATATAAAAAAAAATACGTTATCTGTAGTTAGAGAAGGTTTGGTAGACCCGTTAACTATCCCAAAATTGTACAGATACACCTGAAGGCTGTAGTAAGCTGCATATTTTGAAACTCCTCTTTCGCCAACTCGGAAAAAGCTTTTGCTCGTAATCAATGAACTCGTTTTTCAATTAATAATAAATTTTTTTGTTGCGGTTGTTTTTCAATTTGTATCCTCTCTTGAAGCGACAAGCATGTGGAAGATACATCAGTGGCCGGTGATTTAAATCTAATATTAAAATTAGTATTAAAAATATGGCGAAAGTAGCTTCTTCCCGGATTTTTACTGCAAAATGTGCGGTTCATACCATTAATTGATAACGCAGATGGTAAATACTGTCGCCCGCCGTGTTTTTAGAGCGGCAATAATGGGTTTCAAGCACCTTGTATTTTTTTTGAAAACTAATTATTTGTTGTTTTTTGGGCAAGAACTTGTTGGTTTTTCTGTCAGTGATCATATGACGCGCACATACACCCTTTATTATTAATTTTGTTATATTAAGTATTCCCAAAAAAGTACTTTGGTAAATTCTCAGAAGTTTGTAATCATTATTTCGAATAAAATGTTCTACACAAAACTTTTTGCCCGATCCATGTTTTCTTCTATTAGTATTCTTCGGAGACTGAATTTTACTATACATTAGTAGAAATGCGTCTTGCTCTATTTTGCATTGCCAACTAATTTTTAATATTAAACAATTTTAAAACAATATTAAGTGCTTAATAAAATAAACTACCAGCCACATTCGTTGAAGTTTTACGAACCCCAGGAAAAGGTAAAGCTTTGCAACCAAAAGGTATGTCAAAAAACGTGAAGTTTTGAAACAGTCAAAATTAGAAAAAGAAATGGTTTTGAAACCAATCATACTTTTTCTGCGCGATTTTACACAAGAAAACGTGTGATTTTGAAACTGATATTTTTCTCAATTTATAGAGCTTTTTGAGAGTAACAAAACGACATAATCATCTCAATTTTTGCTAAAACTGGAAAAGGTGATGTTTTGATCCTATAAGACTCATATATTCAACTCGTAGTGTTCTTGGTGCAGGCATTGTGTCTTATGAAACGTGTAATTATTCGTACAAAGTTTTTAGAATTTGCGATTTCGATCTTATTGTGACCAACCGCGCCCTGAAGAGCCTGAAAGTTTGAAAATGCGGAACTGCACGCTCTTCTGAATGAAGGCAAACAACTATTTCCAAGCGTTTGCACCAAATGGAAAAAAGGTCACTTGCTGGGCGAGGAGCAAGCAAGTCATACTGCTGCTTAACAACGTTCGACCTAACCTTGCTCGCGTGATTCAGAAGACCCCATTGAGCTTTGAATGGGAAATTCTCAATCATGCGCGCGCATATTCACCGGACTTAGCCCCATCCGACTACCATTTGTTCCGGTCAATGCAACAAGCCTAGTGATACAAATTGAAAACGCTGGAAGATGTGCGTGAATTCGTCGATGACTTGATCGCATCGCAGCCTGCAATAGTAGTTTACCTGAGATATGGCGCAAAATCTTTAAATTTGTTGTTATCTATTTTTTTACACACAATAAATTTGCTGAAAAATTTGTAAACATTAAGTTATATGTCTAATATTTGGGAATAGGAAATTTTAAAAATCAGTAATTTTATAATTTGTTTATTTGTGTTAATAATATTATAAAATAACATTTAAATTATCCCTCCACAAAAATTTACTATTTTTACTATTTAAATAGAACTTTTTCTTTTTGCATTTGCAGACAATCAGAAACAAACGGTTCCCCGAAAATTCTGTGACAAACAATTCGTCGAAAAATGATTCATTTTTTTTTCGTTATTAATTACAACTGAGACTGTGCTCATCTAGCAATTTATCTTTCAAATTTACAAATTTTACATTTCTTAAATAATTCTGATTTGTTGGGGGTGGAACCCAATGGTAAGTCCCAAAATTAATTAAACCTATTTAAAATGCTAATTTTAATTTGGTATGTTTACTAGGTCAAGTGGCCTCGTTCTTTGAAGTCTTCTTTCAACGACAGGGTTATCTATCATATGTCGAATATAGGGGTTTTCATGTTCCATCTGTGAGTCTCTGTGAAGGCCTTCATTTCTTTCCCGAGTATTTGCCGATATAACAGCAGCTTGTTGTGTATTGCAGAGTCAGCTAATTTCTATCGGTAGATGGGAAGTCTTTTGATATGTAAATTTAATATGCGTGGATTCCATGTCATTAAGCTTGATTATCCAGCGCTTAGTCCAGTTACAAACCGCATTGGTAATCTTCTGGTTTTTGCTCGTTGCATCAGCGACATTACTTTCAATCGCCATGATTGTTGTGGAATATCTCGTGTATAAAATAAATAAATAATTGGTCCCAAGACACTCCCCTGTAGGACACGGGCAGAGATTTTATTTAGTTCGGAGTATTCATCCTCATATTTCACACGAAAATGTCTATCGGTTAAATAAGATCTTCGTAGGGCATAGAATTGCCTCGGCAGATCTCTGTGCAGCTTGAATTCCAGTCGATTGTGCCAGACTTTATTGAATGCTTGGGCGATGCCCAGAAATATGCTGGAGGATACTTTTTTTACGTTCTAACGTTCTTTCAATAATGTTGGTGATTCTATGCACCTGTTCTATTGTGGAGTGCTTTTCCCTGAATCCAAATTGATGTGGAGGAATAAGTTGTCGGTTTTGACTTATTGCGGTTTAAGTTTGTACAGTAATAATTTTCCAAAGAGTTTTGACATAATTGGCAGCAATGGAATTGCCCGGTATGATTTTTATCGTTAGGTGGATTATCAGGTTGTGCTATCATGATTACTTCTGCTACTTTCCATTGCCACGGAACATATTTTAACCGAAAGCTTGCAATGATTATGTGTAATAGCTTATGAAATCTTTTATCTGGTAAAGCCTTAATTATTTGGAAAGTAATCAAGTCATATCCTGGGGTTTTTTTAACATTCATGTTGCTTTTTACTTCTTCTATTAGTTCTTTGAGAGTTACTGGGCGTACGTCAAAACCATCTATCTTGTGGATTGACATTATATTTTCATTAGCCGTTTGCCCTGATAGTGGTTGGAAGGTATCCCCGAGATACCCCGCAAACAGATCAGCCTTCTCTTTAGGAGCTCTTGCCCAGGTTCCATCCTCCGTTTTAAGTGGAGGCACTTTCATTTTGGATCTTATGAGTCCCTTCGTCGACTTCCACAGAGAATAATCAAAATTTTTTTCATCGGTTAGGCTAACTAGATATCTGTTGATTGATGCATTTTTAACTACTTTAAGAAAAGATTTGAGACTGTTACCTAAATTGTTAAGAATTGTTTTATTCTGCGGTGTTCTAGTTATTTGCCAGGTTTTACGTGCCCGTCGTTTTTGTCTTACCAACTCTCTATCTTCCATTTGGTAGGATATGTTAAGCTGCTTCTTATTTTGTATAATGGGGGTACTTCCCAAAGCAGCATAGTGATTTGCTTCATTGAGTTGTTCTAATTCATCTTCCAACTGATGGGGATTTCTTTTCGGTACCTAAAGATTGATTTTTTCCTCCAATTCTTTACGAAAGAGATCCCAGTTTCTTTTTGAATTTGTTAATCTGTGTGCACTCTCCAATTGAATTACCATTTCATTGACTGTCATGATAACCGGGGAAGGCTCAGATACTAGATAATTACTGTCTTCAATGTGAATGTAGTTCTTTGATGTACCTCTTGCTACATAAAAGTCTATTAGGTAAAATATCTTCATTCCGTCACTTAGCCAGTATGTTGGGGAACCACCAGAGTAAAATTCACATTTTGATGTCTGCCCTGCTTGAAGCAATTTTTTACATTTTGACGTCGTAAATCTAGATCCCAATAGGTGTTTTTCGCATGAAAGTCACCTCCAATAATAAAATCACGTCCAAGCGATTTAAATAGTTTAAGGTGTATGCTGTCTGTATGCTGTCTGTTTTTAATTTGGATCCTTACAGTAGTGACTTACATAGTTTCTTCTTCGATATTTGATTCTAAATGGTTTTTATATTTTCTTTTATTAGTAATGCCGAACCACCTCATGCTCCTTCCGCTGGATGAATGGAGTGACATATGTTATAACCCCGTATTTTAACAAACGAAGGTTTAGCTAGTTGGCTTTCAGATATTAAGAAAATGTCAACTTTTCTGAATTTAAAAATATTTATATTTCTGGAATATGTTGCATAATGCCATTCACATTTCAGATTGCTATTTTGAAAGTTGTGTTCTTACTTAACATTTTTAGTTGGACTGCGTTGAGGAAGTTGCATTTTCTTCAGTTGATCAAGTCATGTTGTTCAGATTACTTTGGTCATCTAGTCGCTTTGTAATAGCTGCAATGCTGTTCATAATGTTTTCCATAATTTGGTTATTTTTGGAGCCCATATGTTTGGTTGAACCCAAACCTTTCATTACCTGGGCAAATGAACTTCTTTGCCCTGTCTTGCTTGATTGAGGGTTTTGATTCATCTCATTTAATATTTGAACCCTTCGATTTTCATGATTTTCCGATTCATTTCTTGTTTTATCATTTAATTTATTTTAAAGGCTTCATGTGTGATAAAGTGCTCCGATATAACTGTGTAGCAGGAAAATCGAAAAACATTCCAAAAAATTTTTCTCGGATATAAACTAATGTATGAAAACTTTGTTTGATAGCGGACCAGGACTTAGTTGGTTTTGTGATGCATGCATGCACAGCATGAAAGAGTTATTTATCTCAACAATAAAAGAAATAACAGCGGAAGAGGCTCCGGTACATAAACCAAACGAATTATCCATGCTGTCCATTACTACCCGACCTGTCACTCGCTCACAAAGCAAATTCACTGCACAAGTTACACCACCTACTCAACATGAACATGAAGTGTTTGCCCAGAATAACAAACAAATGAATATTATAGATGACAAAACATCTAGTATGAGAAATCTATCGCCATCTAAATCAGGAATATCTGTATTTCGAGCCCAACTTCTGAGCCACAATCAACAGGAACCGATGCTAATGTAGAAGCCACGGTACCTCTTTCTCAATTAGAAAACTGTATCCAAACATCTTCCACTGTTTCGACAAATGATCTTGAAACAATTAGAGTGATGAAACCTCGAAGATGGATTTTTATCAGCAGAATTCACACATCTGTTACTGATGAACAATTCAAGAGATTTGTGGAAAATAAATTTCAAATCGTAAATTTAAACGCGGTTCGAATCATTCCGAAAGTAAATGACTACGTCTCTTACCGGATCAGTGCCAATGATTTACAATTTGAATCAATGATAAATTCTGATGTGTGGCCAAAAGGCCTTTTCATAAAGGAATTTGAGTTTCGAAAAAGCAATCGTTTTTTCGGAATACAAGAAACAACATCCAAATAAGGTTGGTGATGTCAATGCTCGCTTCATTTCGCGTTCCGAAAACATCATCAAGTCAGCGAGAGTAAAACCCATTAAAATCAGAGATGCAATGTGCGATTCAAACGGTGGCCTATTGTATTTTTCATCTTCCGAAAACTACTCCAAGACTCAAAGGCCGACTAACATCTACACATCTAAACACTGCGACACTCAAACTGACATTGATATTAAACCAGCACAAAACAAATCGATCATCTCATCATTTAAATCTAAACTTATGTTAACAAGAGGCGTAAACAACAACCACCATGAAGATTATATTAACGGATATGAGTTTGTGAAAAATATTCCTTCTATAAAATTCTTGCTTGCTGAACCTCAGATTTCCACCTGGATAAATGGGGCAAACACTTAGTAACTTCATCTATTTAATTTTTTGTGTTGCCTTAGATGAGAAATTGGAAAATTGTAATCTTAAGAAACACTTGTCGCGAAACGGACTTAAACTACAAAACTTCTACATTAAATCCGTCAATGCAGTTACAAAAGTTTATAAAATTGATATTAAACACGTTATTGTGATTAATCATCAATCTAAAACTGATTGTAGTGATCTAATCTACGCTCTAGAAACTTTAACAGGTTACTTGCAACAACGTAAAGATGAGCCTTTCACAATAACTTTAGATGTTAACCACCATGTCAACAAACTGATGTCGGTGTAGGATTATACAGGGTGTCCGCCGGGGAGGTATACTACTTTGTTTGTTTATGATTTTTGATTAAATGAAAGAGAATGGATCTTATATTGATAAATGTTTTATTTAATGTCGGCAATTATGTATGGAATGCAATATCAGATAAATGTCCGTCTCTGTTAGCCTCACAAATGCGAGCCCTTTTGAGCACATTTTTCATTACATTCTCACACATTTCACGCGGCATTTCATTAATTTCATCACGAATATTTTGTTTGAGTTGCTCGAGCGTTTCTGGTTTGTTTGCATAAGCCTTGCTTTTTAGATATCCCCACAAAAAGAAGTCCGGAGCAGTCAAATCAGGCGACCGTGGAGGCCAATCAACATCACCATTTTTTGAAATAACTTGTTGTGGAAAGAGTTCTCGCAGTAATTCCATTGTTATCCTGGCTGTATGCGATGTGGCACCGTCTTGTTGATACCACATGTTAATCAAGCCCAAAGTATGCAGTTGTGGCGTTTAAAAGTTTTCAATCATATCACGATATCGCTCCCCATTCACAGTTACCGTTACGCCGTTTTCATTTTCAAAGAAGTAAGGTTCAATGATTCCTCCTGACCAAATTGCACACCAGACTATCACTTTTAATGGATGTAAAGGTGACTGATGAATAATGTGAGGGTTTTCCATTGCCCAGAACCGCGGACTATTCTGTTTATTCACATATCCATTTAAAGAAAAATGTGCCTCGTCACTCATTATAGTGACGTTATTTTTTCATGAAAATCGGGGTTGTCATGGGCGAGCTGTAACATCCTATCGGCATAGGTACGACGGCGTAAATGGTCTTGTGGAAGAAGCACTTGTGTCAACTGAATCTTAAATGGAAACAAATGCAAATCCTTTTGCAAAATTGTGACCAAACTTGTTCTTTGAAGACCAAGCTCCTGCGCACGGCGTCGAATTGAGGTTGATGGATTGTTTTGAACACTTTCTTGAACAGCAGTAATGTTTTCAGCCGATCTTGCTGCCGTACGTTGTGGCCCATGCTTGGGCCTATCACTTACAGACCCTCTTTCTTCGAAATCATTCACTACACGATAAACGTGCCAACAAGTGTTGTTTCTCCCAAAAATTTCACGTAACTTTCTCATCGTCACAGTAATCGATGATTGGTTTTGATAAAATGTTTTAACGATTAAAACACGATGGTTTATCGAATATTTTTCCATAATAAATTTGCCACATGTCTACTTCACGACTCTCAAGTATGAACTGTCAATACTAATATTCACCTAAGTGGCGGCAAAACAAAGTAGTATACCTTCCCGGCGGACACCCTGTATTACAAACTATCCATCTATAACAACATCAAATGGATTTTAAACATTCCATTCAATATGTCAACCCAGTATGAACGAGCGCTATCTTCTCGGTGGATTACTGGTGAATCCTCAAAATTTTCACATAGTAACTGTGCGAATTTCCCAACTACATCTCCGTCATTTTAAAAAGTGTTGTCCGCAGAGTCCAGCTATTTAGCCTAATTAAAAGCTTAAAAGCCACTTAAAGGGCCATTACATCAAGAACATTCATCTACTGCTTTTCTCTGCTTCTGCGTTACGACAATCGAACATATTTATATTTGACAACGTCGCCAAACAATATCTTGAAGAACCATCCATAAAACATCACTTTGGTTTTGATGGGAATAAACGGGTGCAACTGCGTGAAGACACTAACACATTTATTACCCAAAACAGATATATTTTTTGTTCATCGGGTACGGAAATTATGTTGGATCACCAGACATGCAACTCGTTAAACAATATCTATCTTAAGGAAAACATAAAGATGCCGTATTGATTGATTGATTGATTGATTTTGAATGCACGACCAAGTTCTTAGACAAGATCTCCCGGGAGACGCCGGGCCCACCGTACACTCCTTTTACATATAACAAAACCGAGGGACTAGACAGGTTAATTGGATGGGACTGAATCAGCCCGGTTACAGACACCTAGAAATAGCCGATAAGGTAGGCAATGATAAGGATAGGAAAGGTTTTTTTTTTTCCTTTTCTTTTTAGCAGAGCGACCCGGTTACAAGAACCTTGATCGTACAACACAAGACAATACAAGGGATAAACGTTTTAATGACCATCAACAATTGCTTCTTGGAAACAGCACCTAAAATAAACCTACATTAAAAATTCTATTATTCATCTGCCTCTAAAGCTGAAATGTAAATTCATCATTAATTAAATAGGATTAATAAATTTTGATTTGAACAAGTAGTACAAATAATAAATAAATATTAATACAACTTTTAATCCTCTTTAAATCTTCAAAACAAATAATTAATTTATTAACACCATTTACCATCTTACCAACAACGCAAAGCTTTACCCTGCACAACACAAACAAAACTAGAAGTTTAAAAACCTCGTACAGTAAACAAATACTTTCCCCTCTGCGACAACTACAATACACTAAAACTAAAATACTACACAACACAACAAAATTGTTAATGCCTGAACCATTCTATAAAAAAGAATTAAACAAATAACATGTTGAACGAAGATAATAATTTGATATTCCAATTTGACGTTTCGGCCATAGATAACTTAAAAATATTTTGACTCAAATATTCTTTGTAATATTTTTGATATATTCCCTAAAAACTTGAACGAAACCAAGGAAAAATTCCCAGCTAGCATCCCTCCTTCATTCCTGTCCCGTGAAACGCTTCTCGTGGCAAAGAAAGCACTAAACCTCGAATAAACAACGATTGAACACTATATAATTCGAAACTTCGCTAACCAACAAACTTCAAAAATACCCACTCAACGCCCCACTAAACAACCATGTACGAAGAAAAAACAGACGCAAAACCTGACTGGACACATCCCATCCAATCGGGGGACGGCCGAACCACACCACCCCTGCCCCACTGCTCCTCTCCTTCACCTTACCTACCGATTCCTGTTACGAACAAAACCATCGTTCACAGCTCAAACAACGAACTGCAGACACAGATCCGATGCAACAGTAAGCAGCATCACCCGGCACCCCAGACGCATCACATACATACATAAACATACATACACATACATAAACATGTACATATAAACATTCACATATACATACATACCTACAAACATAGATATACATATATACACATGACATATTCACTATCAATGTACATATTTACATACGGTATAAGAACAGGGATCCTATCAAAACAGTACTACATGTACAACATTGTATTCATACTCGACACCTCCATAATTCATCAAGTAAGCTACCATCCACGAGCATCCCGAAAACAATTATTAAACGCTTTAACTTCATTAACGTTCCACAAACTACTCCCATTAATAATTCCCTGAACAAGTAGCAAAATTCGACTAAATCCAGTGATCAACCCAAAACCACCAATCACATAACCAAAACTGAACACAATTACATCCCGAAGTAAACAACTCGCACGAACTGCCCTGAAAAACTAACATGCATCCATTCAAGATCAAAATATTGCACCCATAAAGCATAGAACAAACCACCCAGCGAGTGCCAAAAACCCAAAACAAACTCCCCGCTAGCAAACATTTGTTTGCAATCACAACACTCAAAACAACCAACGATAAACCACTCCTGGACGAAAGAATACATATCAACGCCCACAAATGTCAAAACACATTTAAACATTATCTAAACGTTTACAAACACAATCAAAACATATAAACCACAACTTCGCAGCCCAATACATCAAATTTCGCAAACACCTAAAACCACAGTCTTCCGAACACCAAAGCCACACCTTCACTCAATGAACATCCCTTACACATTCAGTACAATACACACTTATACAAAAACATCGATAACCACTAAAACCCCGAAACTACCGCGACAAACAAATTAATTGGACGACCGCCAACACCACTGCACGTTACAACAATCGTTCAATGTAACTAGGTCCGACACTCTTTTTGATAAACCTCGACACAAAAAAAAAACGCATTGGAACCCACCTCGCGCATTCCATAAAACCGCAAAAAACAGATCACCTAACCTCTCAAATCAATCAAAACACTATTAACTCATATTCTGTATATCAACCCTACCGGATGCTCAGCCAAGTCAATCTAAGTGACAATAACCTTAAAGCATAGGATACTGCGCATCGATTCACTGCGTGCAGATCTAAGCATCCTCCCTACATACACACAAACAAAAACATATACACAAACACACTTACCGATGAACATTCCCCTGTACCGTATCGTACTGATTTTCTACAACATCCAACACTACACCCACGTACCAATTATGCAGCTTCCATTTTCAAGCCTAGTGACAACGACAAACATATCTGTGGACATTTTTCCTTCATATAATAACAATGCGTTTTATATTTCTTGTTATTACGTCACAAATAAGTTTAAATAATTGCCAAATTTTCTTTTTGACGTATCGTAATATCCATGACATACTTAGGTGCAACAATAATAACAATATTTTTCTACACTAAAATATGGTGGTGAATAAAAACCCGGATTGCGTCTTTGATTTATGTTCACCATTCGCAATTACACCATTGAATACCATAACCTATTCTTCAATAGACAAATTTATCACTATTGCCAATTAAACAGTTTATTTTGCTCTGATTATTAAGACAAATCAATGAAAACACTTCACTTTTCTTTAAAACACGATATATCAAAATAAATCACCTGGAAACTATATAAATTATTTATTTTACACAGAGCACAAAAAAAGACATTTGCAATAATTTCTAGTACTTTTTTTCACCCAAAACATAAAGATGCCGTATATTACAAAAATTCAGGGTGTACCTGGGTGAGGTAAATCAACCTGGATTATAAACAAGCATAAACTTGGCAGTGATCTTGTTTTATGTGCTACAAAAGAAGGACTTGCTGATATTAAATTAATGGTAACATCTCGTTGTGAGAACGAAAACACTGATTTTAATAAAATCAAACTAAATTACAGAACGATTGTTAGGACTCGTGGTTATCCTTAGTAAATGTTCTAAAATATATCTTCTGGGTGATAAAAACCAAATATCATATCTTGACAGATTACATCATGTCAACATGCAATTTTCCGATGCAAGCCGAATAATTTTTTTGCAATTTTCCGATGCATGGAATACTACCCTAACATCAGTAGTAAGAATACCGTGCAAATTTCAGCCAAATTTATAAATCTGCCGTCAACTTTGATGTCGATACCTCTGTTGGATAATACATTCTATCTAACCTTTACCAAAGCTGATAAACAATTAATCTCCCAGCTTAATATACCAGAATCTAGTAAAGTCATGACTATGCACGAAGAATAATGATTAACCTCACCAAATGTGATATGTATAAGAATAGATTCTCAACCACTCGGGCTGTTCGAAGGTGTACCCCATGCCATAGTTGCAATTTCAAGACACACCCAATCATTTAGATATTTTTCACCAGTGGCTAATGATAGACTACACTCGCTTCTAATGAGAGCTCGAGCCTATACAACTATACTCTAAAAGTAAATCAACCCATAAAATTCAAGAAAAGGTTTATGAGAAATATGCAATTTACTATCAAAACGTCAACAAAATGGCATCAAAAGCATCTAAGTTTTATAACTTCGATTTAAAATCAAACTACCTAGTCTATGTAATGGGTGAAACTTCATTAAACCCGGTATTTTGACTAGCGAAATAATACTCAACAATTTGCTCGTTCCTCAATCGTATACATGGCTACTGAATACTGGATTACAATGTTCAGTGACGTATGGCCCACCCTGTATATTTGTTTTATATGCAGCAATCATAATTATAACGGGTTATCCAATTCGAGATTGATAAAGTAGAAATCTGTATACCGACATCTGTCAAAGATAAACGTCAAGTACGCTGTCATTTATTTAGTTGACATTCTGCCATTTAAGAATATGGAGCATTTAACAATCGACCAACGCGTTAAAATTATTAAATCTTATTATAAAAATAGTGATTCTGCCGTATCCACATTTCGCGCTTTACGAGCAGATTATGGTCGTCATAATCGTCCTACAAAGCAAACCATATTGAATACAGTGAATAAATTTGAACAAACTGGATCTGTTACTGATATTGTAAGGTCTGTGCATCATCGAAACATTCGCAATGCTGAAAATATCGCTTCTGTAGCTGAAAGTGTGGAAGAAGATCCAAATTTGTCAATTCCTCGTCGAGCTCAACATTTAGGCCTATCTTATGGCTCATTATGGCGCATTTTGCATCTGGATTTGCATCTTCATCCGTATAAAGTCCATTTGACACAAGAGCTAAAGCCTGCTGACCATGGACAACGAAGAACATACGCAAATTGGGTGTTGGAAAAACAGGCCATCGATGCTGATTTTTCGAACAAAATTTTCTTTAGTGATGAAGCTCATTTTTCGCTTGGTGGATACGTTAATAAGCAAAACTGTAGAATTTGGGGCTCAGAAAATCCACAATTGATTGTAGAGAAGCCATTACACCCGGAAAAAGTCACTGTTTGGTGCGCATTGTGGTCTGGTGGTGTGATTGGGCCGTATTTTTTTGAGAACAACCATGGACGAACCGTTACCGTCAATTCTGAGCGCTATGGCCGCATGTTAACCGATTATTTTTTTACGAAAATCGAAGATTATGATCTTGACGATATGTGGTTCCAGCAGGATGGAGCAACCAGTCACGTAACACGAGCAAATCGAGATCTTTTGCAAGAGAAATTTCCTGGACGTTTGATTTCGCGATTGGCTGATGTCAATTGGCCTCCAAGATCCTGTGATTTAACGCCTTTGGATTTCTTTTTGTAGGGCTACGCGAAAGATCGTGTTTACGCAAACAATCCTCAAACTCTTGACGAATTGAAAACTAATATTCGTAAGGTAATGGCCGAGATACCGCCCGAAATGTGCCGAAAAGTCATTGAAAATTACCGCAAAAGAATCAGGGCCTGTAAGAAGTCCCGTGGAGGACATTTGAATGATATCTTGTTTAACTAAAAATGGCAAGGATCAATCTGTAAAACGAAATAAAAATTACAATACATTCCGAATATTTTGTGTGTTTTTTTTAAGTTTACTTTATCAAGCTTGAATTGGATAACCTTGTATATCCTTGAATGTTTCGGGATAACTTCACTGAAGTCGATTCTAGCATGACTTATGTGCTGCTGACATAAACTGATAAAAATAGATCGTAAATTAAAGGTGATGTTTAAAAGTGATGTGCAAGATATTTATTATGTTCATAATTTTTACATTGTACTAAAAATATTTGGGGTTGCATGTTGCCTTACCTATGATTAATAAAAATACAAGTCACAATCTAATCTTAATAAATTTATCATTTTATTCAAAATAATTTCTTGTCTAAATCTGCATATTCAAGAACCTTGACGGATTAGGGGAATGGCACATATTCGTAAATAAATATTTTTCTTTTTATCATAAAATACCTGACTTGATTTATTTATTATAGCAAATAGAATTTATGCATGAAAAGTATATCTACATTCACACAAAGATGTATATACTCGTATACTTAATAAAAAAGGAAACCCTATAGAGGTATTTATATAGCGAGATGAATGGAGGGAAACCTACCTGTTGTAATATTTTCCACAACTATAATAAATAAAAATAAGAAAAACTTGCTTAAACCTTCATTTAAATAATACTATTACCACAAAAGAAACACTATTTATCATTATTAAAAAGTTTTCCTTCCATTATCTGTATAAAACTTTAAAGCTTCTTGCCGCACCTTTTACCCACTTTATATAAAATACATACAAAACTATTTTTCTTCTTTGTATTTAATTATTTATGTTTTGAGAAATAATGAAGCAATCTCTGCTCGTTGAAAGCTTTTTTTTTATTTACGAACAAATATCTGAATATTATTCACTTAGATAATCTTATCACGTCTTAAATTTCGTTGATCAATCAATATTTTAGCGAGCTCTAAATTAGATTATATATTGTGTGTGCGCTTGTGATTTGATTATGATAAAAATAAGCTCTTCATAGCTATTCCATTTATAAGTTTAGCATTTTTTCCGAAAAGTTATTTTAAATTAATATTCCGCGTCTTCTTGGATTACATCATCGTCATAATGCTGCGATGATGATGAATCAGTATACAAACATATTCATAAAAGATATGAAAAACTAATTATTTTTTGTGTGTTCGATTTCAAATTTTCTCTGAATTTTCTTTTGATTAATCATGTTGTATACAAAGCAGAATTCTCTCGTATTGCTTAATCCCTTCAGTAGACACGAAAATCAGCATTTAGTTTTTTAAAGATTTTTATGTTGATGGAATTTGTGAAATTCTATATCGATACCCAGCAAGCATCAAATAGTTTTTATTTTCAAATCGAAAATTGATTTTAATCTAGGCAATAACAAAATAACAATACACGACCAAAGTATTTTAATCTGTGTACCCAAACGTAGAACAATACTATAACAAATTAAAATCTAGATGCATATGTATACAACACGAAAATCACACAAGAATATATCAAATACTAGTGGAGAGAATTGAACGAGTTGAACAACACAGTTAAAATAAATTTTTTATCAATTTATTTTCAATTTGCATTTTATTTATTTTGTATTTTAGCAGAACTGTGTAAACTTGCAATGGCTGGTCCCTCGATTTGCACACAAGCTTATTTCAGCCTCACTGTGATTTCGTTTCCTGCATTGAACTTTTTGTTTTAATAGGGAAAACCGTGCTTATCGAGGCTCAATACAGGATCAAAATTGTTTTTATTTGTTCGTTCCGGACAAAGTAAACAAATATAGTGTGTGTAGATACGAGTACTAAACAGAAATGGAATACAATTCGATTGTGATTTATTTAAAAAGAGTAAAAATCTATTTAGACTTCGAAAACTGAACTAAAAAAAAACATGTAATTCTTTACACCTACGAGGGCATAGGTGAAATACGTAGTTTAGGAAAATCATTTCCCGCTGGTGGAATTATCAAGCATGGAGACGAGTACAGAGCTATTATACGTAGTTTACAAAAATCAGTTCCCGTTGGCGGAATTGTAAAGGAGGGGAACGACCTTTAAAAAAAATGCTTTCAATTTAACTTTTCCACTAATTGTGGGATGTAGAGCTAAACTAGGAATACGGATTTACAAAATGCAAGTTACAGAACATCCTTAGCAAACTATCGAATAACTGGGAAGCAATCGACATACAAATTAAATGAAAGCCTAGAAGACCCGTAGTCAAATACGCAAACAAGTAAAAGTCAAAATAATTTAAATTTTATGAATTAAGGTCGATAGTACGAGAAAAATATTGATAGTTTGCTATTATTTCGTTTGTTTAGATCAAATGCATATTTCTATCAATTTCGCGTTTGCCAAAAATCTTCAATTATAATATATTCTCAAGCGGGTTAGCCTCTAACTTGGTTGAGGCCAGCCCGGTTTCATAGAATTTGCCAGCTATCCGCCATGCACCCCATGCGGCAATTGTTCTCCCGAGGAAATGGCGTGGGTGTTGGGGTGCTCAGATAGGGGCCTTGTTAACCGCTATTGGAGAAGAAAGGGAGGTTGAGTGGTATACCGTACCTCTAAGTAGTGGTAGTGTCATCAACCCATTATGCGGAGCGAATCAACCGTGGTTGATATTGGAGGTATTTAAATTTGTATCTTAATTTTTTTATTTATTTTTAATTTTAACATTAATTTTTATATATAAAAATCATTAAAGTGAGAATGACTACTAGTGGATTTAATGTCCTTTAAAAGTTCGTCATTCACACTTTTATGTACAAAACATATACAGCAAATAGTGTCATAGTGACTAAAACTACATTACGCATAATAAAAAACAAAATTCAGATACAAAACAATTAATATAATTTAATTTAATTAATTAAGAATGAATGGCATTATAAATCATAAATAATCTTTAACTGATGACAAAAGATGAGGTTTTATCATTCGTTTAAACATAAAAATATGTACAGCACTCTTAATATGTTCAGGTAAGTTAATACAAATATATGGCCTAATAAATGTTAATGATTTTCTGCCAAATTCAGTTCTAATTTGGGGGCACTTCAACTGACTAGAATTTCTGGTTGAATAGCCATGATCTAGAAATTCGGGGATGTGACGAGACTTAAACATGTAGATCGACACATACATCTCAAAAATTGCTTTAATTGGGAGAATGTCTATAGCAACAGTTTGATAGAGGTCCACAGTAGGAAATAGGTGAAGCAGTTTATACATTACTTTACAGCACCTATTTTGTAAAACTGCAATTTATTCAGTTTCTCTTTAACAGCTAAACCAAAGGTAGAAGAAGCGTATAAGAATCGGGTATGAATAAATGAGAAATAAATTTTTTGTAACACATGTACTGGAACAAAATCAGCCAATTTTCTAATCAAGCAAATAAATGGACAAACTTTAATACAAATAGAGTTAATATGGTTCTCCCACGTCATATGCTTGTCGAATATTACTCCAAAGTACTTGAATTTGTCCACACGCTCTATGGCGCAATTTGCTACTTGAAGTGGTGGTAAATCAATGTGTTGCAGGCGTGGTGAGTGAAAAATTATATATTTCGTTTTATTAAAATTAACTGATAATTTGTTTAAGTGAAGAAAATCCAAAAGTAAAATAATATCATCCCTCATAGGTGACATTGTTACCTGACAATCTCTGGATTCATAGAACAGGGCCGTATCGCCAGTAAACATTCTAGCATGACCCGTGAGCGGTAAATTGGTCATATCATTTACGTAGATTAGAAATAATAGAGGGCCAAGGACACTCCATTGAGGAACACCACAGTTCACACTTAAAATGGAGCTTTTTACACCATTTAGAATCACAAACTGCTTTCGATTACTAATGTAGCTTGCTAACAGTTTTTATGATAGGCCACGGAAGCCATACATTTGTAGTTTTTGAAGAAGTTAACTATGATCTATACAATCAAAAGCTTTACGAAGATCAAGAAATAAGCCACAGATATAGTTTTGCCTGTCAAAATTACGATAGATCAAATCAGTAATGTCTGTTAAGGCCAAATATTTTTTCTAAAATTTTGTCAAATACCGACAAAACTGAAATTGGACGATATAATTATTAACTAGTTTAGAATTTCCAGACTTAAAGATAGGTATCACTTTAGCAATTTTAAGACAATCGGGGTAAACACCGGTTTCCAAAACCACATTAAATACATCGGCTAGTAATTGTGAAAAAAATGGCAAATAATTCTTCAGAACCACATTACGAATGTTATCATAACCACCACCCTTTGTATTACTGAGATTTGAAATTAAATTCGATATTTCGCTGCAGGAAGTGGATGAAAAGAAACACCAATTAATACTAGGCACCATAGTATGAAGTTTATTTAAATCATCTGAGCCTGGACTAGAACTACTTGCTGAGACAGAAGAATCAACAGAATTAACAAAACTGAGATTAAATATATTAAGAATAGCAGTAGGATCATGATACTGAACATCATTACAAATAACGGAGTGGATATTATTATTAGAGTTATTTACCATGAACTGGTTTAACTATTTCCAGATTTCTTTTTGGCTCAAATTATTAAATAAATTGACAAAATAATGCTTCTTTGCAAAATATTTTCCGTTGTTGATCTTCCTATTTAGCAAATCTAATTTATGTTTAAGTTCTAAATGTGTACTGTTCCTTTTAAAACGCTTCAACATCCGGTTTTTAAGTTTAATTAAATCCCAGAGTTCAATAGTCATCCAAGGACTAACACTTGCATTTTTCATTTTTACGTGTACTTTTACGCGTACATCCGTTCAAGCGTAGACTCAGGATTTCTAGTAAGTTAGGGGGTATTAATGTGGTTCTGGCTGAAAACAATGGGGTTTACGAAAAAAACATTCTCAATTTTTTTTTTCCAATTTTCGCGATATTTATACTCATCTCAGAAAATTCCCACCATCAAAGAACGTGTCTTTGCTGAATAAGCATAAATATCACTCACATAAAATTAACTTCCACAAATTTACTTGAGGATACATCACCAAATCAAATTTCGTGGAAGAAGAAAATGACGTTCCGTTTGTAAACATTATGGTATGCAGTCGTTACAATGTTGCATGGCATACGTGAAAAGAGGAATATTTGACCTAAATATGAGTTTCTTGGGTAAAGTTGTTATCTTTAATTTATGAAACATAAGAAGATCTTATAACACATAATGATTATGCTTCATCTGAGCGAATTTCCCATAGAAAGCATCTCATGTAGATAAGTTCAATGGCTTGCAGCTGATTAAGTGTAAACACAATGTGAAAGAATTGACATGCCGGTCATTTAATCTAGATATATTTGGGAATATTATTTTCCAAGGCATGCTACGTAAATAAAGGAAACTTGATGAGGTGAGTTTAGGAACGGTATGTGATATCATTCCGTTAAAATACGATATATAGAACTCGTTAGTTAGATGTATTTTACTAAAACATTAAACCTGGAGCGGTATCATGAAATCCGAACGGAAAACCCGGTCGTTCATAAAATGTCACCGCTAGAAATACCGACCGGTAAAGAAACTGAATCATGAAATCCGATCGGAAAAATATTGAGAAAATTTCTAGTTCAGTGGTATTCTGCTATATTTCTTGTCAACTTAGAAATTTGTACGGCATTATGATAATGTCCGGGGCGGTATCGTGAAATCCGGATGTAAAAGCCGGTCGTTCATGAAATGTCACCGCTAGAAATACCGACCAATAAAGAAACCGTATCATTAAATACGATCGCAAAAATATTGAGCAAATTTCTAATTAAGTGGTATTTTGCTATATTTTCTTATCAAAATATAAATTTGTACGGAATTATGACATTATCAGGGGCCGTCACCGCTAGAAATACCAACCGGTAAAGAAACCATATCATGAAATCCGATCTGAAAAGTATTGAGCAATTTTTTAGTCTAGTGGTATTTTGCTATATTTCTTGTCGACATAGAAATTTGTACGGCATTATGACATTTTCAGGGACGGAATCGTTAAATCAGGACAGAAAATTCGGTCATTCATAAAATGCCAGCGCTAGAAGTACCAACCGGTAAAGAAACCGTATCATGAAATCCGGTCGGAAAAATATTGAGCAAATTTCTAGTTTAGTGGCATTTTGCTATATTTTCTTGTCAAAATAGAAACATGTACGACATTATGACATTGTCAGGTTCGGTATCATTAAATTCAGACGGAAACCTCGATCGTTCATAAAATGTCACCGTTAGAAATACCGATCGGTAAAGAAACCGTATCATGAAATCCAGTCGGAACAATATTTAGCAAATTTCTAGTTCAGTGGTATTTTGTATGGCATTATGACATTATCAGGGGCGGTATCTTGAAATCAGGACGGAAAACCCCATCGTTCATAAAATGTCATTGCTAGAAGTACCGACCGGTGAGGAAACCGTTTCGTGAAATCCGATCTGAAAAATATTGAGCAAATTTCTAGTTCAGTGGTATTTTACTATATTTTTGTCAAAATATAAATTTGTACGGCGGTTTGACATTATCAGGGGCGGTATCGTGAAATCCGGACGGAAAAATCCGTCGTTCATAAAATGTTACCGCTAGAAATATCGACCGGTAAAGAAACCGTTTCACGAAATCCGATCGAAAAAATATTGAGCAAATTTCTAGATTAGTGGTATTTTGTACGGCACTATGACATAATCAGGGGCGGTATTGTGAAATCCGGACGGAAAAACTCGTCGTTCATAAAATGTCACCGCTTGAAATATCGACCGGTAAGAAACCGTATCATGAAGTCCGATCGGAAAAATATTGGGCAAATTTCTAGTTCAGTGGTATTTTGCTATATTTTCCTTTCAAAATATGATTTTGTACGGAATTACGACATAATCAGGGGTGGTATCTTGAAATCCGGACGGAAAAACCCGTCCTCCATAAAATGTCACCGCTTGAAATACCGACCGGTAAAGAAACCATATCATGAAAGCCGATGGGGAAATAATTAAGCAAATTTTTAGTTCAGTGGTTTGCTATATTTTCTTGTCAAAATATAAATTTGTACGGCATTATGACATTGTCCTATTTCTTGTTTTTAATTTTGTTAGAGAGAAATCAAAAAAAAATTTCTATAACAATAATAAATGGTTTATTTGTTATAATATAAAGTAAGAGCGTATATGATACATGCTTCAGTAGTACAAAATAATCGTGTACATACAAATTAAATCTGTAGACTTAGTTGGAGTGTCATTAGAATTCAACCATTGCTAAAAAATTTCCTAAAACACTGTCCGATGCACTATGCTAGTTTGGAATTCAACAGTCCCTTCGCCAAGTTTGAGGCGGTTTCCATAAACTCAACCAACAACTGTTTTCGTGTTGTGTTGATCGTTTGTTCGCCTTTCCTGACAATATTGAGGTTATGAAACAAAAAAATACAAGGTTATCCAATTCAATTGGATTGGTAAAGTAAACTTAAAAAAAACACACAAAATATTCGGAATGTATTGTAATTTTTATTTCATTTTACAGATTGATCCTTGCCATTTTTAGTTAAACAAGATATCATTCAAATGTCTTCCACGGGACTTCTTACAGGCCTTGATTCTTTTGCGGTAATTTTCAATGACTTTTCGGCACATTTCGGGCGGTATCTCGGCCATTACCTTACGAATATTAGTTTTCAATTCGTCAAGAGTTTGAGGATTGTTTGCGTAAACACGATCTTTCGCGTAGCCCCACAAAAAGAAATCCAAAGGCGTTAAATCACAGGATCTTGGAGGCCAATTGACATCAGCCAATCGCGAAATCAAACGTCCCAGGAAATTTCTCTTGCAAAAGATCTCGATTTGCTCGTGTTACGTGACTGGTTGTTCCATCCTGCTGGAACCACATATCGTCAAGATCATAATCTTCGATTTTCGTAAAAAAATAATCGGTTAACATGCGGCCATAGCGCTCAGAATTGACGGTAACGGTTCGTCCATGGTTGTTCTCAAAAAATAGGGCCCAATCACACCACCAGACCACAATGCGCACCAAACAGTGACTTTTTCCGGGTGTAATGGCTTCTCTACAATCAATTGTGGATTTTCTGAGCCCCAAATACTACAGTTTTGCTTATTAACGTATCCACCAAGCGAAAAATGAGCTTCATCACTGAAGAAAATTTTGTTCGAAAAATCAGCATCGACGGCCTGTTTTTCCAACACCCAATTTGCGTATGTTCTTCGTTGTCCATGGTCAGCAGGCTTTAGCTCTTGTGTCAAATGGACTTTATACGGATGAAGATGCAAATCCAGATGCAAAATGCGCCATAATGAGCCATAAGATAGGCCTAAATGTTGAGCTCGACGAGGAATTGACAAATTTGGATCTTCTTCCACACTTTTAGCTACAGAAGCGATATTTTCAGCATTGCAAATGTTTCGATGATGCACAGACCTTACAATATCAGTAACAGATCCAGTTTGTTCAAATTTATTCACTGTATTCAATATGGTTTGCTTTGTAGGCCGATTATGACGACCATAATCTGCTCGTAAAGCGCGAAATGTGGATACGGCAGAATCACTATTTTTATAATAAGATTTAATAATTTTAACGCGTTGGTCGGTCGATTGTTAAATGCTCCATATTCTTAAATGGCAGAATGTCAACTAAATAAATGACAGCGTACTTGACGTTTATCTTTGACAGATGTCGGTATACAGATTTCTACTTTATCAACCTCGAATTGGATAACCCGTTACGAGTAATAATAAATTTTCGTTTTACCATATTTGAATTAATCACATGCAATACAATTAATCGACACACTAAGATCAGAATAATTTTTGCAATCGCAACACACAAATTTTGCAGGGTATGTGTATTAGTTAGACCAGAATGTTATCCCAGAAAAAAAAAGTATTGCATGAGGCAACACTAAAGTTATATGTTCATACTTGTAACGGAATTAAACCTAATTCCGTTATCAACCCTTCCCAACAAAATCTATTTCCTCATTGGCATGACCTCGAAGATAATATCTTCAACTATATTCCATTCAAGCAAACGTCATGCCGACCTTCTACATTTCTTCTTTGCCTTTATTTATAGTGGTATCATATGATTCATTCACTTTAGAATTTTTCATATGTGCCACAGTTAAGTAAACGAAGATATGTACATCAACGTAATTTGATTACGTTGCCTATGTACATAATAAATGTACTTGATCTATTTATTAGGTGAATAGCAATGACCGATGCAAATATTGAAAAGCATTGTGGTTGTTGTTGTTCGAACTTCCTCAACGGATGGATTGAAGAAAAAAATATTTGCGCGTGGATCGAGTCAGCAAAATCGATGTCACGTTGCTGTACAATTTTTGTGATGAGATCGCATAAAATTTCCTATGAAACTCAAAATAGGTACGATATTTTTCAGTTTTTAGATAGACCAACCGGTGGTCATAGAATTTTGTTTAAGGGTGAGTTTTAATTTTTTGGCATTTAACATTTAAACACAATTTCTGGCATATGGCTACCACGACTATTTTTCACAAATGTCATTCTGGAGGTCCAATTTTCCAGCACTTTTTCAAGCATTTGAGGGCGTATGTCAGCAATGACACGTTGAATATTGGTTTCCAAAGCGTCAATCGATTGAGGTTTATCCACATAAACCAATGACTTCACGTATCCCCACAAAAAGTAATCGAGTGGCGTCAAATCGCACGAACGCGGAGGCCAATTCACCGGACCATTTCTCGAAATAATGTTGTCGTTGAAAGTTTCTTTCAATAAGTCGATTGTTTCACGTGCTGTATGGCAAGTGGCACCATCTTGTTGAAACCACATTTCATCCATATCCATATCTTCAAGATTTGACAACAAAAACTCATTTAACATGGTTCTGTATCGATTTCCATTCACGGTAACGCGTCGTCCTTCCTCATTTTTAAAGAAATATGGACCGATGATCCCACCAGCCCATAGACCGCACCAAACAGTACATTTATCAGGATGCATTGGTAATTCTTGAACGGCGTGTGGATTATCTTTGCTCCAAATGCGACAATTTTGTTTGTTGACGTATCCATTTAACCAAAAATGCGCCTCACCACTGAAGAGAATTTTACGGTAAAAAAATGGATCTTCGTTCAATTGATTTAACGACCAATCACTGAATTCACGGCGCAAACGATGGTCGTGTGGCTTTAATTCTTGCACCAATTGAATTTTGTATGGCACCAAACCCAAATCTTTACGTAAAATTTTCCATAAAGTCGATGGACAAAGTCCAATTTGCTGAGCACGACGACGAATCGATAAATTGTCGTTTTCTTCGACACTGGCCTCAACGACAGCAATATTTTCTTCTGTACGAACTCTTCTCATTCTTGTCGGTGGCTTGGCATCCAAAAGAGTGAATGTAGACCGAAATTTGGTAATTACGTTCTTTATGGTGGTCTCTGACGGACGATTATGTGCACCATAAAATTCACGAAGTGCTCTATAAACATTTTTAATTGAACACTGATTTTGAAAATAAATTTCCACGATTTGAAAACGTTGTTCTGGAGTTAACCTATTCATAATGATTTGCCAAACAATACTGAGTAGAAATGCCACTTTGAGCTGTCAAAACAACTGTCATAAAATAAAACGACATCTATCGGAAAAACAAACCTCCTAAAAAAACACCCAATAAATAGACCAACGTATGGTCAGGAAACTTTTTTTGGTGTTAATTTTTAATTTGTTAAGTAGATTTAAGTTGTGAGTGTTTAAATAATTTTTTTGTTGAGCTTTCTCATTTTTTTTAGTTTTAACAATAAAATAGTGTTAATAAATTTAACTTTGAGTGTTTAATTTTTTTGGTTTTTCTTGGTTTTTTTTTGTTTGGAGACATTACTTGGAGTCAATTTGGTAAGTGTTTGTTTTTGGCGTTACTAACAAACAAAATAACGATAGTGGGTTGCTGCCGACAGCTTGTGAAAAAGAAATTGTTGACGCTAAGCGGCTCTTTTCTTTTCACAGACCTCGATAGCATACCACTATCAACTTTATTAACATTATTTTTTTTTATTTAGGGCCTCTAGGCCAAATAGTTTTATTAATATTAGGTAGATTAGGGTAAAATGTTTCGATAAACATTTTACCTATACAACCGCGGTCAGTTTTGCCCAAGCGATGGGCTGATAAGTTAACCACTACTTCGGGGTCCGATACCCCACTTTTCCTTTTTTTTTATGTTCGTTTTTTTTGATGCGGTTATCTAGGCTGTTACCGGTGCATCCCCATCCCCACGACCGATTAACCTCTCCCGACTGAGCTACGGGTTAATTTCTATGAAACTGGGTTAACTTTAGCAGTAGCTAAAGTTTAACCCGTTTCATACTAGCCCAGGATTTCATTAAAATTATTTAAAACGTCATTAATTCTGCCCAAGAAAAATTAAAACTTTGTAACAAAACAGTTTATAGCGCTGCTCACAACGGAAGGATTGCTTTAAATTTATATGGTCGGTAACGGACATGATGACAGGTGGTTATAACCCGATTTAATAATGACGAATAGCTACTGTTAGGTTTGGTTTCAGGAACTCTATGTTTTAAAGCAAATCCCTCGTAAAATATGTTGGCTCATTCAAATATTAGCCTATAGCGCCGATCACAATGGTAGGATTATCATGAAATTTGTATGGCCCATAATGGACATGAAGGCAAGTGTGTTGTCATCAAATCACAGTTTAATATAAATAGTATTGAAGTAACGTCTAATAGTAGAAAACATTTCACAATTAAATTCTAATGTATTCGTAACTTATTCTTGACGATTGCCCAAAAGATTTTGCACGTACTTTTACCCACAAAAAGCAATGAAAACGCTGCCGTTCAACAACTTCAGTAATACTTATATACTAGGAAATGGGAAACTACTTTTTTAAACACAAGCTAAGCATTCCACGTTCACCGCTTTAAAACTATTTTCTTGTATCTCTTTCGGTGCCTAACAAATTAATTTGTTATATTACAAACCCATTGAGCCACTTTTAAAAAATTATTTGTCTCAAACGGTTTGGCGGAAGCGTGAACCAAATCCGTTTTCCGAGAATGGCAACCTTACTGAGTTTTAGTAAGGTTGTCATTCTCGGAAAACGGAGTCACGCCAAAAATCCCATTTTGGAAATCCCACGGTTTTCATATTTTGTCGAGTAGTGTTTGATTGCGCAATTTTGTGCGTATAACGTTAAAATTTGTGCATGATGTATTTTGGGAGATAGTGTGGAATTTCTGACGTGACTATCAAACCAGATTAATTGTGCAAAACTGTGCATGCCAAAATCAATTTAGTTCTCCTCCAGAATTGGCCAGCATTTCTACTAGAACGGCTTTATCTGCCCATTTACATGCATTATGCACAAAATCTGTTAAAGTAGATCAACTGTGCAAGTAAAAGTTGTATTTAACTAGCCACAATGTTTAGACTAGAAGTATATAACCTGATAAGACCAGGATTCACTGGTGGCATACTCCATATCAGCCAGAATTGGGTATAAAAAATCCCTAATTCGACCCTAATTTAAAACTGAATTTTTTGAAATACATTATGAAATCACTTAAACTGCTTGTACTGAACATAATGATCACGGTTTATGACTGCGTCAAACCCCCATTTCAACTCTAATTTCAAAAGATCGATTTCGAAAAATTTTGTATGGGAGATTTGTGGAAATCCCACCTTTTATTACCGACATCACTTAAACTAGTTGAAATAAACATTCAGATCAAGTTTCATGATTGTGCATACTCCCCATTAGTATCCTCATTAGTATTAATATCCCTGTATGTGGGATTCTGGCTGATGGGGAGTATCCACAATCATTAAATTTTATCTGAATGTTCATTTCAACTAGTTTCAGTGATTTCAGTAATAAAAGGTGGGATTTACAGAAATCTCCCATACAAAATTTTTCGAAATCGATCTTTTGAAATTAGGGTTGAAATGAGGGTTTGCTACGGGTGATTTTGGCTGATGGGTAATAGACGCAATCATGAAACCTTATCAGTATGTTCTGTACAAGCAGTTTAAGTGATTTCATTAATGAAATCTGGGATTTTAAGCAATCATTCATTACGTGTATTTCAAAAATTTCAGTTTTAAGTTAGGTTTGAATTAAGGATTTTTATGCCCAATTCCGGCTGAAATGGAGTATGCCACCGGTGAATCCTGATCTTATCAGGCTATATACTTCTAGTCTAAACATTTTTGCTAGATCACTACGACTTTTACTTACATAATTCATCTACTTTAACAGATTTTATGCATATTGCATGTAAATGGGCAGATAAAGCCCTTCTATTGTAGAAATGCTGACCAATTCTGGAGGAGAACTAAATTGATTTTGCCATGCACAGTTTTGC
Source organism: Nephrotoma guestfalica (assembly GCA_963691935.1). Lineage (NCBI taxonomy): Eukaryota > Metazoa > Arthropoda > Insecta > Diptera > Tipulidae > Nephrotoma > Nephrotoma guestfalica. The sequence goes on from OY829914.1 coordinate 42,927,959, forward strand.
ACAATTAAACTAAAGCAAACCATATGCTCTAATGATTAAACGGATCTATCGGATTTCTGGTGTGATAATCACGTCCCAAATCCCACATTATCTCCCAAAATACATTATGCACAAATTTTACCATTATACGCACAAAATTGCACAATCAAACACTACTCGACAAAATAAGAAAACCGCGGGATTTCTGGCGTGACTCACACGATTTTCATAATAACTGTCGCAAACGTATTATTAAATTATCAGTGTTTTAGATTTGAAACTAGATAAAAAAACATAAATTTTTTTGGAAATGAATTCGAAGAATTGGTTAGATAACCGAAGACATTTTTTTCATAGGGTGCTTTAAAGCACAGGTAGATTGAGCGTATACGATTTATACCACCAAACAACCAATTTATCGTTCGAAAATCTAAAATTTTGAAAAAATAAATCTGGGTCAACGAATAATTTTTGCTATTTCAAATAATTATAATTATATATTATTCTATGAATTAAATAAACAATGATATTATTTTTTTTAAATCCGAATGTACAAACAACTGCAAAATCAATATTCATCTGTAAATAGAAAAGCAAATTATTATGGAATAATTTTATGCAATAATTATAATATTATTTATTTATTAGAGGATGAAAAATGTATAAATAATGAATACTCTATTGTTTTAATTAAAATTATTAATTTTTATATTTTAATTCTTGGCTTATAAAGGTCTACGCATTCAACAATCAGAGTGAAATTTTCCGTTCTATTCTAAATCTGATTACTGATTTTTTATATATAATAGTGAAAAATTTATTTTAATTATCCAATCCTAAAACTAATAACATATACATTTATAAAAAATATTAAAACAAATCCTTTATATAGTGACTATATATTGAATTAAATACAAATTTCTGGAATTAATTACTAACAATAAACGATGGCCAAAGCTTGCCTACAAATTCCATTTTGATTGATGTTTGCTTACGCTGATTGGAGAAAAACATTGTGGTATGCAACCATTAATGTCAAAAAGTATCGATTTCAAATATTGGCAGTAAGGTGCCAATAGATGATTTATATGAAAATACAACTATTGGCACATGCCAATTATTATAGAATCCTGCTTCAGATTATTACAATGCCGTAGAAACGAAAGACAAATGATGAAATTCAAATGCAAAACGCCTTAAAGGATGAAAGAAATGGTGTAAGCAAGAAGGCAGTGGCTAAGTTGTACAATATCCCAATGTCCACTATTCAACTTAGACTAGGATCAAAATTTTCCTAAGTACGTCCAGGTCCAGCAACTATTTTAACTGAAAATGAAGAAAAACGGATAGTAGAATGGATAATAGCGTCACAAAAAAAATGGATTTCCCAAACGGAAGGAAGACGTTTTTCATGCTGTTCAAGAGTTTTTGAACGAAATAAACAGAACTCATCCATTTGGAGCGGAAAATATACCAGGCAAAGGCTGGTTCCAATCTTTTATAAAACGGTATCCATCTTTATCATTTCGTGTGACTGATCCAGTTTTAGCGGCCAGTTCCACAGTCGCAGCATCGGATATATACTTCTGGTTTGATGGAATTGAACAATTTTTGACAGATAATAATTATTGTGATATATTGAAGGACCCTACACGAATATTTAATGGCGACGAAACAAATTTTATTTTATATCCGAAAACCAAAAATGTGCTCGCAGAAATGATTGGCAATAGCTAACCTTACAATTATGATTACATTTTCCGCAACAGGAGTGGTAGCACCGCCTATGGTGATATACCCTTACAGAAGAATTCTAGAAGAAATTCGGAAGTCCTTGCACAAAGGTTGGTAAAATAAATGTCTTAAAATCCTAGATGCTGTGAATATTGTTAAAAAAGATAGAACGGAAATTCAGGAAGGAAACCAAATTAGCAGTAAAAGGGGACTCCCTCTTTTTATGCTAGTATTTGGCAACAAAGAGAATGTTCAAAACATTTATGGAATAAAAGGAATCCTTCACATGAAGGTGAAAATTGAACAAATGAGGAGAACCACAACACGCATACCCCAATGCAAGAAATGCCAGGCATTTAATCACACCCAAAGATATTGCGGCCGGGATCCAATATGTGTAAAATGCTCAAGTAATCATTTTACCCAGGCAAGTACAATACGGAGAGATGTGCCAGCCAAGTGTACAAATTATAAGGGCCAACATCCGGCTAATTATCGAGGCTGTGAGGTTACTAAACAACACAAAAATTAAGAGATAAAATAAGAAATCAACCGCCAAAATCACGAAAATCGCAGGACTCAAATATCAAATCAGATGGATCAAAACCCACAACCAAGCAATACAGGGAAAAGATTTTCATTTGCGCAGGTAGTGAAAGGTTTGGGTTAAACCAAACATATGGGCTCCGAACGTAACCAAATTATGAAAAATATTATGTATAAAACTGCAGCTATTACAAAGCGGCTAGATGACCAAAGTAATCTGAACAACATGATACTTGTTCAACTGAAGAAGATGCAACTCGCTCAACGCAATCCAAAAAAAAATGTTAAATAAGAACACAACTTTCAAAACAGCAATCTGGAATGCGAATGGCATTATGCAACATATTCCAGGAATATAAATATTTTTAAATTCAGGAAAAATCGACGTTTTCTTAGTATCTGAAAGTCATCTAGTTAAATATTCGTTTGTTAAAATACGGGGCAATAACTAGATCACTCCATTCATCCAGCGGAAAGGGCAAGATGCGGTGCGGCATTACGGCATAAAAGAAAATATAAAACACCAGTTAGAATCAAATATCGAAGAAGAAACTATGCAAGTCACTACAGTAAGGATCCAAATTAAACACAGACAGCTTACTGTCTCTGAAAATTCCAAGCGAAAGCGGCTTTTTTAAACGTACCGTCAGCGGCTGTGCAACAATATCGCCGCATCTGTGCCAAGACGATAGATGGTAGGCCGTCAGGACCGGCCGAAAAAATCATCTTTAAGTTTGGAAATCCTTTGTACCTCGGATTCATAATCGTTTTGAATGGAAGTTAAGTAAAGTGAAGCAATCTTCATCGGGTAGTTTAGTTAAGTAAAGTGAAGCAATCTTCAACAGATTGTGTCTCCATGCCATTATTATACCGAAATTCGTATATACAGTTCACAAATTTACAGTTTTGGTTCTGGATGTATAAGAAGCTGGCCCAAAAAATCCTTTTCACTGTTGGTGTGTTTCTTTGCTAATTTCAATACTATCCCGAAAAATATTATAATTGTATGGAAAACGTATGTATCTACGAAATTTGTATTAATTGATATGAGAAAGCTAAAATTATCCCGAAAAGTTACTAAATTGGTAATGCGATATTATACAGATCACAATTGTAATATTTAAAAAAATTGTGTTACATTGTAAATCCTGGCATAAAATCGTATGAGTTGCATATAGTAATTACATATCAGTACGTTTACAAAAACCATATAAAACATCAATCGGGAATTTGGACCTAAAAGTTAGCATCCTCTGCCTTATCTTTACCCACGTGTTATTGTGGTGGCATTGAACTTTTCCATTCTATATGAAAAGTCGGTTAAATTAAAAATTTATTTGCTGGAATACAGGATATATCCTCCTCAGGATTATTTGCTCGAAAGTTAGGGTTATTCACCTTAGGTATTACGCCAATAGTTCAAGTCTGAACGATGAATATAAATGTCTGATCTAAAGCAAAATCTCAGCATAGGTTTCAGGTCTGACTTTGCAAAATCGATTAAATTAAAAATTTAGTTGCTGGAATCCAGGAGATATCCCCCTCGAGATTATTTGCTCAATAGTTAGGTCCATCTATCTTAAATATAACGTCAACAGCTCAAGTCTGAACGGTGAAAATAAATGTCTGATCTAAAACAAAATCTCAGCGTTGGTTTCAGGTCTAAAATGGGTTAAATTTACAATTTGAAAAATCAGTAAAAATTAATTTTAATTGCTGGAATCCAGGAGATATTCCCGTCGTGATTATTTTCTCAAAAGTAAGGTCCATTCATTTCAGATATAACGATAACGGTTCAGATCTTAACGGTGAATATAGATGTCTGATCTAAATCAAAATCTCAGCATAGGTTTCAGGTCTGAAAAAGGTTAAATTTACAATTTGAAAAATCGCTTAAATTAAAAATTTAATTACTGAAATCCAGGAGATATTGCCCTCGTGATTATTTTCTCAAAAGTTAGGTACATTCAGCAAAGGATAACGCAAAATCTCAACATAGGTTGCAGGTCCAATAAGGATTAAATTTACAATTTGAAAATCGGGTAAATTAAAAATTTTATTGTTGGAATCCAGGAGATATCATCCTCAAGATTATTTGCTCAAATTAAGGTTCGTTCATCTCAGATATAACGTTAATAGTTCAAGTCTAATCGATGAATATAAAGGTAATAACCTCGGGGGCCATTTTTGCTAGATTTCAGCAATTAAATTTTTAATTTAACCGATTTTTCATATGAAATGTAAAATTTCAATGCAACCACAGTGACACATGGATAAAGATAAGACTCTAATTTTGATTATTTGGAAATGGACTCGGTTTATTTTGGAGACAGAGGATGCTAATATTTAGGTCCAAATTTCCGATGGATGTTTATATGGTTTTTGTGAACGTGCTGATATGTAATCGCTATATGCAACTACTACGATTTTCTGCCATTCTACATATGGAAAAATTATTTCGGGATTAGATATGCGTTTTCCATACAATTATGATATTCCGGGGTGGTATTCGGGATGGTATTGAAATTAGCAAGGAAACACATCAATAATGAAAAGGTGTTTTTCCGACAGATTTTTTGAGCCAGCTTCACAGAAATGATAGCTGGTGACAAATTAATTTTCGGTAATAATACTTGATGATATGATAATTTTAAACAACCAAAAAAAATCAGAAAATTTTTCTGATTTTCAATTTATGTAAATTTTCTGGGTTGGTGCTGTTTACTCGATTTTAATTTAATTGATTAACTGTACGAAATTACACAAATAGTTACAATGTTTTATTCGGGTTTTTTCACTTACAATTTTGAGACTACAATTTTGCTGGTTTTTAGCATGAAGCAGAATTCATGCGTTCTGTGTGTATGTGTGTACAGCTATGATAGCAAAAGACATCTACCCAAAAATTACCAAAATGATTTATAATTTCGTTTTAATCTAGTATTACTTGTTTCCGTACTTAACATCTTATTATAAATTGTAATGGTTTTGTTTTATAATTTTATGTTCTAAAAAAAAGAAATCTTATATAATTTCATCTATCTTCTTGCTTCTAACATACTCCCACCCGTTAAGGAATTAAAGTAGAACATGAATAATTCTCTTAACTAATTATTTTCCAATCCATTAAATAACTTAACTAATTAGTCTTATATATCGTGTGCAAGAAAAATATGTATAGGTACAATTTTAACTGATTAAAGATCTCTCGTTTGTTGTTCAGCGTCTTCGTTGGCGATTGCTTGTACATTTCGCCTGGTATTACGGAGTGATCGTATTTGCTCTGCATCTTGACTTGGGCTTAGTAATTTAATCAACATTAAATTGTGCCATTTTACTCGTTGATTAAGAGTGCTTAAATAATCTTTGTGCCAATTTTTTCAAAAACCTTGTGTCCTCTTTTGGATATTTTGCCATAAATTCAATTTATTTTCTGGAAGGCTGATAAGGTCTGGTTCCGGAAGGCATTGCATTGGTCCACCAATCAAAAAATGTCCCGGCGTCAATGCTTGTAATTCATCGGAGTCATCATGAAGTTGACAGAGGGGCCGAGAATTGAGTATTGCTTCGATCTGCGCCATCAAGGTGCTAAGCTCTTCAAAAGTGAAATTAGTACTTCCCGCTACTCTGCGTAAGTGATGTTTGACTGATTTCACTGTAGACTCCCACAGGCCTCCGAAATGTGGACCACTTGGTGGGCTAAAACGAAAGTGAATGTTGCTCTGCAAACAAAAGTCAAGATCATTGTTAGAATTTTGTTGTTGTCTGAGCTGCATTTTTAACTGTTTTAGTTCAGAATTAGCAGCCACAAAATTTGACCCATTATCGCACCAAATGAGAGCTGGGAACCCACGTCTAGCTATGAATCTGAGTAATGCGGCAATAAATGATTCGGTATCCAAGCTACTAACGACCTCCAGATGGACCGCTTTAACTGCTAGGCAAACAAATACGGCGATATACGCTTTAGATAACGAAGTCGTTCTTAGTTTATTATTTTTTATGGTTATGGGACCAGCGTAATCTAGACCAACGTTCAAAAAAGGTCTGTGTTGCGTGACCCGTTCTGCCGGTAAATTTCCCATCTTTGGACACCTTGTAGTTGAACGAAATCGGATACATCTCGTGCAGTTTTTAATATAACCTTTAATATTGTTTCTGGCATCTATCATCCAGTATTTTAAGCGAAGCGTATTTAGCACTAATGATGTGCCCCCGTGTAACAAGGAATGGTGGATTTCTTTAATAATTAGTACATTGATAGTATGCCTTCGTGGTATGATAATTGGATGACGTGTTGAATAATTTAAACTGGAATTTCTTAATCGACCACCTACTCTAAGTAGGCCATCCGTAGATATGAACACATCTAATGCGTTAAGTTTTGATTTCGAACTAACTGGTCGTTCTTTCCGAATATTTGATAATTCATCGTGGAATTCTTGATTCTGAATGGCACGAAAAATTATTATCTCGGCATAATGTAGTTCCTTGATTTGTAGTGGTCCTTTAATGGCCAATTTTTCTTCAGTAATTACTAGGTACATAGTGCCATTGTTGAGCTGGTATGATATCTAATATAAATGACGTTCTATTGGCTATAAATGTTTTCCAGCGTCTTGGGATGTCAGCTAACCAATGTAATACTATTACCGAATCACACCATGCATGTACTTCAACCGACACCTCCGAAAACAGGCAACTTTTAATTAGTCTTACCAATTTCGCAGTTATGTATGCACCACATAATTCCAACCTTGGTAAACATATTTGTTTAATTGGAGCAACTTTACCCTTCGAACATATAATTTGTGTGCTAATACTATTTATTATCGATTCCAACTGCTCGCAAGTACACTACCGATCCATATCCTTTCTCTGAAGCATCGCAAAACGCGTGAATTTGTATAGCTTTCAAATGTGGTTTGGGGAATTTATGATAGCATCGTTGTATTTGAATCTTGTTTAAACATGGTAGGCTTTCGTACATTGTTTTAAATTCCTTATTTGCATCTAATGGTAAAGGAGTATCCCAATCCAAGTTAGCAACCCACAATTTCTGTATCATAAATTTAAACATCATTACAGTTGGTGAAAGCCATCCAAACGGATCGTAAATTTTTGATATTTCGGATAATATCTTGCGATTGGTCCATACTTCCGCCGTTGTTAATTGTGCTTGAAACGAAAATACGTCGTTCTTTGAATCCCATATTATACCAAGTGTTTTGGCAGATTGATCTTCCTCCAGTAACTTGAATTTTGTTGTAATCTCATCTTGCGAAAAGGACTGCAATAGTTTGTCAGAATTTGATCGCCACTTACGTAAACGAAATCCATGTTGGTCGACTAGAAATACAATTTCCTCTTTCAATTGTAATGCTGCTTCTTCAGAATCGGCACCTGCCAACAGGTCATCTATGTATAAATTGTTCAATATCGCATCCGAGGCAGTTGGATATTTATTGAAATTTTCGCTGGCTATTTGCTACGATGAACAATTAACTTCATATGTAACGGTAAGTAGCTTATAAATACTTATCTCCAATGATGGATCATCTCGCCACAATATACTAATTGATAATTGCAATCGGTCTCATTGATCATAATTTGCCTGTACATTTTTTCTATATCCGAAACGAATACAATTTGGTACATTCGGAAGCGCAATAAAATGTTGAACAAATCCTTTTGAATTTTAGGGCCTACATGGAGAATATCATTCAGTGAACTCGAGTGGGATGTCTTACACGAGGCATCGAACACTACCAGCAATTTGGTAGTGGTACTGCTTCCTTTAATTACACCGTGGTGTGGTAAAAAAAATTGCTGGTCGTCATTTTCTGGAATTTCGGACCACGTTACCTTTTTCATGTGGTTGAGGAGGATGTACTCTTGCATAAATTCAATATATTGTCGTTGAAACTCTGCATCTCGTTTGAATTTTCTTTCCATAGCTATCAATCGATATTTAGCGTTAGCATACGAGTTTCTCAGCGTTAATCTAGGTGTTAAGAAAGGTAATCTTAGCTCAAACCTGTGGTTACTCGTTTTTATCGTTGTCGTAGTGTACAATAATTCGCAATAATCATCTTTTTCCGTTCGTTGCCTCATTGCAGGAATTTCCTCTACTTCCCAAAACCTCTTGAGTAAATCGTTTAAATCTTCTTGATGATCTCCCATTGATTTTACCATTAGTGTCGTATTATGCCTATCATTCGGGTTTGATCCAATTTTTCCGACTACTATCCACCCAAATTGAGACTGGTATAATGGTGGTAGTTGATCGATGTTAATTTTTTGATTTTCTACGATATCAAAAAAATGTTCGGCTCCTATTAGTAGATCCACAGGACGCGCTTTGTTAAATGAAGGATAAGCGAGTTCCATATCTTTCAATTTGTTGAATGATTGTATTTCAAAACTAACTTCAAGTAATTTTGACGAAACAGTCTTAATAATCTGTGGTGTAATGCTGATTGTATAACTCGGATTAACTTAGTTTTTCCCCTTGTAACTCCGACCTGAGTGGATGCTAGTCCAACAATTCTCAATTTTGCCTTACTTCGAGGTACGCCTAGACGGTTTACTAATGACTCCGAAACGAATGCACATTGCGAACCTGAATCCAGAAGGGCGCGATCAATTCACCATTCCATGATTTTACATACACCATTGCCGTTGGTAGAATTGTGCAGATGGGTAACAGGGATAAACTTGGGGTTTCGTCGGTTACAAGGTGATTTAATACTTTTGTCTGGTTAGAATTCACTGCCAAATGTGTATTACTGTCCTTAGATAATTGTGTTGGCTCTGGTTTAACCTCAGATCTCGTTACTTGAAGTCGTGATTCGGTTTGATCTCTTGGTTGAGAAATTTGTTGTAACTTCTCGACATAAATTGTATTTGCAGCCGATTGTTTATATGAGCCAGCAGTGCCTTGTGAGTGTAATAACGAATGGTGTCTCCCTTGACATATTAAACACGAAGTTTTAGAACGACAGTTCGCTACAAAATGTCCTTTTCTCAAACAATTATTACATAATTGCTGTTCATTAACTAACGCGAGCCGGGTCTCTAATTCATTATTTCGAAACCTTGGACATTTGAAAATTAAATGCTCGCCTTTGCACGCATAACAAATTAATTTTCGATCCGGGGTCATCGATGTCTCTGCCAAAAATGATTTCATCGCTTGAGTTTTGTTAATAGGCTTTTCTTGAATGCTACACGATTCCAATGTATCACAACGAATATTCAAAAATTCTAAAAAATCCGCAAATTTTCCGCATTCCTTCCGCGAAAAGGCAGAATCACGCGATCCTTGGTTGATTTTCCTATTACTACAAAAGGTGGATAATGACACGAAGCAATTGTGGGCTAGAGATTCCGTGAACATTTTGTATCCTACAACAAAATGTTCACGGAATCTCTAGCCCACAATTGCTTCGTGTCATTATCCACCTTTTGTAGTAATAGGAAAATCAACCAAGGATCGCGTGATTCTTCCTTTTCGCCAAGGCTTCTTTCATAGAGGCGACGTAAATCCTTGTAATTTGTACTTTTACATGACCTTTGATCAATGAACGATTGGATTAGCCCGGATATAATTGGTTTTGGCTTGTTATATCGAGCTTCTAATTTTAACCAAGCTTCGTCGTAATTGCTATCCGTTGTGTTAATATGCCGAATTAATCCAGCTGCTTCGCCTCGTAACAAACTTTTTAGTTGTTGTAACTTCTGTGCTCCTTCAAGGTTGGGATGATTATGAATGGCATTAACATAGAGGTCCCTAAAGGAAGGCCATTCCTTATAGTCGCCGTTGAATGGTTCAATGTTGATTTTTGGAAGTTTAATACTCGAAGTTGTATTAAGTGCTTCATAAAAATGTTTTTGTTGTGTTACAAATGATTCCAAGGTTTCATTTAATTCCTCTCCGCTTTTAACCTTAGGTCCCGTTGGACCAGTACGTCGGGCAATGGCGTCCTCGAGAAGAGTGCGAGCTGCGTAATATTCATCATCGACCAGCTCCGTCACTGGTTTGTAATCGGCAAATCAGCATGATGTTTGAGTAAATTAGTTAAGCGCGGCACTATGGCATTTTCTGTCGTTTCATCATCAATCTTCTTCGCAAAATTTAAAATTGCTGCAATTTGTCCCATAATTCGATTTCGGATTCTAATATGGCGGTCCATTTCAAAATTACTGTAACACACGAGAGCTGGCTAGTTGTGGATTAATTTGTTTTTATTTATTTATTATCGTTTAACTAATCCACTGTTTATTTAATAATCACTTCACACCACTATCCGTATCTAATTTATAAGTGTTTGATTAATTCAACGGTTTGCAATTATTATTCACTGTGCTGTTATGATACGTTTTATTCAAAGTACACCATACTAATTAATAACCCTTTCGATTTTTAAATCACTTAATGAATTATATGCAAAGTTCACTGTATGCGTACTCAATTTTGTAACAGCTATTTCAACTTTTTTCGGCTTATATACTACAACGCGGTTTTTTTTAACTAACTGTTTAACCCACAATCCAAAAATATTGCTCTCCGGTTTTCGTTTTAATGTTCCGTTACACTTGTAACTTTAAGTTTACGAAGTTCACTGCGAGTTACTATTATACCGTTGAATTAATCCCGCGATCAGAATTTTCCATCGAATTTTTTTTGTTTTGCACTGCGATATTTTCTCCACTCGTTCGATTTTTTGCGGTACACGATGCACTAATAATTTGGTTGGTTAGCTGTGTACCGGCTCTCGTTGATGGCCGAATAAATAGATTCGCCTTGTATATACAGCATAATTTGTTTTAAACGATAATTATCTTGTAATTTTTATTGTTTCACTATATTAATACACATGAGGAATGTTTTAATTAATTCACACGTGATAATATAGTCCCGGGTTTCGGCACCAAAATGTTTACTCGATTTTAATTTAATTGATTAACTGTACGAAATTACACAAATACTTACAATGTTTTATTCGGGTTTTTTCACTTACAATTTTGAGACTACAATTTTGCTGGTTTTTAGCATGAAGCAGAATTCATGCGTTCTGTGTGTATGTGTGTACAGCTATGACAGCAAAAGACATCTACCCAAAAATTACCAAAAGGGTTTACAATTTCGTTTTAATCTAGTACTACTTGTTTCCGTACTTAACATCTTATTATAAATTGTAATGGTTTTGTTTTATAATTTTATGTTCTAAAAAAAAGAAATCTTATATAATTTCATCTATCTTCCTGCTTCTAACAGGTGCAATGGTAATTATTTTCTTAGAAACGTTTTTCTTCCTACGCATATATTTCTTATCAAATTTTAAGCGAATAAGAACTGTCCATGTTTTTCGATTCATTGAGTATGATGAAAATCTGTTAAAATTGATATTGTTTTCAAAATAAAAAAGGATATATTCCGACCTTGCGACCAAGAAGATTGAACGTGTATCAGATTTCAATCATCAATCGTTTACAGTCCAAGTTTAAAAATTCTAATTAGCAATATTTTGAAATACGGTTCGATTAGAATATTTTGGTAGGTAAATTTTAACTGTTTTTGAAACAAACGACAGCCAAAAATATAAATGTCAAAAATTGTGGTACAAGGTTGCCTTTAAAAGGAAATGGAAAATCTAGCCATTGCGATACTATAGTACATATCCTATAACGCCCGCATTTGTTTGGTTTAATTTTATATTCCCAAAAGCTGTTACACAATATTTTAGCTGCTTGAGTTCTGTTATCGCCCGCGTTCTATGAGTGTTAAACACAAAATTTTTCAATTTGACCCAACTCATTTTCTAAACAATTGTTAAATTGATAAAACGAAAAATGACGTAAAAAGTAATGTAATTGATTTTAATTACCAATATTAAATAAACATAAAAAAATATTTATTAAAATATTGGAATAATAAAATTTGGAAGTATATAAAAGTTTATTATCCAAATTTTATCGATACAATTTTAATATTTGTTTAATTATGTTAGCGGAAAACAGAAGTCTGTTGTCTATAGTACATCGGGCGGCCATCCAGGTTTTATTTTTTAATAGACATGTGTACCAATTTACATATTATGTATTTATACCTGAAAATCGTTACACATTTATGAATGGTCAATTTGCGATAATTTATTTTATACCAATACCTTGAATATTCCATATAGACTGTATCACAGTTTAGAGATGGATTGGGAAGACCTTTTTGTCCTTTATATGTCAATAAAAATATAAAATTACATTCCATTAATAAAATTCAACCTTTAACACTTTTTTAAGCAATAAATTTATTTTTATTTAAATCACCTGTAGCCTTTTTTCCTTGAACGGTTTGGTATGTAGTATATATACTCTGCTATACGAGTATATAGGTATGAAGGTGAACATTATATTTTCCAATAAAATCAATCAAATCGCTTCTATTTTCATCTCTTGTCGATTTAAATTATATATGTACTGTTGTATGTATGAAATGGATGCGATCTATATACAAAGTAGAACCATTAAATAGTAATAACAAGTTATATTTATCCACAAAAATATTAAAATAAAAAGCTCTCTGTGCTGTGTAGAAATTATAATGGATTTTCATAAAAATAATAATGAACCCAGCAGATGTCACTCTCTCATTCTTCAATCGCCTGGAACTTTTAATGTTTAGCTCAACTTTTTATGTAACAAAAATTAATTTGTTGTAACTATATACTCGTCTATTTAATTTTATGGTTTACATAAATTTATAAAATTATGTCAAATTGGTTATAAAAATAAAAGTCATGGCTGATTAATTTGGGCTCTAAATATATAAGTAATATAAAAATAACTAACCAAAAAACACTAAATATTGTATTCAGGGGTGTACACTTTATATAATTCTATTTACGATTTAATACCCAAATTGTGGCAGTATAAATGAGACGAAACTGCTCCGCACTGGTTTATACCAAATAGTTTATTGCCCTTTTAACGGACAATTAATATGCGCCTGGCTTAACGATATACAAATCAAATATGATTAATTATTTTTTAATGGATGTCTTTATAAATTAAAGATTTTATTTATGTGTTTATTTAACACGATAAGTAAAACATGAAATTTGAAAGGTATGGTAATTATAATTTAATGGAACTGCTTTATATCAGTTTTCTCGATGAATAAAATATGAAATCAATACTTGATTGTGTACGCGACAACTTTAATATAAAGTGGGCGATAACCGATTTACTTTTGTGTCGCCGGTCAACAGTCTTAACACATATTTACTGTTTAACTAGTTGACTCGGCAAACGTTGTTCTGCCATATAAATTATTTCTAGTGAATATTTTGGTTGTTAACTAAAAAATAACAAATTGTCCACAATTGTAAGTGTGTGCGGAGATGGGAGCTATGACCGAAAGAAGGATGGCGCACTGTAGACGATGACCACCTATAAAAACAATAAAAACACCAACCATACATTTTCACAATTCAATGTATGCCATTAACGTAACGGACATATCGAAGAGCAATTTAGTGCACGATATTTTATTCCGTTTTAAGTGGCACCCAAACTGGAGCACAACACTAGTACGAAAATTAAAAATATTTATGTAGGCGCCACTGTTTCAAGTGGCGCCCAAACAGGGGCCTAATAAGATCAGGTCCAAAAATTAATTAAAATTGTATAAGCATCATTATTTTGAGTGACGTTCTATGCAATTACCTTTCAAATCAAGTAATCCGAAGTTGAATATGGAAAAGTGGCCTGAATAGATGCATTGTTGGGTCACACACACGGGGAAAAAGTATCATATTGTCGAGTTCCAATGCTGAATCCTCGTTTTATCGGCTCTTTTGTGGCATTGTGCCAACTCGCACTCCGAGGAATGAAGTGATATTCGTGGTAGCATCTGCAACTCGATGAGCCATTTTACGATGTTCAATTACGGAATATATACTTACTAATTATTAGATTGTACGGTTTCCGGTACCATGTACAATCAACAGTTTTGCATTGCGTCACCAGTAATGGAGAATGATGTGATTCCTGCGGTAATGAGCATATCCCTTTCCTGCCGTGAGGCAGGAGGTGGTTGTTTACTGTAATCCAATCCTTTTTTATAATATTTACTGGTGATTCAGTTATTGTAATTTGTTCCTTTAGTAATTTATTTAAATGTTCTTCATTATTTTTTATGGAACTGATTTTATTGTCGTATCGTTGTGCATCATCTTGGTCAAGGATTCCGAACAGTTGGTTGGTGAGTGTGCCAACCACATTTACTAAACCTCTTTTTGTTCGAGATGATTTATACGTAGGTTGAACCATTTTATTGTTGCGGTTTATATTGAGCATTTGTTGTTTTATTTGCATTATTGCGGGCCTACAAAGTTGTTTTAGATGTAACCATTCATTAACATTTTCACATATTTTTTCCATTCTCTCAACAGCTTCGTTATATCCTTGCGCTTCTATTAACATAGCTGATAAATTAAAATATGATACAATCGTCCATTGTTGATGGGACAACTGAGCTGTACCAATATTTTCAAAGTATATCCCGGTTGTAGTATTTAGTATGGTGATCTCAAATTTAGAATTGTTGATTATCGTTGAACATATACCCCTTCCTTTTATCTGAGATTGTGAATTGGTTTTGATATTCCTTGCAGCCTTCTTTACATCTTCCTTTATATGATCTCGCGACCAAAGTCTAGGTATTTTTATCTCTTTACTTGAGACATCTTCATGTGATAAGCGTTTCATGGAATTGGATTTGTTACAAATAATAGTTGGCAATGCTGTAGTTGTTTTAATAGGCGACTCCGTATCCAGGTTTTCTATGCTGTCATCAATAGAAAAGGGTGCCAATTTTGTTATTGGTCTTTTTATAAGAGCCCTTCCGGGGCCGCGGAGTGTTGCCACCCGAACAATTCCGTCTTGGCCTGGATGAACCTCTGTAATACGTCCAGTTATCCATCTTGAAGGCGAGATGTTGTTGTCTCGAACCAGTACTAATTGTCCGACCTTTAAATCAGGTGAGCTTACGGTCCATTTTGCTCGTTGTTGTAATTGATGCAGATAGTCTTGTGACCATCGATTCCAGAAGTCTTCCTTCATTTTTTGAATTAATTTCCATCTGGTTAATGAACTCATTCTTTCATCTGAGATGTTGGCTTCCGATTTTGTTTTGAGAGATTCACCAATTAAAAAATGGCCAGGAGTTAAAAATGTAGGATCAGTCGGATCGTTCGTCATTGTTGATAGGGGTCTTGAATTCAGACAGGCCTCTATTTGACATGTTAAAGTTGTTAGTTCTTCAAATGTTAACGTTGCTTCGACTACCACTCGTTTTAAATGATATTTTACAGAATTTACCGCCGCCTCCCATAATCCACCGAAGTGTGGTGTTCGTGGTGGGATGAAGTGCCATTTCGTGACGTGGTCGGCATTGGATATAATAATGTTTGAAGCTGCTTCTTTTATTGTTTTCAATGTTTCTATTTCCATTACCTTACTAGCACCCACAAAATTGGTGCCATTATCGCAAAAAATATTCGTACAAACTCCTCTACGTGAAGTGAAGCGTCTATATGCCGCTATGAATGCGTCGGTTGTTAAGTCACTGACTACCTCAATGTGGACCGCTTTCGTTGCCATACATACAAAAATTGCAAGGTAACCCTTATACGATTTATTACCTCTTCCCTTTGATACCCTTACACTGAATGGCCCCGCGTAATCCACTCCTGTTTTAGGAATAGTTCCCCATTAGTTGGTTTTGAATGGATTTACTGAAGCGATGACATCTTAAACATTTAGCTATGTGTTGTCTGACAAGATTTCTACCATTAACAATCCAATACTTTGTTCGGATGTGTGCTAATGTTAGTTGGGTGAAGCCATGCATTGTGTTTTTATGGCCATATTTTCCGTAAATGGGAATTTGGAGCCAGGAGGGTCTTCCTTCGATGTTGTTGGTTTCGGTGTGCTCGGTGTCCCCTGATTCAGCTGGGTTCGCATTTCGTCGATTAGGGCGTTGTAGATATCCGCTATCTCCTTTCGTTTTTTGAGATATGGATGGTTTTCGTCTAATGTTGGGCTATTTCTGATTATTTCATCAGCCTCTACATACTTTTTGTAGAGTTCTTTTAAAATTGCTATTTTCGACTCCAAATAAGTTTTGGTTTTCCTCCCTGACCCATCTTTATGATAGTTTGATCTCCTGATCCTGATCTTCCAAACGATTTTCCATGCTCGTCCTTGTTGTAAGTTTCCGTTGTGCTGCCCGTTGATTATTGGCTTCGACTGATGATGACTGCCTGGTTTTCTTGATTGGAGTTGAACTTATGCCGGTTGGTGGTTGGCTTGTGTTTTCGATGTTTGTTGTTTGTTAACTCGAAATTTTTTATTGGCCGGCGGTTGTTGTGGAGGCTCGATGGACCAATGTTATATCAGTGTTGACGTTTGATATAACATTTCGATACTTTAGTGAACTATTATCCGCTTACCACTGGTGAGGGCTGTGACAATAACAGTCTGAAGTGTTGTTTTAAAACTACTTAATATTTATTAAAATCTTTGAGTTTATATACAAAATTAATATATATGATTGCAGCAACAACTGTCTACTTGCCGAGCTTACAATTTTACCTAAATTAGAAAATATTAATTATATGCAGCATAGTAATATTGCTGATCTTATGAATTTACTATGTAAGAGTATATGCGCGCCGGAAATAATGGTAATATAAGTCGTCAAATAATATTTAGCTTAGACGGCTGATTGACATATTCCATACATATTGCTGTTATAATTAAACACATGTGTCGTCAAGGCTATGTTCGTGTGTCTGAACAGATGGTATAAAGGGCTGCTCATTTCTCAGATCGATTATTCACTATCCTGGTTCATATAAATCAGAACTTCCAACTATTTTATTTTTCCTCTGTTGAATTCTTATGGCTATTAGGCTCTTAGGCTTTGTTATAGTATTTAACATTTTTTCCATCCTCCGGCTCATTGTTAGTTTTACGTCCAGGGAATAACCCATTTAGTTGTTCAAACTTAGGTTCTATTAGTGGACGCATATTGATCCAAGTTCGTACATAAACTAAGTGTAGTTATCTTACAAGTTGTGGGGGTTCTTAGTGATAATCGGCGAATTGTCACTCCTAATTGATAAAAAGACTAGATCCTTTTCGAGCGCAACAGTACAAGGTAATGATCAATTAGGTACCCCAATGAATTTAGTTCCATATTGACTAAGGCAATGAGGATCACTTGTAAAAAGTTTAGAAGGCCATTGCGACAATGAAGATAATGTAACAGATTCATCAAAATTTTCTTTTCATTCCCTTATTCCTATCTTTATTTTGACCCAAGCTGGGAGAATTCATGCCTTACGTGGAAGGTGAAGAAGCTGTGGTTGTTTTTGATTTCGTTTGAATTTTAAATTAATGTTTTTTTATTTGTTTGTGACATATTTTCACAGCTGGAAGGTGTTAAACATTTGTTCCGACAAATAATAAATTGAGGTATTACAGCGGATGGGCAATTGCCAGTTGTGTCAACAAAGTTGCTACACATTCAAAGTAGATAAGATCGTATCCTGTTTACACTCCCTTTACAAGAGGTAATCAATGAGATGATCTTGGCTGTAAGGGATCTGTGGGGATTATGAGCATTTATAAAAGTAACTGATAAATTCCAAGGAACTGCAAGACGCTTACATTATTTGAAAATCATCTCAGATGAATCTAGGGCGATATTTCTGGAGAAAATTTCACATAGCCAAAACTCATTACACTTGAACCCCTCGCGAAGGAATCATTTTAAGGATGAACGAAAAACGTTGGTGCAAAATTTTGGGGGCAGATATATTTTACGAACAACCGTCTATGCGCAAGACGGAGGGGGGGCGTTGAATCGTCGTCAGCCGAAAGAAATGGTCGAGTAACTCAAAATAAAGTAAGTATAGTAAATCATCACCTAAAGCATCACAAATAACATTTCCATCTGCAATAGATCAATGTACATGACGCACTTCCAAAAATGAAACCAGAGCTATCTTTGACGGGGTATTTTCCAAAAGGTTTTCTTTGGAATATTTTAAAGATAAAAAGAACGGTAGACTTAGCGATAAAAGGTTAATAATCAGAGGTAAATCGATCGAAATCACTTCAAGTCAGCCGGCTAATGTAATTAAATTATCGACGACTTTCCTTTCTGATTTAATCAAGGTTACTTCGTCAATGTCGTACCATTTCTACATGAATCCTTTGAATTTAGAACTAACAAGAAAATATCTTAGATGTTTACCATGTATTTAAATTGTTTATTACTACATTTCAGAAAAAAGGATACCAATTTTCAGAGGTACCGAACCTTATTACCCTGGTTGAGAATACGATCAACTACCGATTCAGCGAATTAGGATACGCTCGAAATTAGTAAAATCTAGGTTCAAAAGTGTGTTGTCGAATTTTTATAGCGGGCCGCCAAATGGTTGAGCAGAATATGATATATGACGAATACAGCAACCGGAGTTTGATGCTAATATGTAATTAATTTAAAAACATAAAATTATTTATAAATATATATAAATTGTATTTTACATTTTTATTTATTTGACATACAATTTTAATGCCATTACTGGTGTGTAAACTATATAACTATCAGCTTTTATTAAAGAAACAAAATCGCAAAGAAACGTAGCATTCTTCTAGGTAAACAAAACATTTGAGAAAAAAAATCACGTCCAGAAAATAAACAACAATTTTGGGGTTAAGTTGATTCTAAAACGTAGATTTGTAATTTCCGAAGCTTGTCATTATAGCTGGCGGCGCTATCATTTTATTAAATGTTGCGTATGACTGAATTTAAAAATTTAACTGACCGCTATTTGACCTTACGAACCGAGCTTTCTTATTTAGGATACTATACACTGTCAAATGATCGCCTGATTTGAATCGCATTCGTTGGTTAATACCGATGTACTATTGGTGCCTTTCTATATTGACAAATGACCATCGAAATTGGTTATCATCTGTTGTTCAAAGTTGACAAAGTTTTCGCTTATAATTTACCATCAGGATTGGTCTTGCCTATGTCGGTCAATTATGACTAACAATAGTTGGTCTGAACAACTAAATTCTATGCAGTCAAATTTGACCAACTAATAATTAGTATATTTGACCTACCGAAGTTGGTCGGATTTACCTAGACATAATTGACTATGATTGTCTTCAAATATCCGACAAGGTTCAGTCATTCGAACATTTGTAAGCCATCAGACTGATTTTTGACTCTAAGGGTGATAAGCCATTTAGTGGTCATTTTTCTGACATTACTTAGAAAATTCTTTTACGGGATAGTGTGCCCCAATCTAAACCGTAAACAAACATCGTTTGGTCTTGCGACTTATTGATTGTCAATTGCGAATGCCAATCTAATAGGATATTGAGCGCGTTTGAATTCAATTGGCACGTCTGTGGAAATCATTGAAATTCGTGGCAGCAAAACATTTTCGGCTCAGAATTTGCCATTCAAAATGGTAGTTTCGATAATATTTTTCATCAATTTCTTAATGATCTGCCGCGTGTTATTGCACAGCCGTAGTGGGTTCAAATTCCGAAGTAAAATAACCGGAGATCCAATTTTCAGTCGTAGAAGGTGTGGTGGAATGCCTGGTAAATCCAGTGGGTTCAAAAACTCTGTTGGATAATTTACAGGTTCGTTGGCATCGCAAACTGTATCGAACGATTTGTATGATACCAAGTCGCTTGGAAACGACTGCTGTATCTTGAAGTTTAAATCGTTGACGTCCACATTTTTTGCTGCCAAAACAGCTCTTTCTGCCAGCCATATGCATGATTTGTGTATTGTGTGCGTATCTAACAATTGGTTCGACAATGTGTCAGCGGATGGATCTTGTAGCATTTGGACGTGCAAGTTTATTTTTAGCTTTACTTTTTTAACATTACGACACAGTGGTAATGATTTCAAGGAACCGTTGATCTCAATCAGAATAGTTTGTCGTTGTTTTTTTACATCTTTGAGTTTTCTGTACCACGCCTCAAGAGCATATTTGTGTGTCATAGTGCATTCATCCCAGATGATAATTTTGCATTGTTTCAGGACTGTGGCCAAGAACGATTGTTTTTTATGTTGCATACTGCGCCTGGGTTATTTATATTCAGAAGCCGCTGTTCTACCTCCATCCTATAAAGTTGCTGCAATGCCTGATGATGCAACGCCAAAGCGATGCCATTATTTGATCGTATTTCGGCGAGAATTAGCGAAATGAGAAATGTGTTTTGGTGCATCCAAAAAAATAATCCAACTTGTCCCACCGAAACTGTCTGCATAATGCGGTCGTAAATGATTTTTCGCTCATGAGTCAGAGTGGAACATTGCGAGTAACAATCGCTGCCATTTCTGCAGTATCGTGCCGCAGTTCACGATTCATTTCGGTGTCTGAGTGGTAAATTGGCAATGAAAACGCGGAGATCCTCGATAGCAATCAATGGCTCATTGTACATAGCGTCGCTGAATGTAATCGTTAGATCGTTGCACCATCTACGAATTCGATGCAATAATTGTCAGTCATTGAATCTTTGTGCTTATCCCACAACGTGTCTGCTCGTCCCGGGGAACATGTAGTCAACATTATATAGCAAATAATAGACGAATTTGTGTTGCTGTACAGCCCATGATGTTTCAGCATCGTCCCAGTGATTGTCGTCTTCGAGCTAGCCGAGTGCAAGGCATGCATCATTATATGTTGGATACTACTGTCCATTCACTTTGCGTATATCTTGAAATGACAATGGGCACTCAATCTGTCTGTTTGATTAGAATACGAGTAGGCCGGGACACGCATCAATTGGTGTGCCTTGCTTGCGGAGCATCCATTTTTTTGTTTGATTATACAGGCAATGGAGTACATTCGCATGCAATCGTGCTGTGGATATTCAATCCTCCATTATTCGTAAACATTAGCTTCAAATATCATCTAAAGATAACCCAACGGACTGTGTAGCGCGTAATGTTTTGCCCAAAGATTTAATAGTTCACAACTTATTGTGGTGCGAATCTGATTGGTTACGTCAATATCAGGAATATTGGTCATTGCAAAACTCAAATTATGGAAACATAAAAGAAGAAACTGTATTGAGCATAGTGAGTTTTATCAGAGATCAGAATAAGGAGTTGCATCATTGCGAGCAATTGCGTGATCCGCGATACTAACTCCACCTTTAGTAACGCAATATTTTAACAAAGTTTATTTCTGTAACTCATAATTATGCCATCTATTTACATATAACAATATAAACAATTATATTAAATGTGAGGAACAGTAGGATACAAACACGACGATCTCTGTTTGCGACGATTGCACATGTTGAATAAAAATATAAACAAGAAGCAAGATCAACATTGAAGTCCGGTACATACGTAAGATGGAAATCCGGGATTTTCACATCCCGCCGTTCTATCCAATCAAATGAGAAAAATAGTACAAAATACACGCCCTTTTTCATCCTAAAAAGTTGAAAAATTTCATTTTCCCTGCTCACGAGCAGTGGAAAAATTCTCATGATGCGACAACATTTTGACGAATCTACATGTATGTTTTCAACCGATAATGCACATTTATAAAATCGAGTCAACATTTTGGCGAAACTTCATGAGAATTTGACACACACACAAAGAAAGAAAATGATAGAACACATATTGAAAGTGAATATTATTCACCGTATACGTATACAAATTCTCATGAGAATTTCGTACAAAATCCCTGTCCTAGTTTATGAACTAGACATTTTAGTTTTATAAAACTATTCTTAGT
Source organism: Nephrotoma guestfalica (assembly GCA_963691935.1). NCBI lineage: Eukaryota > Metazoa > Arthropoda > Insecta > Diptera > Tipulidae > Nephrotoma > Nephrotoma guestfalica. The sequence continues at coordinate 42,950,077 of OY829914.1, forward strand.
CGAATACCGTCGATGACGTAAAACTAGTTCAGTATTGCACTTAGTTATCTATTTATTATAGGATCGATTGATTTTGATATAAAAAAAAAATCCGACATTTTTACAAGTTCATAATGGGGCCATAATTTATAACTATTGTCGGGTATTTAGAAATCAAGAATATACAAATATTATTTCGTTGAAGAAACAGCTTCTTATAGTTGTCAAATATGAATTTAGTTTGATTTCCCTATGTTACTGCATTTACTGTATGAAATGCTAAACTGAATGAACTTAATGGTGTTAATGAAAGGGACGGAGTGTAAATAGTCTGGGTGAACTGTATTGGAATGAATGGACTGAGTAGACTGTCTAGACTATGGAGTGGGTGGTGTATTATGAACTGAATAGATTGTACGAGTATTGATGAACACGATTGCTGATGTCCTAGCTGAAATAAATGGGCAGCACGCTCTGAATGAACTAGTTGAATTTTATTGTTGTGAAGATTCGTATATTCAAGGGCAATTAATTAATTAATTAGTGTTTTAAATTGATAAAACCTGAACGTAAAAAAATAAATTGTATATCTGTGGTACATTCCGGTTCTTGGTTCTTGGAAACAATTCATGTATATTTTCTGTTTACTTTATTTTATTTTTTTTTTTGGCAGACTAAAGTAAAAAGTTGTAATTGTACTAAGCCAAAAAAGCTGTCGAACAAGAGGAAAACTGCTTATAGGTGCTTTAAATATCTAGGGTACGGTCACTTAGTTAGATTCTATTGAACTGACAAAAAATTGCTCTTCAGCATGTTTTAAATCCACATGGTATTAATCACTGGGAACAGGATGCCAAGGAATCGAATCATGTAGAATGCAGTAGACAGTGATAACACAGTGATATGGATACTTCTATTAACAGGTCCACCGATTTGTCATTGTCGAATGCTTTCCGTACTCCGTTGACCAATTTATGACGAAACACAAAGGTCCAACTATCGTGGAATTTTGCGCTATTCGTATACATGAGACACGGGAAACGTATCGGTTCCGATGAAAAGTAGAAACAAATTTCAGTCTTAGGATTTGAGAAGTCCACAAATTTGTTGATTTAGATGAATTCTGGACACTTATGGCCATCTATTTCTATTAAAAGGTTCACCGATTTGTCATTGGTAATATCTCGTAAATGTTGGTGAAAAATAAATTTTCATTCTTCTGATCGTGAACTTATATATAGATATTACACCTTGCAACAACTGAAATTTAATAGAAAACCGAAAGGTGGCTTCTATAAATATAAAAATGCAATGTCAGAAAATATGCTAATGTAGTTAATTTACGTTTTCGCATGCGTATTGTCATGCATAAATTCTGCACATCTGTTTCCAGCCTAATATGTATTCCAAAAACAAATTTGATTCATTATAATTTACTAGCTCACTTTCGTGTGGCTTGCAAAAATCACATTTTCAAAACGGCTAAGTGCTCGATGACAATACAATATTCAATCATTTATAGCACCTAGTGAGCTTGACGTAATTTTGACTAAAGTACTTTGTCATTGTGATGTAATATCAGGTTCGTCGCTTTTACATTTCATCTGTAGGAATTGTTTTCTTTCGTTTTACAAATCGTTAAACGTTCCGAAAATAACAATTTCAGATTTATACGATTTTTTGATGTATCTTAGTTGCATTGTAAAACGTGATTTCAATTTTTTTTATAAATATTATTATTTCCTTTTAGACTTCGTAAAGGAATTGCATATTCTGCATTCTTTTGCTGCAGTATGGTAACGTTAGGAACCATAAAGTTACATTCCAATCCCAAAGACCAAAATTTCTCTGATTACCATAATATGAAGAGTCTACATAGTTTTTATGTGCAGCCAAGGTACGGTGAACAATTGTCATCTAAAACACTTTGTCCGAAATTGTTTCTTCAGTTTAGAGTAATATTTGTTTTCAGTGGCACCCCGATTGATCATCGTTTTGAATAACCACCGGTCTGCCATATTTTCGCCCTTAATATCGTTTTTCCGCCTTTAATTTTGTTAGTATGGCCTGATCCAAGTGGTGAGCACGAGGTTAGTCCTTTTTAGTGTTGCAAGAGATTTGTTGAGATGTCATTCTTCAGTTATAAGTTTTAATGCATGGATTGCTAATTTGTAGTCCAATAAAGTTCTGGCGATCTTATGACCTTAACTGGTGATGAAATGAAAGAGTAACAGTTATTTGGTTGCACGACAAAAGCCGACAACTTTAGATGGTACCATTGCTATCCTGTATTCCAAGATTGTAAAGCAAGTATTAAGTTTTACTTGATTCTCAGTGAAGTAGTGACTGAGAACTTTCTTGCTTACTCCAAGTATTATGTGTTATTGCTTCTAATTATTTGTCTTAACCGATTAAAACTCCTAGTACAGGTTATAAACTAAATGTTCCTTTGTTTCCATTAATGGACTTATAGGACTGTCCCACGAGTAGGAAAGATGGAATATTCTGCTGTGTAGATCTTGGCGATACACTTCAAGCCAGCCCAGAGTGTAATGATACATTACACCAGACTAGTACCTGAAATGAAACTCAACTTTAAATAAAGCGCCCATTGACAAAGTAGCTAAATTTGAATATTCATCATAATCATAATTGTATGGTGTTACCTCGAATGGTCATAAAACGCGAACACATGAACTCACTTGAATTCTACGAGTAGTAAAAAATGTTAGGTTAATGATTTTTAGCATTTGATTCCTAGTTTGAAGCTCAAATATGGAAATTCAATTCTTTACAGATTTCTTGCTTTCATTTCAGGAAAGAAACTAAACAAAGAAAAACAAAAAAAATGTTCAGCAACAGCCGATTTTCAAAAAACTATTGCTCTTGAATGTTCTGGAGAACATTAATTTTATGTTGTGCTGCAGTAGTTGGAAAAGTGTTTGCGAGGTGGATTCTGTCGCTTTATCTATCCGTCTATCAGCTTGTGTCCTTTTTACAGCCGAATACGAATTAGATGATTTAGTTGAAACTGACAAAAGCTCTTTCCATGAATTGGACGGCCTAAGTGAAATTAACCGATAATCGACCAAGCAAAAGCCGCGGGTTTCATAAGAGCCATTTCGTTGTTTGCAAATATTTTGAACAGTACACCATTTTCGATAAAATATATTAAAAGGAAAAAGGTTTCCAAATTAAATTTGCATTAAATTGATACAGAATTTTTTTTTTTCAAAATTTAATTGAATCTAGATAAAACGCGTTTTTTTTACCAACATTTTCGATATTTTAAATCCCTGGCATGATGACTTGTTGTAATGATACTTCGTACTTAAACTTACTTTTTGGCTAAGCTGTAGAGAACCAAAACATTATCGCAATTTGAAATAAAGAGACGTAATTGATATTTCGTTTCTTGTAAATCAAAATAGGGTCGCAGGAAGAAGAATTGGTTAGACTTTGTTTGCTTATATTATAATACAATATTAATTTTGCCACTGGTTTTCGCAAAATTTTATGGAGGACTCCCAATTTACGGAAAACGCCAAACAAGAAAAAATTTAAATTATAATTTGTATAGCTCGTTGGTCAATATTGTTCTGAGTTGCGTTTTAAGATCTAATAGTCTTTCTAATATGCATTATTAAAATTCAGGCTGTACTTCAAATCATTACTTGATTATTTTTAATTAAAATGGGATTGTTTCTACAATTCTACATAAATTTATTTATCTCATAAATACGCACGGATGAAAATTTCAATCCTATTGAAAATTTATGTCATCCAAAAACCTTATTTCAGAATTCATAATAGATAACAAATTCATTTTGAAATATATAAACATTATTATATGTTTTTTCAGCATAAATATATACCAAATGCATGAATACATTAATTTATTTGATGATAAAAGCTAAATAATTTTGCTAACCAAAAAATTGAAAATTTCATAAAAAGAAGCAAAATGCTACACAACATTATGCTTATCACATATAAATTATACACTCAACAATATGATATTTTGGTTACGCAATTTGAATTTTTCCAAATAATACACAAATGCACACATTCAAATGCACACACAAAACTAAATGGAAAATGAATAATTTTTTTGGTAAAAATTGATAACATTTTTTTGACGATAATGTGCAATGAACCATCCCATTTTAATATTTTTATTCAAAAATCATGCAACCACACAATACTGCTAGCATTTAGTAGCATCAACTCGTAAACTACAAAAAAATGATTTATTTCCAGAATCTATGCTAATTTTTATAAATTTGTATGATAAAATTGCTTGTTGTGGTGTTGTCTTCTCTAATCCAATAAACTAAATGGAATATTATCGGTTTGACAAACGAGAAAAATTGGATAGAATTCGAATGTCAATTTAATTCGAATAGAATTAAATATTTTATTTCATTATATTTATGGAAGCTTAATAAACATATTTATTTACTTCTTTGTAATATTATAATGGTTTCATCTAGTTTACTAAATAAAAATGAATTTGTTCTCTGCATGATAAATTCGAAGAAACTAGAAAATTCTGTTTATGTTGAATTTGTATACAAAAAATAGAAATTGTATGGAAGTGACAACAAACCATACGGTTTAATTTGCTTTTCAATGTTCAAATTTTTCTCAGTAATCCAATCGCTCTATAAAGCATTAAAAGTGGTATTGAAATCAAGTTTCAACAAGGTTGGAAGTCGAACAGATTAAAAAATTCAATTTTAAAATTAAAATTGTGCATATAAAACATAGAAAACGTTTAGTTAATAATTTAAAACTTCCTGGCACGATTTAGAACTTCCTCTTATCATCGTCGTTATTTTGAGGTTTTTCTTAAATACATTTAAATTAATTTTTTTTATTTGCCTGATGGATTGCCACCTTTCCACTTTTTTTCTTACAGAAATCACAGCCACGCGGTATTGTAAAATTAAAATCATTGAAAAGAATTATTGTGTAATCAAGTTTAAGGACATGACAAGTGGTAATTTTTCATTCCTTGCTTGCAGGATTAGCTGCTACATGAAATGTAAAAAATGTTCGTTACATTGCTGTCAAAATACTTGTTTCTGCTTTAATTCTCGAATAGAAAATCAGAAGAACCTTTGTTGTGACAAAAAATAAATTAGAGAGAGTAAGCGAGAAATACATGCACAACTTTTTTATCGTATCTATGCCATTTTTCGTGCAGATACAATACAACATTATCTAAAACTTATGCAAGCGATATCGATTCCGGAGTCAATGTGTACCAAAGATAAAAGTATTACAATATTTATATGACCAGCGATGTATACGCGATGTTCTGACAATTCTCGCAGAGATTTACTTATTAGATATTATTAAACCCGATTTTGTTACATTATATTTACATTACATTTACATTACATTTACATTACATTTACATTACATTTACATTACATTTACATTACATTTACATTACATTTACATTACATTTACATTACATTTACATTACATTTACATTACATTTACATTACATTTACATTACATTTACATTACATTTACATTACATTTACATTACATTTACATTACATTTACATTACATTTACATTACATTTACATTACATTTACATTACATTTACATTACATTTACATTACATTTACATTACATTTACATTACATTTACATTACATTTACATTACATTTACATTACATTTACATTACATTTACATTACATTTACATTACATTTACATTACATTTACATTACATTTACATTACATTTACATTACATTTACATTACATTTACATTACATTTACATTACATTTACATTACATTTACATTACATTTACATTACATTTACATTACATTTACATTACATTTACATTACATTTACATTACATTTACATTACATTTACATTACATTTACATTACATTTACATTACATTTACATTACATTTACATTACATTTACATTACATTTACATTACATTTACATTACATTTACATTACATTTACATTACATTTACATTACATTTACATTACATTTACATTACATTTACTTTACATTTACATTACATTTACATTACATTTACATTACATTTACATTACATTTACATTACATTTACATTACATTTACATTACATTTACATTACATTTACATTACATTTACATTACATTTACATTACATTTACATTACATTTACATTACATTTACATTACATTTACATTACATTTACATTACATTTACATTACATTTACATTACATTTACATTACATTTACATTACATTTACATTACATTTACATTACATTTACATTACATTTACATTACATTTACATTACATTTACATTACATTTACATTACATTTACATTACATTTACATTACATTTACATTACATTTACATTACATTTACATTACATTTACATTACATTTACATTACATTTACATTACATTTACATTACATTTACATTACATTTACATTACATTTACATTACATTTACATTACATTTACATTACATTTACATTACATTTACATTACATTTACATTACATTTACATTACATTTACATTACATTTACATTACATTTACATTACATTTACATTACATTTACATTACATTTACATTACATTTACATTACATTTACATTACATTTACATTACATTTACATTACATTTACATTACATTTACATTACATTTACATTACATTTACATTACATTTACATTACATTTACATTACATTTACATTACATTTACATTACATTTACATTACATTTACATTACATTTACATTACATTTACATTACATTTACATTACATTTACATTACATTTACATTACATTTACATTACATTTACATTACATTTACATTACATTTACATTACATTTACATTACATTTACATTACATTTACATTACATTTACATTACATTTACATTACATTTCATTAGATGGTTTTTACGAATATTTTTATTATTACAATTGAAATGTGCACTTCCTGCATGTAATTATTTTAAACTTTTAATTATTTTTCGAAAATTTTAGATTTTATATTGAATAGCGATATTCACTTCGTGCATGTAAATATGAATTTGTGTCACGTACACAAAACTAGTGCATTATAATTTAATACATTATGATGTGATTGATCAAAATGTTGATCAATACATGATTGATTGATCAAAATGATCAATAAGTGCTGTTTTAAACGCTAAACGCTTAATAGAAATATTTTCTTCCTGCATGTAATAGTTTTGATTTATTTTTAATTCTTTTAAAATCTACAGTAAATATAGTTATTTAGTTATTTTCGATATTGCGTGAGTTCTTTAAATATTCTTCCATAAACATTTTCGCGGTTTTTAAACCTGTTTGAAATTTGCAAAAACTTGGAATCTTGATCTGGTGTTGGAAGAAGCGAACCGATTGGTGGTAAACTTGTCCTTGTACTTTGAATCTTGGCGTAAAACCTGGGGAAATATTTTATTTTTGATGTATTTTCTTATGTAAAAACAAAAAAAATAGAATAAAAACGAAAAAAAGACAAGTTTGTAGCTCCGAACGAAGTCATTTGAAAGCTCGAATTGTATTTCCGAATGGTTTCCCAAAAATGTTTGGAGAATGCTGTGTTGCCAGAAAAGTAGCTTATACGCAGTTCAAGTGTTTCAACCAGCGGTGAATAAGTATTCACAAGACAAGTTTCTACCATTCGAGCAACACATGCCAGGTGATTCCTTTTAAAATTTCAGTGCAAACCAAGAGTGCTCATCGGCCCAATCACAGCATTCCGATGATTAGTGTAGTCGCAGTCTTTGTCATAATTGAATGGAGCCAACTGAAAATCGATTCTTTGTCTCGATTGAGCCGCTAGTAATTGATTATCTTCAAGCCGGTTTTCATGCTGTTGAGGATTTTCAGCAGCTCTGATTCGAACCTGTTCTAGCTGTGCTTCCTGCTGTTCGGGTGTTTCTACTGCTCTTGACTTCACGTTGTTCGGGCGTTTCTGCTGTTCTTTCGGCTTTTTTCGTTTCGCATCTGCTGTATTTCTTCCAATTACAGCTCTTTTCGGTGGCATTTTTGATAACTAATATTTTTTATTTTGTATATGTGAATAGATAATTTTTGCAAACAATTGCAAACAATACTCGAAATCTCCACCAAATTTCACGAAAACAAATATTTTTTTACTATTTATGAGGGTTTTAATATTTTCTAATACGATTATTTGACATGATCGACGCGATAATAACCACAAATGATAAAACTTTCTGATGAGAATGACAGATCATTGTTTTTTGTGTTGACAGTCTGTATTATGCTCCAACTTCATACAAAGGTTTTTAATTCATTTGCCAGTAACGCCACTCTTTGATGAGGTTCAAAATGTTCGTATTGAAAAAATCGAAAATCGACTTCATGAATGGAACGAATGTGCCTAATGCATTGTTTTGGTGGTCTAAAACCATCTACACATTATTGCCTGTCAAATGAAACCGGTTTGGGACACATTGGTTGAATGGTTTCAAAAACTATAACGGACATAGGTAGAAATATTTTAAACTTTAAGTGATTTTGTGAAACAGAGTGAAGTGAAACAAAGAAAATTACGATTCATCACTATTCCAAAGAACTTCATAATCCAAATTCCGCTGCGTTAAAGTGTTTGTTTGTTTTTAATCTATTCAATCTGTTCTGGACCCAAGGCATACCTAACTTTTTCTCAGTTCGTTTTTCACGTCCTAAAAGTCCGATTTAAGTTAAACCATTAGCCTATAATACTAGAATGGGTGATGCCCATGAATGTGATAAAGTATTTCGAAAAAGTTTTTTTTTCATGTAAACCACTATGCTTACAAATGTATTGATTTTGTTTCACTGGAAAAAATCTTGTAAAAGTACTTTAGGCATTTCCTATACAAAATTTATATTTGGAATTTGAAGAAATGATGGGAATTTATAATCGATAATTGTATTTTTCACAATTGAGATATAGAAACATATTGCTCAACCTCCATAATCTGGTTCTACAAAAAAATATTAATCCCTATCTTTTGTAAAACTGTTACGCATGAAGATTCGTTTTATATGTAATATTACGAATGTGAAGCTTTTTACAAAATAACAAAATTAACAAACACAAAATTTGTTAAATTAACAAAAAAAAAGTCAGTAATAGCAATGTTAATAATGGAAACCTGACCATTTTATTTCAAAGAGCGCCTCCTACGCCATCATTTGATACTAGTCACTATTTGGTAGTATCTCTGTGATCTGGCCAATAATTAACACAATGATACTCCGAAATTAACAAAAAATGTTTTAGGTAATGTGTTATACAGTGTGTAAGTAAACAGCTGAAACTAAAACATATTGCAATTTATAATAAAACAATCAAACTTTTAATATTATCTATCGTGATTATCGTAATACAGAACTTTTAATGCTGTACAAAACTTATAAAATATTTAAATAAATGCATCAAATTTTGAAATTCAGGTAACTTAAATTCGACAAAATCACAAAGAGATCAACATTTTTATCAGATAATATAAGGCAAAAGCTATAAAAAAAACCAAGAGAAATTTTAAAATGGCAGCAAGTAAGCTTTAGTTATTGGCTATGGATGACTAACATTTAAAGGAATTTATACGTAATTTAGAGGTTTACTGTACTGGACATTGGCCAAATCACAAAGATGTTCTGAGGGTCTCGCCAACACGGTTAGCTAAATAATGACGTGTGTCTTTATTAAAAGTTAGTGGCAGATCAATGCGGACACAAGAAAGCTTCTGTTATTGGCCATGATTTTTTTTCTTTATTAATTACAACTGAGACTGTGCTCATCTAGCAATTTATCTTTCACATTAACAAATTTAACATTTCTTGAATAATTCTGATTTGTTGGGGTGAAACCCAATGGCTAGTCCTAAAATTAATTAAACCTATTTAAAATATAATTTTAATTTGGTATGCTTACTAGGTCAAGTGGCCTCGTTCTTTGAAGTCTTCTTTCAACGACAGGGTTATCTATCATATGGCGAATATAGCGGTTTCCATGTTCCTGGAGCCTTTTTTCGTGTTTGGCGGCAAGCTTTTTTATTTCATCTTTGATGTATTCCATCTGTAAGTCCCTGTGAAGGTCTTCATTTCTTGTGTACCACGGAGCATTTACGATGCTACGGAGAACCTTATTTTGAAACGCCTGTATCATTTTGGCGCTTGTTTGCTTAGTACATCCTCAGAGTTCAATACCGCAGGTCCATATCGGCTTAAGTCTTTGCCGATATAGTAGCAGCTTGTTGTATAGGGTTTTCTAATAAGCGTGATATGATTTCTTTAAAAAGAACACACTAATTGTTAAGGAAATTGAAATGTTTTTTATTTAATGTAAATTACAATCGATACAATTAAGTACTGAATAAAACGTCATTCAAATGGTCTCCTGCAGGAACGAATTCGATGAACCCAATTTTCGAGCACTTTTTCCACTAAAATAAGTCGTATGTCATGAATAGCCCGTTCAATATTGACTTGAATAGCTTTCAAATAACCCCACAAGAAATGGTCTATTGGTGTCAAATCACAGCTTCTTGGAGGCCATTCAATATCACAATTTCTTGAAATAATCGAATCTCCAAACTTTTCTCGCAATAATTCAATTGTTGCACTTGTTGTGTGTCACCTATCCCCGTCTTGTTGGAACCAAATGTTGTCAAGATCAACTTCTCCAAATTTCGGCCATTAAAAGTTGGTTATCATTGATAAATACCGATCTCCATTGACAGTAACGGTGTTAAAGGCTTCATTTCGAAAAAAATAAGAACCGATGATTCCAACAGACCAAAAACCACACAAAACTGTCAATTTAGGTGAATGTAATGGTTTCTCATGAATAATTTGTGGATTTTCTTCGCACCAGAATCGACAGTTTTGTTTATTTACCGCATCACTCAGATGAAAGTGAGCCTCATCGGAGAAGATGATTTTCTTAAAAAAATCGTTATGGTTTTCAAGTTGTTCCAAGGCAAAATCAGCAAATTCACGACGTTTACGATGGTCCAGTGGCTTCGGTTCTTGAGTGAGAACAATTTTATACGGATGCAAACCCAAATCTGAACGGCAGCAATATTTGCATTACTTCGAGCGAATCCTTGTCTTATTGACACTTCAACATTACGTAAAGAAAATGTACGCTCAAAATTTTCAACAATTGGACGAATAGCGAGCACACTTGGATGATTATTACGACTATAACATGGCAAAAGCGCACGAAAAGTTGCAATTGAAGAACGATTATTTTGATAATAAAACTGAATAATTTGTAAACGCTGTTCTTTCGTATATCTCACCATGATGAAATTGTAAACATTACTGAATACAATGAAACAAAAAATGACAGATCATGAAATATTACAAATGGCCGAAACGTCACTTAAAAATCATATCATTCCTATTGGAAAACTCTATATATTGTGAGCTCAGAGCCTCTACCTATGAGCCAATACATTTTTCTGAACATAATATTAAGTTCTTCATTTTTCTTTTTGACATGACCTCTCCACTTGAGCTTGGCATCGAGAGTCATGCCCAGATATTTAGCTTTGTTTGCATATGGCACCGGTCGTGAGTTAATTACTATCGATAGATGGGAAGCCTATTGATATGTAAAGTTAATATGCGTGGATTTTGTCTCATTAAGCTTGATTCTCCAGCGCTTAGCCCAGTTACAAACCGCATTTGTAACCTTCTGGAGTTTGCTTCTTTCATCAGCAACATTACTTCCAATCGCCATGATAACCGTGTCATCTGCAAAGGTGGCTATGGTTCCTTCATCTATTGTTGGAATATCCCGTGTACATAATAAATACATGATTGGTCCTAAGATACTCCCCTGTGGGACAGCGGCAGAGATTTTGTTTAGTTCGGAGTATTCATCCTCATATTTCACACGAAAATGTCTATTGGATAAATAAGATATTAGTATGGCAAAGAATTGCCTCGGCTGATTTCTGTGATGCTTGAATTCCAGTCCACTTTGCCAAAGTTTATCGAATGCTTGGGCGACGTCCAGAGATATGCTGTTAAATTGTGGAGTGCTTTTCCCTGAATCCAAATTGATTTGGAGGAATTAGTTTTTGGTCCTCATTTATTGGTTTAAGTCTTTTTAGTAATAATTTTTCAAAGAGTTTTGACATAATTGGCAGCAATGAAGTTGGCCAGTATGATGTTTTATCGTTAGGTGGTTTATCAGGTTTTGCTATCATGATTACATCTGCTACTTTCCATTGCCACGGAACATTTTTTAACCGAAAGCTTGCATTGATTATGTGTAATAGCTTACGAAATCCTTTACCTGGTAAAGCCTTAATTATTTGGCAGGAAATTAAGTCATATCCTGAGGATTGTTTAACATTCATGTTGCTCTTCACTTCTTCTTTTAATTCTTTGAGAGTTACTGGGCGTATATCACAATCATCTAGCTTGTGGATTGAGATTACATTTTCATTGGCCGTTTGCCTTAGTAGTGGTTGGAAGGTATCTTCGAGATACTCCGCAAACTGATCAGCTTCCTCTTTAGGACCTCTTGTCCAGGTTCCGTCGTCCTTTTTAAGTGGAGGCACTTGCGTTTTGGGTCTTTTGAGTCCCTTCGTCGCCTTCCAAAGAGAATAATCAGATTTTTTTCATCGGTTAGGCTAACTAGATATCTGTTGATTGATGCATTTTTAACTTCTTTAAGAAGAGATTTGAGACTGTTACCTAAATTGTTAAGAATGGTTTGTTCTCAGGTGTTCCAGTTATTTGCCAGGTTTTACGTGCCCGTCGTTTTTGTCTTACCAACTCCCTAACTTCCATTGGGTATGATATGTTAAGCTTCTTCTTATTTTGTATAATGGGGGTACTTGCCAAAGCTTCATAGTGAACTGCTTCATTGAGTTGTCCTAGTTCGTCTTCCAACTGGTGGGGATTTCTTATCGGCACCTGAAGATTGATTTTTTCCTCCAATACTTCACGAAAGAGATCCCAGTTTGTTTTTGAATTTGTTAATCTGGGTGCATTCTCCCTTTGAATTACCATTTCACTGACTGCCATGATAACCGGGGAATGATCCGGTACTAGAGAATTACTAGAATTATTCTAGATCCCCAATGGTTGTTTTTCGCATTAAAGTCATCTCCAATAATAAAATCACGTCCAAGCGATTTAAATAGTTTCTTTATATTAGTAGTCCTCCCTTTTCAAGTTATGCTGGAGGGAGCAATATATTGCAGAAACAGTAAGCTGTCTGTGTTAAATTTGGATCCTTACAGTAGTGACTTGCATATTGTTTCTTCTTCGATATTTGATTCTTCTGATTCTGATTTCTTTCTCCTTTTATTCCATAAATGTTTTGAACATTCTATTTGTTGTCAAATACTAGCATAAAAAGAGGGAGTCCCCTTTTACTGATAATTTGGTTTCCTTCCTGATTTTATTTTCTCTCTTTTTTTAAAAAATATTCACAGCATCTAGTGTTTTAAAAGCTTTATTTTGTAAGTCTTCCATTATTTCTTTGTTTGAGCAAGTGTGATGCAAATATCTTGCCATGACTTTTATAGGTCGAGCCTGTTTGATCTCGTAAGTGAATCACTGATACTTATCCGCATTCAATTTCATAGATAAGATTCTATAAGAATCTGAGTCCAGAGTATTAATTTTCCAGACGTCATTGTTTAACGCTGACTACTGACATAGTCTAGGTCAGTAACCGATTTCATCAGTGACTGAATTTCTGGGTTACACCCACAATATTTATTGGTGGGGGTGATTTTTCTTTCGGTTGCACCAAATTTGGTGTAATGTCCTTGATAGATAGATTGACTACCGTTTGGCTGATTGGCTTTGTGTAGAGCATCGTTTGGAACTGGACTAGATTGTCCCTTACCATTTAATTGCTCAGCCTCAGGTGACGATTCAGCTTTTCTTGTCTTACTTTTCCTGGACTGTTTTTTCTTCTTCAGGATCCAGTCCGTTATTCTTTGTAATTCGTCTTCATCAATGGAATAGATGAGTTTGTCTGGTTCAATGCTTTCTATATCGCAATCTTCTTTTGAATCCCGATTCATTTTTAGGTTTTCATTTTCTTTGCTTGAGATACTCAATTTCTTCGCTTGGCTTGGCAAATAATTGCTCCATTTGATCTAGCCTCGCCAAGAGATTAATATTCTCCTTTTCTAGGTCAATAGTTGTTTTACTAGATTCGGCTATTTGCAAAGTAAAATTTCCTGTGGCAACACTTATTTCGTGTAATGTTTGTCTAGGTATAGCGTTAGAAAAAATATCGGCTTGTTCAGCTACCGAGATGCTTCTATTTTTCTTTATCGGTGATCTTTGTAATTTTGGTCTTCTCTGGGACGGATTTGATGTTCCCTGATAATGCAATAGATGGCCCCCAATTAAAAATTGGGGTCACTGCCCAGGTTAAAATTTGGAAAATTTTAAATAAACTTTTGAATACAACTAGTTTAGGTGACAGTGGAATATAGAAATTATTTTGCACTGCCATTTCTAAATTGTGTTGTATGTTGGTTAAAATGTTTACCACAAATGTGAGTTACAGAAATAATTTAAATTCCGTTAATTGAATTTTTCCTAACGGTATGTTAGGGATGATAAAATTGGTACGTATGTACACATATGTAAATTCATAAATATAACATATATATGTATATATATATATATATATATATATATATATATATATATATATATATATATATATATATATATATATATATATATATATATATATATATATATATATATATATATATATATATATATATATATATGAATTTAGTAATGTGGTTTTTGACAATTCGTGGTTTATTTACAAAACCACAACCTGATAACAAGAACACATGGTGATATACAAAAATAAAAATCTGCTATATATGATATGAATTATATTATTGTGCTGTTATCCATGGTTGTGTAGCATATAGAAATATATGTATGTACACTGATATAATGATACCAGTTACCACAAACGAAATTATAAAATACACACAACCCATATACTATGTGAGCGGTATGCGGATGTAGCTAAAATATATAGTGTTATTGAAAATTTTGTGCAGAACCAAAAAAAAAAAAATTGTTTTGCTACAAAATTAAAATAAAAAAATAGTAAAAACTCTATGGCAAAATGTATTGGAAACACATGTATTGAACATCAAAACATGGACAAAAAAAATGTATATAAATTTTGCTATGCACTGTACATAAATATAACATAATCTTGTATTTTTTTCAGTTTTGAACAAAATATAATGCTTTATGCTTAGTACTTAAAATTCCAATTGAATTGTGTTTTTTTTTTTGGTTTACTTTTTTGAATCTCAGTTCCTATTTTTCTAATTCAATATGTGATATTTAATGTTAACACATTTTTGGATTCGTATCAAATTGCAGCAGGACATGCAGATTATATTAAAAATATTTATATTTATTATATGTTTACCATTTTTCATTTATATCCCTTTATTGTATTCGTATAAAGTAGAAATAGAACTAGAGGACCGAGCTTTGCTCGATGAAAAGAAAGACAGTTTTTTTATTCTCTTTCGCAAAACAACTTAAATTTCATTTTATTTTATTCGGCTCAAGACTATCAAGACTTATAGAAGTTTCGTCAGGAGCGTTCAATGCTTCTTTCCACACAACATTATACGTGTGACGTTCATTTTTCGGTGGTAACAGAACTTTCAAGCTATTTTGTCGTTTAACACGGGAAAATCCTACGTACAACATACCGTGATTAAAGGCAAGTGTACGAAGATCGACGCCAACAAATCCAAACGTGTGCCCTTGAAATTTATGCACGGTCATCGCAAACGCTGGTCGAAGTGGAAATTGATGTCGTTGTATTCTACATCCAAGTTGACCTTTACTGGAGTCGAGCGTAACTCGAGGAATGTGTACTTCTTGTCCAATTTTTCCCCAGTAAATATTTTTGGCTTTAACTACGTTGTTACATAATTTCATAATTTTCGTTGTTATATTACACAATCAGGCGTGTTCCATTGCACATACCCTCCGAAATATCTAAATTACGCATTAGCATAATTATCGTATTTTTCTTTAGTTTTAATTCATGGGGTGGCAAATCAGCCATTTCAATCGAATTAAGAAATTCTGGTGTGAATTCAATACCTCCTTCCTATTTATCCTTCACAGAATCAAGACTTTTACACGATTTGTATTCTCCTGGGAGACGATCGACGATCTCAACATTACATTACTGACCACTTTGTTCAGCGGCGCGAGAATGACACGATCCTTCTTTCCATCGTAATTTTGATTCGCGAGTCAATTTCCAAATACTTCCTCGATTAAATTGCCATTGGAAATTATATTCTCAGGCAATTCGATTTCATTGAAGTCATTTTTTGGATGATTTCCATTTCCCGGTTACAGGATATACTTTGCGAATGCTTCCTGTTCAGGACCGACTCGGATATTTTTTTTAACGAACAATTTTTGAAACGCTTCCAGAGATGACTTTTTGCTTCTTAGCTCGGTTGCTTCGGAGTTGAACAGGTAAACACTGACGGAAAGCAAATACAATTTTCCCTCAAAATGGCAAGTTTTGATTTGCAATAGACCGCAACAACTGATCCATATTTTGTAAACCATATACCTTCTTGGGTAACATCGATCCCTCATCCAAAAGGAAAACATCAACTTGAGCGAGTTCGGTAGCTTTCACTGAATCAGGTTTAATGGTGGAAATTGAATCTGGTGAAAGCGAAACTTTCAGACCAAATGTCTTGTGTGATGTTGACTCATCAGAATTTAGAACGTCCATGTTTTGGTCATCTTCGTAATTATCAATGCCGTCCATACTATATCGTTCCAGCCAGAAACTAAAATGTCGACCTTCTGTTGCTGTCGTATTTAATTTGAATGCAATAGTACGATAAGCACGTTTGATTGCAGCATTCTCAGATCTATTATTTCGTCGTGCTTGCAGAATAAAATCTTCAGCCAACTGATTTTTGAATCTTTCACAGAGACCTTTTGGGTCTTCGGAACATCCAAAAATAAGAATCTGAACGAAGAGTATTCGCATTACCAAAGGCATTTTGGACAGTGCTGATTCTTCTAGAGCAGGCCATGAGCTAGGCAAGCTTATTTGTATGTCGCATAACGAATGTGATCCACAGTAAGGAGATCATCAAAACTCGTTGCATCCTTCACATGATAGAGAAGTACTCGCAAATGGAAGCATTCTGGTTGAGCAACATAACTTACGTTGTGTATTCGACCAATGGCACAAAATCGACGGTTTCGCGGTTCCCATGTACTCGTTTTTCCATCCAATTTAAGATGTTCGAAAATACGCTTCAAACATTGAACCTTTTTGTCCAATATCTGCCAGATCTTCTTGGGCTTGAATGAATATTCAAGCGCTGAACGATATGACTCTTTCTTTAGATTTCGTGGTCAAATAATCGCCAGCATGCTACAGGTAACTCGGAAATTATCCTTATCTTTTCGATATACTGCAAGTTCATGTGAAAATTCTTCCCAATTATTTTGGTCCAATTTGGGGTTGGAGAGAGAGTTGTTACGTCTTTGAATTACATTGGAAAACCGAAGCGGCACTGCAATTTTCCATTTTTATTGACCATACATGTTGCATCTGGATTTAGCTCCACTCCGTACGGATTATGAATCATCAACTTTAACACTAATTCTCGCAATTCAGCGTCGTCGGTATTTGGAATTTCAGCTGAAATTTGATCATCAATTTCTTCTGGATTATGGATGCGATCCTCAGGATTCAATTCGATTGTATTCACATATGCGGCCACCTTTCCAAATATCCGTTTTTAACCTAATCATTGATAATTTCATCAAATTTTTGTTTCACAGTTTGAGCGACGAGATCGGGACGATCTTGAGCGGACTGCTGAATAATAACGCCATTATCAGATTTAATACGCGCTGCTTCTTTAATTTCTGGCCAATCGGGATTACAAGTCATGATGATGAACAAATCTGGCGATCCAAAAGAGCCATTGCTTCTTCGAAATTTTCAGTATAGTAACGCGTTGATCCGGTGAATGATGATGACAATTTGATTTTTTCACCAACAACTGCATCCTGTTTCGCAGCAAAGTCGTTGATAGGTTGGCTAAAATGGTTTTTTGGTTAAATTTGATCTATTGGATGCGATCACGTTGAACTCGAATGAAAGTATCGACGAGATATTGTTGAAAAAGTCGTCCGCCAAAACGTTGAAATCTGTATGACGCAGGTCGAGTGTTAAATTAGTTTGCAAAGAAAGGCTTTCGAGGTGTTTAGATCGAAAAGCTATACGATAATGCGCTAGTTCAAGTCGTGTTATGCGAGTGTTATGTGGCGTTTTACGTGGCGTTAAGCGTAAGAACAATGCATACTTCATTACATGCAGGAGGGTTGACCCGTCTATAATCCACACCATCTGGTACGGTAAAAATAAGCTGCACATTTGGAGGTTGTACTCCCATTGCAGCAGCACATTGACTTATATAATCCTCCATTTCTCGCATCCTCATGCAACTTTGGACATAAATGTTATGTTTCGCAATATTTCCTCCAACAGATCCATTAATTCACGACTGATTCCATAATTTAGAGAGGATGTGCAAGGCAGTCGTCAACAGCATCATCGGAGTCTAAAAATTAAATTTGGCCATATGGAGGTGGTTCAAAATCACCTTAAGTGGGTTGTGTCGGATGTGCCGCCATATTCATTTTGCGATAAACTTGTCCAGCTGCTTTCAAGCTTAAAATGTTTACGACTATTGATGGTTCGATCATCGCTTACGTTGAATGAAGCTAAAGCGAAACATGAGGTTAAGTTTCGGATTCGTTTTTTGATTCGTTGACTCCTTAGCGAGAGGGTTATGTCGTAAAAAAAGGCAAACCAATTCATTCGGAAGCTGTGGAGGTGGCAACACAATTCGAAGCAGAAATGCAAGCAGAAATCTCCAAATGAATCACGTTTATTTGATACTTTTTCTTCGGGGAAATGGAGGGCTCCGCAGTTAATACATACAACGTTGAATCGTCCCAATAATTTGTAATTAAAACTTTCGTACTTTATGGCATCTTTGCAGGTTCGTACTGAATTCTGTGCCACAGCACGTTGCCGTCGAACATTTCGAGGGCGTTGTTCTTCTAATCGCAGATCTCGTTGTGCATCATTTTCGATTGTGATTCGTTGTGAAGATGGGTTTCGGTCGTACTGGATCATAAATTGTAAAACCCTTGTGTGCCAAAAATCCGTTGATGTATCTCTTGCACTCGTTACAAACTTCGATCAATTAAAAACTAATGGGCGATCTGCCGCCCGCACGAGTTAACCTGAGTTGATTATTACACTTCGGTCTATGGTAGGAAGACGAGTCAAACCTCATAAAGGGTATATAGCGATCAACGAATGTATGAGCAGCAAGGGCGTTCACCTCGAGTTGGATAGCGATTTATCTACCAACGCTTTCCTAGTTGCGTTAAAACGGTTCATGTTCAGGAGGGGATTATGTTCCGATATTTATAGTGACAATGGCACGAATTTTGTTGGTGCAAAGAACCAACTCCATGAAATCTACAAACTAAATAAATCAAGTACACATAATAATCTGATTTCCAATTTTTTACTAGATTACCAAACAAAGTGGCATTTCTCACCACTGGCTGGGCCAAATTTTGGCGGCTTATATGAAGCAGCATCACACCCAACTTTGAAGAAATGACCACCTTATTGATCCAAATCGAAGCGATATTGAATTCTCGCCCGCTATGTTCGTTATCATCGGGCCCAGACGACATCGATATGCTAACACCGGCCCATTATATAATTAGGCAGTCTATGATATTGTCACCCGACCTAGGCTACACCAGTATGAGAGA
The DNA here is from genome assembly GCA_963691935.1 of Nephrotoma guestfalica. Taxonomy (NCBI): domain Eukaryota; kingdom Metazoa; phylum Arthropoda; class Insecta; order Diptera; family Tipulidae; genus Nephrotoma; species Nephrotoma guestfalica. The sequence goes on from OY829914.1 coordinate 42,969,967, forward strand.
AAACTCACTAACACGTTGGCATCACATTCAATATATGATGCAACATTTTTGGAAGTGATTTCGTCAAAAGTATGTAACAACCCTACACAATCGTTCCAAATGGCAATATAAGCATCGCAATATTAAACCAGGTGTCATCGTATTGCTTCGAGATGATGGTACCGCTCCAGCACAATGGCCATTAGGCAAAGTTCATGAAGTTCATCCGGGCCAAGACGGACTCGTACGAGTTTCATCAATTAGGATGAAAACCGGAATATTTAAACGGCCCATAACCAAATTAGTGCTGTTATCGGTATATTGAACTATTGGTTCAACGTCAGGGGTATGTCTGGAGCGCCCCAAAATTTATCTGTACTAACAATGAACTGGTGTTTTCCGGCAATACTTTTCCGAGCACAACATTTCAAGCCAATCCTCTTTTGTTTTATATAAAATCAAACCAGTTGACAGTGCGAATTTGTGTGGTAAAGACAAATCCAATATTATAAACCACACAGTTTTTTTAAAAATGTTGTTTAATTAAAATCAATAAAAATAATAATTAATTATTGAAAATAAGGCGTTTATGTGTTTTCTATGAACCAACAAGTTCACAACCGTGCCTAGTCCGGTACAGTTGCCTTAATACACATACTTCCAGAGGATTAAATAAGTGTTTGAAGAAATAAAAAAAGTACTACTAGAAGAAAGAGATGGCGAAGAAAGGTCGGATTTGGAGACACAGGTTGCTGATGCTCCACCATATATGCTAACGGATGAGGGACAATCTCAGTCAAATGTTGTGGTTCAAGCCGACGAACAATAACAGCAAAAGCGCGATAATATCCAACATGCAAGGCAGAAATATTTCACTTTAATATTAACACCATATAGATCAAATCAGAGGTGCTGAACAGCACTTAAGTGCATATAGTGTGAGTTGAATTTCAAACTATTCATTGACTCATGGATCACTCTTGCCAACAATCACGAAGAAGCAACTGGAAACCTAAAAGAAAGAGAGCTTTATAGCGAATACCTATGCCCTTACACATAAGAGATCCTAAATCAATATTATCAGTTAGCAAACATTTATCTTCATGAACATCTGGCAAATATTATTATTAAAGATTCTCTAAACAGCGACGAAACAGTCCCAATTTTAAACTTCCCAAGATTTAAATACTATATTTCAATGGAGAATTCAAAGTTTTTAATAAGACTATCCATTAATAATGATATAACAAGTAAAGAGAAGATACATTACATATTATCAGTAATTGGAGGAACTCCAGTCAATCTTGTAAGCCACTTCAGCATCTCGGATGCGAACTACTGCACTGCTTGGAACATTTTATTTTCCAGATGCGACGTAAACGGTTTATCACAAATCCAGACATAAACACATTTATCACCAGAGTTCATTCATGGTCTAGGAGTATTTCGAGGTAAAACATATAAAAAGGAGGCAAATCAACAAGCAAACAAGCTGCACATGTTGCTACCTTATTAAAGTTAGCCGAAGTTTCCAGCCGAAAGGAAATGTAGATAGTATCTTTGCTATCTCAGCCGAAAGGTAATGCAGATAGTGGCTTCGCCATTGCAACCGAAAGATGATAATGCAGATATTGTTTTCGCTATCCAATTTGCATCCATTTAGCTTCCATTTCCAGCAAAAATTCGCTAATTCATCGCTAATTCAATATATCGAAAATTCATTGAATGGCCTGTCGTTCAAGATTATCGTGCTTTGTCATTGATGCCACTATGGTTATTTGATAGGCCATAATGTTGGCCAACTTCGGCCTAATTGTGGAGAAATTCTGAAGGTGATGCGGGTGTGTAATTTAGTACAATTTCGCTAATTCATCGCCAATTCAATATATCGAAAATGCATTGAATGGCCTGTGTATAATTAAGTATAATTAGTTTGTATAATTAGGCCGAAGTTGACCAACATTATGGCCTATCAAATAACCATAGTGGCATCAATGACAAAGCACGTTAATCTTGAACGACAGGCCATTCAATGCACTTTCGATATATTGAATCAGCGAATTTGGCAAAACTATACTCCTGCATTCCCTTCAGAATTTTTCAACAAAATGGATGCTAAATGAATGCAAATTGGATAGCACGGGATGCATTGCTTGGATAGCAAAAACAATATCTGCATTATCATCTTTCGCCTGGGATAGCGAAGGAACTATCTGCATTACCTTCCGGTTGAGATAGCAACGACGCTATCTACATTACCTTTCGGCTAACTTTAACAGTATAATGTTGACATAACCAAAAGAATGATTAATGTAGATTTTGTTAAGAGTTTTGAAAATTTACTACAAATCGAAAGAAGTAAGCCTGTTTCCAGAACACACAACATTTATTTAATAGAAGTTCTGAATTATTTACCCAGTTGAAAATTTTTCAACATGTATGTGAATAAATTTTTACGAAAGACATACGTTTCTATTTCTTAGTTTTTTTCTAAATGTGTTTGAAAAGTAAAACAATGGAGTTTTGTAAGTTGTTGGTTGTATGTTGACTAAATAACTAATTTATGATAAGCCAAACTACAACGAACAACGTTAGATGACAAGTGTGAGACATGTCATATGTCGTTCTTCTTTCGTGACAATGGCTTAGGAAAAGCATCAACGTTTCTCATTATACGAAATACCTTTTAAAATTGGGTAAGAAAAAATATTTTTCGAGAGAAATAAATAATTACATTTCATTTTATGTTCACTCCTCGTGCAACACAATCATAATTATTTGAATAAATAAATTTATTATTTGATTAAATTTGTCATAACTTGTTCACACATTTCACCCTGCATGATCTTAATTTCTTCTTTAATCTTCCTTTTAAGTTGTTCAGTATTATTTGGTTTATTTGCAAAATTTTATTTTTAAGATAACCCAAGAAAAAGGAGTCGGGAGTAGTTGAATCGAGTGACCATAGAGGCCAATCGACATAGCCAAATATCGAAATTAACTGTTGTGGAAACATTTCTCGTAACAAGTCAATGGTTTCTGTAGCAGTGCATGTGGCACCGTCCTGTTGGAAATATATGTTCAACGAACCATTGTCTTATTATATCACGATAACGTTCGCATTTTAACTCGACTTCCAATTAAACGAGTCCAAATTAAGAGTCCAGGTTGTTATAAGCCAGAACTATCCTATAAATAGGAAAATGACATATGAACTTCACTTTAGAAACAAAAAATATACTTTGTATTTGCAAATCCAGGATTATACTACACATAACTAACAAACTTAAACTAACGGAGGCAAAAATCTAATTTAATAAAAATAAATTATTTTTTCTTTCTGGATATCCCACAGTTGTTCCCACTCATTTGTGTCTATATGTAAGCATGTACATTTGGTCTGCTAACTCCATAAAGTATGGCACAATTTATTCCAATTGGAATATTTAATACACAAAACGATGTTCTAGTCTGGATACACACGGTTTACGATTCTGTATAGGGATGGGATCTCGATATTAAATGCAATAAGAGGCAGGATTTTGGTGTGTGTATATATGTTACGTATATATAGGAAATTACTAGTTATAGCAAGAAGTCTACCGATATTTGCTTCTGTAAGGTTTTGTTTTGTTTGCTGCTCCGTTCGGACGGATACAGCAGCATATACATATATTAAAATAACTTGTGAAATTTTTTAATTTAAATGCAAATCACCCAACAAAAACAAAACACAAACCGCCTCTTACATATACACTGTGCATATCATACACAAATAATTTTTGTATAGGAAACCCGAGAAAAGGTGAAACGGAAATGCAAAAAAAATGGAGAAAATATTTTTAAGTTGTTTGTAAATTTTCATTTAATTTAATTTTTTTATTTTATTTTGTAAAGTTTGATGTTCTATGTAAAATAAAATTAACGAGCTTTTTTTTCTTCGACTTTGTTGATTGTAGCTTTTTGTACTCTTGTTTGTGCTGATGATGGTGGTACGATATAAGGAAAATGAAAAATTCGTTTGAAGTTTCATTTATTTATATGTTTTTGTTCCCTAAAGCAGAGTTGGAAAATTTATGATTTTTGTTGTATTTATTAGTTTGCATAAATAGATTTGGTGCTTCATGCTTCGTCGCCAGTAATAATAAATTTATAATACGTGCTTTGAGCTTTGTGTCAATCTGATTATGTCATGATTTATTCAAATTATGCCAATTATGAGGCTTATTAGATGGTGGTCGTAATTCTATAGTAGTTTTGCATTATGTACCGTAGGCACCAAAGTGCAGTAATATTATTTTGACTTATTATTATTAGACCAAACAATTCTGTATGCAATTTATGATGTTTTGGATCAAAACTGACAATATTTCGTCCTTTTAATTGGGCGCGATAGTGTAGATTGTTAAAATATATAAATACAACTTATCAAATCTGAAAGAAATAATTAGGGCAGATTCGCCACGAAATATTCAAATAGCTGAAGAAATATTGCTAAATTGATAATTGAGGTCTCTGTATGGGCCATACAAATATTTGCATGCTTCATTCTTCTCATTATTCAGAAGAAATCGCTTCGTTTGAACATTAAAAATTGAATTGAAAGGCACACATATCCTACTAGGGCTCGGCTATTTATAGAGTTGAGAAAGGGATTACTAAATCTTTTATATCAAAATTGGAATATCTATTTAATCTTAGCATCCGATTTTATATTTTTCGATCTACGTATTCAAATATGTTATCTAATTAAACTCCGAGTAGGAATGACTTTGACATTTTAGTGTTGATGATTTGTTTTTTAATAAAATCTGGGCCACCTTCACAAAGGTTTGGGAGCCAGTTTTGTTTTCACATAAATTGTTCTGATATTTTCATAAAAGATAAGACTTAATACACCACAATTATGCGAGTCTAATGACACACAACCAATTTGTATATCTTCTTGAAAATTGAAATAAAATAAGGTAAACATTTTTTAGTTTTAACAACTTATCGATTAGGTAGCAACTAAGGGTTTTTACTAAGAAAATTTGCTAATAATGAAGTCAATAACTTGGAACTCTAATATTGGCCTCACTCAGACCATAAGCAGTTGCATGATGCGTGATCCTAAATGTGGGCGCTGTTCTGAATGCACAAAAATTAATACTTTCGTACTTCATTGGGTAACGATAACTAGAAAGGCACGTTTTATTTTTCTTCTTGATAAGAACTCATTCATAACAGTAATTTTTTTTATTATTTAAATTATTACAACTAAACACAATTCAACTACTAATTTTTCTTTCTTAATTTAGTCACTTGTGAATGAGAAGAGGCTCATTGGGCAGCTCCAGTTATAGGTTATTTACTGAAGTAGTTTTTGCACTGGTGTCCTTAATCCATTAAATCAGTTGGTTTCGTTCTCTGCAATCGCTTTACTGCATGTGAAGTGTTCAACGTATTACGAAGCTCTTCATTTACGTGAATTACTACAAGTTTTTTTTATTTCTTCTTGAACTGGTTGGATATTTAGGTCTCTATATGAAGGTCAGCATACTTAATGTATACCACGGAGCGTTAACCATACCACGTGGCACGTTGGTCTGAAAAGTTGGTATTATTTTGGTGTTGGTTTTCTTTCTACGCCCAGAGCTAAATTCCGTCAGTCCACCTGATGACGTAATAGCAACTTATTTTCGTTTGACTATTCCAAGTTTTTCCTGAACAACCAATACATTTTTCGATTTTTTTCTTTTTAACGTGCTCTTTCCATCTGAGCCTGGTATCTAAAATCATCCCTAGATATTAAGCTTTATTTAAATATGGAATTTGCTGACCGTTAATGATTTCAGGTTTGTAGTTGACTTTTAGATTAGTAAAATTCACATGCGGGGATTTCGATTCATTGAGCCCGAAAACGCCACGTTTTTGCCAATTTTATGATTTTATCACATGTTTCTTGAAGTTTCGTTGTCGTGTCCTCGATAGTGTCTCCTACTAAGAGAACTGTAATATCGTTTAATTAAGTTAAATCTCTAGTGTAGAGCATGTAAAGAATAGGACTCAAAACATTACCCTGCGGTATTCTTCTTCATATTTCACCCGAAAGTGGCGATCCTCTATGTATCATTTTAAAATCATATACTATTGTTTTTGTAAATCTCTATGTAGTTTGAAGGTCTGCGCCACATCTAAGAAGATACTAGAGTAAACCTATTTAACCTCTCTGCTGTATGCTCAAACAGTTTCGCTAGTGTTGGTAGATGTGCAATTGGTTGGTAAGATTTACTATCATTCAGTGGCTTGTCCAGGTTCGGAATCATTATTACTGCTGCTACTTTCCACTACATTGGCACATACTTTTTCCTGAGGGTCGCATTGATTATGTGCAATAATTTACGGGTCCTTTATTATTTGCCCAGGCAGCTCCTTTATTATTTGCCCAGTTATGAAATCGTAACCAGGAGTTTTATTTGCTTTTATGTTCTTAATTTCAGCTTTTAGTTCTTTCAATGTTACAGGTCTGATATCTTCAAAGTCTGATGTTTTGGGCGTATCAGCAGTGTTTTCCTAACTCGTCTGCTGATCTACAGGTTGAAATGTTTCTTCAAAACATTCATCAAGCAGGTCAGTTTTATTTTTCGTACTTCTGGCTCATTTCTTTTGGTCTTTTTTGATTCGGGGGATCTACGTTTATGTTCGTTTTAACCCTTTTGTTGCTTTCCACTCGGAATCTTTAGTTGGAGCTAAAGCACAAAGGTATTTTCCAATTGTTTCATTTTTCACTGATATTATGAGTGCCTTAAGTTTGATACACAAGTTGTTTAAGGTGGTTTTATCTTGCTGCTCTCGCGTAGTCTGCCATTTTTTGTTCCTTTTCGTTTTTCCTGCACTATTTCTCTTACTTATATTGGATAAATAACGGAGTTTTCTTTCCTAGATGATAATTTAGGGTGCATTTCCAAACCATTTTATGACATCAACGATACCGTCTAGTTCCTTTTCTATTTCATTTTCACTTTTGATTGGTACTTGAGGTTTTATTTTTTCCACTACCAGCTGCATAAACAATTCCCAATTTGTTTTGTTGTTTGTGAGATATGGTGAATTTGTTTTTTCTATTAAATTTTTACTGACAGTTATAATAACAGGAAAATGATCGGATATTAGACTTTCATCATGTAAAAATCTATAAGGTCTGGGATTTTGTTAGGATCAGATGACCAGTATGTTGGTTTCCCTCCTGAGTAAAATCAATGTGAGATAATCTCAATGTGAGAATTGACCAGATGCAAGTAATTCTTTGCCTTTTGGAGAGGTTAAACTTGAACCCCAGAAGGTATTTTTTTGCATTAAAGTCACATTCGATAATAAAATTACTTCCTAATTTCTGGAACAAGTGTAATTAATTACAAAAAAATTATAGGACCATTTTCTTTGGATTGTGTTAAAAGTGCGGTCATTGATGAATTGCAATCACTGAAAGTTATTTTACATCGAATTTGAGAATTTTGCATTAAAGCTGCTCAATGAAAACATTTCTGGTGTGTTGCGATGTTCATTTCAGTTGGAAATGGAGCGATAACGATTGAGATGTTATCTAATGTGCAGAAAATAATAGTTGCACTAATAGCACTGTGCTAGTGGAAAAAAGTGACAATCTGGGCACCCAAGGGTAAACTTAATTCGAGTATGCTGACTTCAACGGTGATAGTCACATTTCAAAGTTCCCAATTTTCCGCCTTCGACATGTTTTGGCTCTGAGTCAAAAATTTGTCAAAATATACACTTAGTTTGACCTTGATTGATCTTGAACCATTAAGATTTTCGATATGCATTCTTCAGCAAAGTTGTTGTGCAAGTCAAGACAAACAACTTTGCCGAACATATCAAAACCGAAAAACCTTATCCACCATATATGTGTGTTTTACTTAGGCCAAGGTTAGGTTATGTTAGGTTGGAATGGGTTCTTTCGCACGCTAGGACCAGTAGTGACCCGTTGTGATACCACAGGATCCTATTTACCCTTTACCCCTGTTCAAAACCATTCGGAGCTACGTACGTATTGCAAAATATCTCACACTTCACAGTCCGCGAGATCTGAAAGGCTGGCCATACTGTATACATCCAAATACCTATGCCTTCTTTATGAAAGTGCCAGACACGAGCATACGAAGTTATCTAAAGTCTCTTCCTCCTTGTCGTTTATAAAACTTCTACAAAGTCATTCGTCTATAGACTGAGCCTTCTCGCATGTTCCGCAAAAGGCAAGGTCTTATCAGTTCTGGAAAAAGCTTCTCACAGAAGATTCCGACTCCTACCTTTCCGTCTAGAAAAACATTGGTACATCTGTGCAGAGTATCGTATTCACATATAAGGCTAAATACAACTGGAAGTCGGCATACTTAGGCCAAATAGGACGCTTATTTCAAATATGATACAAAGAACTCACCAAAGTACACCAAATCAAGTTTCGCACAACACATCAAAACTGAAAATCATAGGTACACTAAATTCTATAAAAATTTAACCATTTTGCACAGAATCAACAAAGGACCGAAATTAGACAGGTTAGAAGATCTTGGCATCACTTTTGGGCATAATTTGACTCATGAGTCATGAGACATTTGTATACTGTACGTAAACAAATTTCTCATGAGTCATGAGTCAAATTGAGACCAAAATTCACAATCTGAAAATATACAAAAACAACAATTTACTTTAGTTTATTTACTCTAATTTACTTAACGTATATAAACAGTTTGTCAAAATAAAGTAGTTTTTCAAAGTAAAATAGTTTATGAAAGTAAAGTTGCTTTTCATAGAAAAGAAGTTTTCAAAGTAAAATAGTTTTGCAAAGTAAAGTAGTTTTCAAAGTAAAGTATTTTTTCAAAGTAAAGTTGTTTTCAAATTAGTTTTTCAAATTAGATTTTCAAAGTAGTTTTCTAAAGTAGTTTTTATAGTTAGTTTTTCAAAGTAGTTTTTAAAATTAATTTTTCAAAATAGTATTATGGTTAGGTTTTCAAAGTAAGGTAGTTTTTCAAAGTAAAGTAGTTTTTCAAAGTAAAGTAGTTTTTCAAATTAAAGTAGTTTCTCAGATTAAAGCAGATTTTTAAAGTAAAGTAATTTTTCAAAGTTAAATAGTTTTTCAAACCAGTTTTTCAAAGTAGTTTTTTTAAAAAAGTTATACAAAGTAGTTTTTCAAAATATTTTTTGAAAAAAGTTTTCAAAGTAGTTTTTCAAAGTAAGGTAGTTTCTCAAAGTAAAGTAGTTTATCAAAGTAAAATAGTTTTTTAAAGCAAAGTAGTTTTTTAAATTAAAGCTGTTTATCAAAGTAAAGTAGTTTCTCATAGTAAAGTAGTTTCGTAAAGTAAACTAGTTTTTAAAGTAAAATAGTTTTTCAAATTAGTTTTTCAATTTAGTTTTTCAAAGTAGTTTATCAAAAAAGATTTCAAAGTAATTTTTCAAAGTAAAGTGTTTTTTAAATTAAAGTAGTTTTTCAAAGTAAAATAGTTTCTCAAAGTAAAGCAGTTTTTCACAGTAAAGCAGTTTTTCAAACCAGTTTTTTAAAGTAGTTTTTCAAAGTAGTTTTTCATAGGAGTTTATTATTGTTCAAAATAAATTATGTAATAGTAATCAAAAATAGACCGAAGAAAATATTATTCACGAAATCGATATTTCTAAAAAAATTAAAAAATTGGCACAATAACTAAGAACTAAAAACTATAATACAGGGTGTCCGCCGGGAAGGTATACTACTTTGTTTTGCCGCCATTTAGGCGAATATTAGTATTGACAGTTCATACTTGACAGTCGTGAAGTAGACACGTGGCAAATTCTTCCACAAGACCATTTACACCGCCGTAGATATGCCAATAGGATGTTACAGCTCGCCCATGACAACCCCGATTTTCATGAAAAAACCATAATCAGTGACGAGGCACATTTTCATTTAAATGGATATGTGAATAAACAGAATAGTCGGTTCTGGGCAATGGAAAACCCTCACATTATTCATCAGTCACCTTTACATCCATTAAAAGTGACAGTCTGGTGTGCAATTTGGTCAGGAGGAATCATTAGACCTTACGTATAAAATTAAAAATAAATAGTTTTCCATTTAAATATATAAAGTGACAAAAGAACACAAAAGTGAAAATTGGTTTGTGAAACCTGGTGAAATAAATAATATGGATAGGTGTTTTAAACTCAAGTGCTGGTGTTATGTGTGTGGAAAATTTACAAGCGCCGTACCGACCGCCGTAATCGACCATACTTTTCACAAAATGTTATTAGTGGTGTAAATTAGACGCTGTTTTTTATTTCTACGGCAAACATTTTCAATCTGCATAGATGGCAAAACACTGGAACCACAATGTCATTTGGTGTCCCGATGATATGGATAGATCCACAAGAACATGATCGAGTTCAATGTTATCGGTGCATGAATTATATTCTCGGAACAAACAGAAAACAATTTGGTTCTTTCACATACACTGCAACGACAAATGTTCAACTACAGCCGCCGCATTCAAATGAAATTTCTGTTCCGGAAAGATCAAACCCTACTGAAGAATATTAACCGCCAACATTTGAATCTGATGAAAACAGATGTCACTGCGCCATGCAATCACATTGAAATCTCGCAAAATCGTTTGGATATTATGGTACGACGCTTGAAATTATAGCCGCGGCAAGCCATTCTTTTGTCAAACGATTTAAAACAAGAGAACATTTTGGCTCCAAATGTTCGGATACTCGTATATGGAGCAATAAATCGTCATCGTCATTTTACGAAAGTTTTCAAATCAATTGAGAATAATTCACTCGCTTTTCTCACTGATATCCGTGGTTTGATATCCACAATGCACAATGCATAAAATCCTGATGATTGCCGATTGTTTATCAACTCCTCCAAAAGCAGTTTGAAGGTAGTTCTTCTGCACGTTAAAAACTTAAAAAATTCCATTCCAATTGCGCTCAGCACAAACACAAAGGAAACGTAGGCATCAATGAAAAAAATCATTGATTTGATTAAATAGAATGGCCATCAATCGAAAGTGTGTGCAGATTTAAAAGTGATAACTCTTTTAAGAGGCATGCAATTGGGTTCCACTAAAAACATGTGTTTTATGTGCTTATGGAATACACGTTTTAAAGGCGACCAATACAACCAACGGAGCTGGGTTTTACGTGAGAACATTAGATTGCGATACGACAACATCGTTGAGCTCCACTTGCGCCGATTGAAAAATATTGCTACCACCACTTCACATCGAGCTTGGAGTAGTTCAAATTTTAATAAAAGCGCTGAATCCATATGGAAATGCGTTCATCGAATTGTGTCGCATTTTTCCACGGTAAAGTGAAATGAAAATAAAAGAAGGTTTCGTGTTTGAATCTATTCGAACCTAAGATTTGATCAAATTAAATTTCATTTCGCATCTTGTTTTTTATTACAGGAATACTTAATGAACCAGGTATTCGTCGTTTGATAAACGACGATACATTTGAAAATGCTCTCAGTGAACGAGAGTTTGTGACATGGAAATGTGTAAAAGAAGTTATTAAGAATGTTCTCGGAATTAATCAATGATTGGCAAAAATATATTGAAAATATGCTGACCTCGTTTCATAATATAAACGTTCGAATGTCATTGAAAATACATTTTTTGCATTGTCATGTTCCAACGAGCACGACGGACGTTTTCACCAAATGACGGCAAGGCTTGAACGTTGGTACAGCTGCAAAAAGTTGCATGCACTCGTAGGTGACATATGTTGGAATTTACAAGAGAAAGAAGTTCCTGAAGACGACACGAACGAATCATAAAATTAATATTAAAAAAGTTAAGACAATTCACCATAAAATCAACTGAATCAATTTAATTTTTTGGACAAAAAAGGATAAAAAAGTGTTTTTCGTCGAAATGAAAAGAAAAAAGAAAAATATCACAAAAATGTGAATGTAGATGTACGTAGTTTTCCGGTTTTGATAAGTTGGACAAAGTTGTTTGTCTTGGCTACAACTTTGCCGAAGAAAGCAAAACGAAAATCCTATTGGTTCAAGAGGTATAAACGTGAAACTGAGAGTATATTTTGACAAGTGTTTGACTCAGAGCCAAAACACGTCGAAAGCGATATCTCATAAATGGGGACTAACTTTTAAATGCGACTAGCACCATTGAATTCAGCATACTTGGTTTACCCCTTGCGATTCAGGCACAGTGTAATTATTTGGTAACGTAATGAAAATCCTAGCATAAAGATATTTCGAAATGCATCACGCACATAATAATGATCTTCTATCACTATTACAAGAAAATTATTATGCATATGGAAGGTTGAGTATCTTCCAAATGGGGCTGGCAAAAATCCCATTTTCAAACCTTAGGTCGGGTTTAATTGACAAATAATATCAAGAAATTTGTGCAGCTGAAACTGGAAAAATAATAAATAATGTAGATTAAATATCAATTAATTGAATTTAAAATTTCAAAACAATTACAAATAATTCGCAATAAAATAAAACATTTAAATCTTAATAAACTCATTATTTTATTTATACATTTTGAAATTCTTGGCAATGCCTTTACCATAGTTATTAAATAATAGGTTTTTCAATTTAATAACAATAAAATAATATTCGTAATGTTTTTATAATAATGCAAATAAAAATTGAATCGAACACAAAGGCAAATTTATGTACGAGTATAAATTTATTGAATTTATATTTTTTTTGTTGTATTATTATTATGTTTTAAGGCTGATAATAGGATTTAAGAGAATAAAATATTTTCTAAAGAAATTTGTATCTTATTATGCCGGAAAATTTTATGGTTTTCCGAAAGAATTTATTCGTGTGATAATTTTTACAGTTTATGCATACGAGTAAAACTTCAAAATCCAATGGTAAAAAAAATTAACTCAATTATATAAGGTTGATTAACGGATTTATCACAAATGATTTTATGCTGGTGAGAATACATGAGAAGAAAATTAACATCTGGTAACTTTCCAATTATCAGTTCGGTACGATTTGCTAAAAGTGCTTAGATTTATCATAATAACTTCTTTAAATCTTGTTGAAGTGATTCATTCCATGTGTAACAAGGCAGTCCTATATTTTTGGAACCTGCATTATAGACCAAATGCAGCTTTTAAAATGTGAGTGGGACCCCCTTCGATGGATATGTCCCCAATAATTTATTCATTGTGGTTTAATTATTTTGGTTATAGTTTTGCCACTTGTCATACATTTTATCTTTCGAGCTGTGGGTTTATTGGTACTGAACTCAGTTAACTTTTTCAAAATGTAGAACTCATATTTTCTTAAACGACGACGATTAGCAAACGTGAGAGCTGCTGAGAACGAGTTCGAATAGTGTGTGGTCGAGCTAAATTTCAGCTCAAATATGTACCTAAATAACGCATTATATCAACTCGCGTGAATTTTATTCCAGTGTCGTCGGATTTATCTCTAAACTAACTACATTTAGTGAGTTAATTAATTCCTCAAGAATAGGTTGAATTGTGGTAATGTCCCGGGTAATAAAAATAATTTGAGAGTAAGTTAGTAAGAAAGTAAAGTAAGAATTTGAGGAAATTGTAATTCATCTTGTTGTTCCAATCTTATAATGTAAGATATAAGTCTGATACTGTACCCAAAATTTCGTTTAAAATAAAATTGAAAATACGTGGTGAAATAGGGCAGCGCTGTTTAACCCCTTTATTTTTCTTAGTTTTATCGGTACAAATATTGTACCATTGTACCATTGTTGATACGATTAACCAAATAGTACATCGGAAACCACGGTTACCACGGAAACTACGGTTAGATCTACTGATAACACATAAATTGATAACACATAATTTATAATCCGATTACTTGTTACGGTTATAGGCACAGGTTTAACTGAGCTGCCTTTAAGCATGTTAAGATGAAGCTGGAAAATTTGTAATGAACAAATGATTTAGGTTTGTAACTTTTTAAGCCATACGTTGAATTCAATTCAATTTATTTTAAATAAATGACGAAGACCTTATATCTGACACGGAGACTTCCGCATAAAGTAGTCTAGGCAATAGGCATTACTTTACTTAATGTCTTTCGAATGAAACACCCTAATAATTTTTCCATTCTTATCCGTAATCTCATAATTTACTGTTCCAATTTTTTTTTGCAACGTATCCCTTAATAAATAGTGGGGCAAATTTAGCACAAAACCTATCTGATGCTTTATTTTGAGGATGTGTACGAACGTCCACCTTTTACCCAATTTCGAACACTTTAGGCCTGGTTCGTAAATTATACCGCTTTGAACTCTTTTCGTAATCTTTGTTGAGATTATTTTTGACCTCAGCGTGTAATAGAGCCAATTTAGTTAGAAGTGGTAAGACAATTTCACCCTCTGAAACAACATCTAATTGACGTAACAGCTTGTAATTGTTCGCGTGATTGATTTTGTGGTAATCCATTTCTCAACGCAGCTGCAATGTCTTCAACATGGTGATCCCATCGAGTATGTTTATCTCCAATATAAGCTCTTATGGCTGTTAATATCGAACGATTTACCCGCTTTGCAGCGTTAGATTACGAAGAGTGTATATAGCAGTTTTGGAATCGATTACACCAAATTCCTTCAAAAATGTTACATACTCTTTTCTCTTGAATGTGCGCCGTTGTCGCCTCCGGAACATTAAAGAGGCAGAAGACTTTGTTACGCGGGGAGGTTTTAATAAGACAAATTTCGTAAAATGATCAAGAAGTATATGTGTTAACGCATTGCCTTTAGTAGATCTGATAAGCATCTAACAAATCTACATAGACTCTTTGCCACGGACGATCAACAGCGTGTTGTAATCCAATGGGTGGAGTCATGCAAAAATTAGGACTCTTTGTGGTATTACATACATCACACTTTTTGAGATAATTTCGAACGTCTTTAACCGTCGCAGGCCAAAAATAAAATCGTCTAATCTTCTCAAGTGTTTTATAAGACCTCCATGTGAAGAGAGGTGCACATCGTGTTCGTTTTTTATAACCTCCTCGCGCATACCATTTGGAACCCACAGTTTTCGCATTGATAAACCAGATAGGGGTTGATGACTTCTTTGTTCAAGGCGAATAAGGATGTACTTATCATTTACTTTACACACGGGGTAATTAGAAGGAGATTCCAAAATTTTCCTTTTGAAATTGAGATATTCCTTCTCCTCAAAATATATAGAATTATAGGATGTGGTGTTGCAGAACCTTCGGTAAACTATCGTTAAGTTCGGCGATCTCATCACAAAATTCTCTGGAAAGCATATCCGGAACCACATTCTCTTTTTCTTTAACATGTTTTATCTGGAATTTGTACCCTTGGAGTTTTAAGCTCCATCTAGCAAGCCGCAGTGAAGTCACGTCCTTCTACATAGAGACGGTACTTCTTAATTGCAAGGATAGCCGCGAGACACTCAAGCTCAGTTATGGAATAATTTTTTTGAGCACTAGCTATCAGTTTTTGCGATATGAATGCCAGTGGCTGTGCATTCTCATTATCATCCATCTCATACAATACAGCTCCAACTCCCTCCGTGCTTGCATCACAGCGAATGAAAAAAGGTAAGTTATATTTTGGATTTCCTAATACTGGTGCGGTAGATAATTTGGATTTGAGAGCTTCAAAAGACTTCTCTGTCGTCCAAGTGAACTCAACTGGATTCGCATTGGGAACTCTGCCAAAGTAGAGTTCTATGGGTTTCTTTCCCGTTGTCGAATGAATCGAGTTGTTATACTCATTAATGGATCTTTCGAGAAGTTCCTCAAAGGTTCGCTCTACGCCATCGGCTTTTAAGCATCTCATTATTTCTGAGAGGGTAGAGTGAAACCTCTCCACTTGCCCATTTACCTCGCTTTTGTAGGGAGGAGTTATAAAGATACTTATATTTAGCCCATCTTCCAACATGGATTACCACTATTACCACTACTTCTGGCACGCTAAAGAAAAAAAGAATGTCTCTTAGTGGTTGTTTAATGTCTTCTACAGCTTTGGATTTTATTGGTTTGCAGAAGGCGAGCTTACTGAGTTTGTCGATTGCAGTTAGTACTAGTTTATTTTTAGTTGAGTATATATCAAGATGAAAGGTGTGACCAGGATAATTTGGAATGGGGGTAGGACAGAGAATAGGTTTATTTGGGTGGCGGCCATACTTGTTTTCTTGACATGTGGCGCAACGTTTCACTAATATCTGTATTTTCCGACTCATTCTCGGAAAGTAATGGGTTTCAATGATTTGATCTCAGTTTTCCTGAGAGTTTCGATGTGCACGTCGATGAACGGATAATATTTTTTCCTCTTGTTGAGTTTCGTCCGTAATGTCTTGAACCATCTTCCGTGTACATCGAATTTTATACCCTCTGAAGTGGATTGGATACACTTCTTGAACCTTTCCCATTATGTTTTCAGTTGTCCTTAGTCCGTAAATAGCATGGGGGTTGAGATATCGTTTAAATAGATTTATTATGTCAGTACTGCTGGACCGTGGTTGGGTGATAATATGCCTAGTATAATTAGGAAATGGATTAACTATTTGGTATGAAGTTTCTTCGCCTACGTTTAGTAACAATTGGTTTCTGAAAGCGTTAACCGAAAAATTAATTAAATTCCACTGTGGGAATTAGATCATGTGACGAGCTTTCGTCACTGTGTTGAGTAGTTGACGTTGCATTTATACTTGAAGGAAGTTGTATTCTGGATAATGCGTCTGCAACGAGGTTCGTTTTCCCCGGTTTGTATTTTAGCTCATAATTATACTCCTCCAATATCGCTTTCCAGCGCTTCATTTTGGAATTATTATTTTTGTTGCTAAGGGCATATGTAAGTGGTTGATGGTCTGTTAGATCAGTACTTTTTTTGTTACGTAAAGGAAATTTCGTAGAGTTGTTATTGCCCAAATTATAGCCAGCATTTCTTTCTTGTTAGCCGCGTAGTTTTCCTCAGTTTTATCTAAGGTTCGAGAAAGAAAATTTATTGGTCGACCTTCCTGGGTAGTGAGTTCGAAATCTTTTTGAAAATTTGGAAACGAGAGTATTACATCGTTTGAGACCAGTGAGTGTTTAATTTTATTGAAGGCACTTATTTCTACCTCAACGAGTTTGATCTGTTTAGTATTCGAGAGGGCTTTGGGCACGTGTCCGATCAACGCTTTTTTTCCAGGAACCGAACTCACCCGGTTGCCCAGAAACATCTCTTAAGCTTTTTACCACGTCAGGTATTTTGTCTAAGTCATTCAGGTTCTCTAGATACCTAGGGTCGATACCTTGATCTATGTCATTTCTGGTGTTTGTGCTATTCGTCTGATTTAGGTTCTGACATTGTTCTCTAACTATGTCACATATGACTTCTTTGAGTTGTGTAAGGGCAATGGTATTGTTTGTGTTGGATGCTGAATTTACGCTGGCTGCAAGAATTGATGGTTTAATGACGTTGTCGTTACCCATTTCTCTTTATTCAGTAGCGATGTGATAAGTGGAAATTTGAAGCAGATGGTTCAATATAAATTGAAGGTAAATTGAATATGAATTGGCAATAGATTGGGTAAGAATCGGTAATAAATGGAAATTGGAAGCAGATTGTTCAATATGAGTTGAATATTACAGGTTTTTCGACAAAATAATATAATGAATGGTGATAGAGCAACTATTTACACACTTTTGAGTTGTTCTGAATCAAAACTAACAGATAAACACCATTCCATTGAAAAATCTAGGGGCCCCGGGTGTTTTAGGAAATAAAACTTGTTAAGAAGTCAATTAGCATATCGTATGGTTTTTCCGAACAATTTTCCCAATTCTAGAAACACCGCTACCAAATACTAAGCACACTTTTGAGTTGTTCTGAATCAAAACTAACAGATAAACACCATTCCATGGAAAAACCTAGGGGCCCCGGGTGGTTTAGAAAATTAAATTTGTAAAGAGGTCAATTTGCATATCGTATGGTTTTTCCGAGCAATTTTCCCAATTCCAGAAACACCGCTACCAAATACTAAGCACACTTTTGAGTAGTTCTGGATCAAAACTAAGAGATAAACACCATTCCATGGAAAAACCTAGGGGCCCCGGGTGGTTTAGGAAATAAAACTTGTTAAGAAGTCAATTAGCATATCGTATGGTTTTTCCGAACAATTTTCCCAATTCTAGAAACACCGCTACCAAATACTAAGCACACTTTTCAGTTGTTCTGAATCAAAACTAACAGATAAACACCATTCCATGGAAAAACGTAGGGGTCCCGGGTATTTTAGGAAATAAAACTTGTTAAGAAGTCAATTAGCATATCGTATGGTTTTTCCGAACAATTTTCCCAATTCCAGAAACACCGCTACCCAATACTAAGCACACTTTTGAGTAGTTCTGGATCAAAACTAAGAGATAAACATCATTCCATGGAAAAACCTAGGGGCCCCGGGTGTTTTAGGAAATAAAACTTGTTAAGAAGTCAATTAGCATATCGTATGGTTTTTCCGAACAATTTTCCCAATTCTAAAAACACCGCTGCCAAATACTAAGCACACTTTTGAGTAGTTCTGGATCAAAACTAAGAGATAAACACCATTCCATGGAAAAACCAAGGGGTCCCGGGTGGTTTAGGAAATAAAACTTGTTAAGAAGACAATTAGCATATCGTATGGTTTTTCCGAGCAATTTTCCCAATTCCAGAAACACCGCTACCAAATAATAAGCACACTTTTGAGTAGTTCTAGATCAAAACTAACAGATAAACACCATTCCATGGAGAAATCTAAGGGCCCCGGGTGTTTTAGGAAATTAAATTTGTTAAGAAGTCAATTAGCATATCGTATGGGTTTTCCGAACAATTTTCCCAATTCCAGAAACACCGCTACCAAATACTAAGCACACTTTTGAGTTGTTCTGAATCAAAACTAACAGATAAACACCATTCCATTCAAAAATCTATGGGCCCCGGGTGTTTCAACCTCTCGACCTCACGACCTCTGTGTTTCAACCATACGATATGCAAATTGACTTCTTAACAAATTTTATTTCCTAAAACACCCGGGGCCCCTAAATTTTTCAATGGAATGGTGTTTATCTGTTAGTTTTGATTCAGAACAACTCAAAAGTGTGCTTAGTATTGGGTAGCGGTGTTTCTGGAATTGGGAAAATTGTTCGGAAAAACCATACGATATGCAAATTGACCTCTTTACAAATTTAATTTCCTAAACCACCCGGGGCCCCTAGATTTTTCAATGGAATGGTGTTTATCTGTTAGATTTGAGTCAGAACAACTCAATAGTGCGCTTAGTATTTGGTAGCGGTGTTTCTGGAATTGGGAAAATTGTTCGGAAAAACCATACGATATGCTAATTGACTTCTTAACAAATTTTATTTCCTAAAACACCCGGGGCCTCTAGATTTTTCAATGAAATGGTGTTTATCTGTTAGTTTTGATTCAGAACTACTCAAAAGTGTGCTTAGTATTTGGTAGCGGTGTTTCTAGAATTGGGAAAATTGTTCGGAAAAACAATCTTAACAAGTTTTATTATAGTCACCGTACTTATTTGCATTTTTTCATAATTTATAATTTACTCGTTTATACGTAGTTTTACGCATACATTGAAACAAAAATGGCGGATTTTAATTTTTAGGAAAGTTTAGGAAATATTTCACTATCATATCTTTCAACATGATGGCTGCCAATATAATCAACATTCATCTACATGCGGTGTGAGTTAACAAAATTTTTTTTTGTAAAACATTATTTTTGTATTTATTATTTATTTAATTTATTGATGGTTCATTTCCTATTAGAGACATTTTAGATATTGAATATTTATTAAATTTTCATAATTATTGCTGTAGTATTAAGTAATTAATGGTCTTGTCATGCGCATGCGTAATTTGTACTTAGAATCAAAATTAGTATTTAGTTTAGGTAAATTTGAGAAATTGTTAAATGTTTGCTTGCTCTAATTCCTTTTAAATAGAAATTAAAGTTTTTTATTTGCAATAAACCATCAACCTTGTTAAAGTTAAAATGGCTACATGATTGTATTTCATTTCAAAATTTTCGATTTCGATTTTCTTTGTATAATTTAAATATGGAGTAACCTTGCGAAACCTCATGGGAACTTAAGAGGACGTAAGTATATAGAAATGGTGAGTGAGTGGTTGCAAATTTTCTCTCCTTGTCGTATTTTTCTGCGGTTTACGTTATCATCAATTTTTATGTTCTAACATTCACTGGAACCACCCCAGGCTGAGCAGCTGGTGAAATCGAACCGCGTTGAGAACATAAATGATGAAAATAAATTTTGTATAACACAATGGAAACCTTTTTTGTGATTTTTAAGTTTAATGTTTTAATGTGAAAACGGGATAAAACCAAAGTGACAATATTTTTCAAGGGTATAAAAAACCGAATCTTTAACGTGTCCTAACACTTAATGTGCACAAAAACTGTTCAAATAAAAGCTGATTTAAAGTGTAAATATCTAAAACTTCATCTAAAAACCAGTACGCCGTATGAAATAAGTAAGTATGGAAAAATCATTACATTTTAAGTTGTTTACATTAAAATTGAATAGTTTTAAACAACGTATATGAGAAATCTCGTGTATAAAGGGAAACCCTGTGCTACGCCATTTTTAAAATTATAAGTAGTTGTGAACTTTAATCTATTTTATCTATCTATTTTAATTGGGTTTGTATTTTTCAATCAAGCAAGATTCAATAAATCAATCAAAATGTCATCAAATGACCAGCAGCATGAAAATGTTTTTAGTTCAAATGAATGTACCATTGAATACGTACCATATGTACTGCAGAATGAGGATGATCTGGCACGGATTAATGAATTCAAAAATCTCGTGTCATCATGGGGACTTTCTCAGAAAACGATAAACTTTCTAGCGCACACTCATGAGGGTACAATTAAAGCACTAGAAGTAATGGATCTCGATTTCATTGCTGAAATATTCGAAAATTACCCGAAGGGCGAAAAATGCATCTTTAAACAAGCTGCCAGAAAGTGGCGTATAGAAATGGTAAAAATTAGTAATTAAATGTAGTAAATGGAATTATGTAATAGTGTGATTATTTGTGCTATTTAGAATAATCCTCTACCAGAATCAGATGCCACTAGATCACTGAACAGCAGAGTACTTCAATGGATAGAACAACAAAGTTCAACGGCTAGTCCAATACAAAGTTCATCTTTATTTACCGAGCACAAGTACTATTCATTTTATTTAATAATTCACGTTTCAAAAAAAAATTACAAAATAATCGAATTATATTTTATTGATTACTAGATACAGTTGTGATAATAAGAATTTGAAATTTAATTAGATACACCATTTTACCAAGCTTCGATTTTTAATTAGTAATTTTTATTACAGTACACAAGAACAAGCTGGTGACAAATTTGATATCCTGGCTATTTTAAATAAATCAATCAAGGGACGGTTGGTTATAGAATATTATAAACAGTCAAATCAACTGGATTCCAAACATCGCCAGTATTTGGTTCATTGTGTAATAGATCATTATATGTCCGTCAATATTAGGTTATATCCAACTGATTTTGAGATTTTATCAAAAAGCATATCAGACATTTTAAAAACTGAATACTCGGTAAGTTATTCGTCATTCCACATAAATTTAATATGTAATGTTAATAACCTGTCTATTTATTTTATTCATAGGCTGAATATTATACACCACGGCAAGGCAAAAAGAAGCCAACAGGAAAACTTATAGATCGATATAACAACCAGTGCTATGGCACAAAATTTTTAAAATTGTCAAGTACTATCACAAATCAAAGAGTGCACTCAACTTCTGCCACTGACTGTTGCATCTCAGGTAATGTTCAACAGATAATATGTGGCAACAATAATTATTTAAGTAATGCGTATAATTTTTTTTCTATAGAAACCTTTTTGGAGAACAAAACTTGGTTGAAATTAAATTTAGAGCCATGGGGTTTAGTTTGTGAGAAATGGAGAGAAACAGCAAAGAACCGAACAACAGAATTTAATTTATCAAATAGTAAAAATATTACTGAATTTTTAGCTGAGTGGCCAGCATACAAACATTATTTGGCTTATGAATTGGTAATATTATTGTGTTTAGCTATTGTTATAAAATTTAGTCTTGTTTTCGACAATCTGTTATAAATTCATCGTATTTTTTACTTTTATTTTTTGGAATCTTTCACAGATCACCATAGATTTTGATTCTTTGTTTCCACAAAAGAGCGACCAACTAAAAGTTAAATTTAATCAGCTTATAAACAAATGTCCTTCAGTTTTGGCAGCCTTAATTAAGGATAAGCAAAATCCGGTTTACAAATTTTTGCTCCGTTTTGTTAAATTAATTGATCTTTTAGTTAAAACAAGTTTTGATGAAAACGATTTAGCAGAACTAACTACCTTAATAGAGCAACATTTTTTTTTTTTTTTTTTTTTTTTTTTAAATTTTATTTACGATAGCAATAAAATATTTTACAAAGTAACTAGTCATTTTTGACTAACAGCGTTTGACTCTGATAATATAATATAATAAAGTACTTCTATGTACGAGTATTCATTCCATGAAGTGTTGTTTTTGTTGTTTCTGCATTATGCGGTCTATTCGGGTAACTCAAAAGGTTTTAGTCTCTTGAGTCTTCTTATGATACCCTCTTAATGAAGTAGTCTAGCCGCTTCGTCGTTAGGGTGTAGATGGAGCCTCTCCTGATGTTTTTGAACACACTTCTTTATTTCGGTTGCGACTGTGTCCATTCCGAGGTCTCTATGAAGATCACTATTACGAGTGTACCACGGGGCGTTTACGATCCCTCTGAGAACTTTATTTTGAAATCGTTTGACTATCTGTTGATTGCTGGTTTTGGTACATCCCCATAGTTGAATGCCATATGTCCAGACCGGCTTCAGAACTTGTTTATAAAGCATAAGTTTATTATGAATGGATAACTGAGAGTTTCTTCCAATTAACCAGTACATTTTTCTATATTTTAATTGAAGTTCATCTGCTTTCTTTTTCACGTGAACTTTCCACTTCAACCTTGCATCAAGATTCATTCCAAGGTATTTTGCTTGATTTGCATGTGGTACAGGAATATTATTGAGAGTCACCGGCAGTGGTTCTATTGATCTGTTAGTGAAGTTAATGTGAGTAGACTTTGATTCATTCACTTTAATTCTCCACTTAGTTAGCCAGTCTTGTATATTATTTATGGCTATTTGTAATTTGAATGTGACCACCGATTGTGTCACCAACAGCTAGAATTGCAGTGTCATCTGCAAACGTGGCGGTAGTTGTATTGTTAGTTTGCGGTAAGTCGCTTGTAAAAAGTAGGAAAAGGAATGGCCCTAGGACACTGCCCTGCGGCACTCCCGCTTTAGCTTCTTTAATGCTGGAATAAGCTCCTTCCTGTTTAACTCTAAAGTATCTTCTTTGCAAGTACGACTTTAGTAGTTCGCAATATTCAAATGGCAGAGTTTTTTCTAATTTAAATATTAAACCATCTAGCCAGACTTTGTCAAATGCCTGCGCTATGTCCAAAAATATGGCTGAGCAAATTTTTTTTTCCTCTAAAGACTTTTCTATTAAATCTGTTATTCTATGGACTTGATCAATTTTGGAATGTTTCTCTCTAAAACCAAACTGATGGGAAGGAATCGCTCCTGATTTAACAATTTCAGGTTTAATTCGTTTTAATAATAGTCTCTCAAACAGTTTTGACATAATTGGAAGAAGTGATATTGGCCTGTACGATGTTAATTCACTTAGTTGCTTGCCTGGTTTAGGTATCATTATTACCTCCGCAAATTTCCAAGATAGAGCGACATAACAGAGTCTGAAGGAAGCATTAATTATGTCAGATATTTTCTTAATAGCTTTATTTGGTAGTTGTTTAAGAATCTCAGCAGTTATTAAGTCATACCCTGGTGATTTTCTAAGTACCATATGATTCTTTATTTCGTGTTTAACTTCTTTACCATTTGTTAATTGAATTTCCTGTCTCAAGATGGTTGTAAGATTTACATTTAGTATATCGTGTTGATTCAGTGTCGTTAAATTGGGCTGAAAAGTACGCTCGAGATGATCTGCGAAATTTTCTGCCTTTTCTTCTTTGGTTTTAGCCAGGCGACCATTATTGGTTTTATTGGTGGTATGTGGGTAACTGGTCTTTTTAAATATTTGGTTGCTTTCCACAATGAGTAATCAGTATCTTTATCGTAGCTGAGAGATTCTAGGTATGAATTTATTGATTTGTTTTTGAATTCGCGTATTTCTCTGCGTATTCGTTGTGTTAGATTATTCAATCTATTTTTGACGACTGGGTCTCGCGTGCGTTGCCATTCCCTTCGGATAGTTCTTTTCTCTATGACTAGTGATTTAATTTCTATTGGGTAGCATTTGCCAGTTATTTTTTTGTTTGTTGGATTAGTGCTTTTCCACGCTGCCTCCTGTATATCTTTAACTAGTTTTTCCACCTCTTGTTCTAATGTCTCTTCTGACGAAAATTGCGTGTTTAAAATGATACTAGTGTTAAGTTCATTCCTAAATGTTTCCCAATCAGTGTATTTATTTGTTAGCATTGGCTGTTTATCATTTGTAATTATTGTTTCACTTATTGTCATTAAAATAGAGGAGTGGTCAGATGTGGAGTCAAATCCTTCCTGCACTTGTATATAATCAATCGGGACTTTTCTTGTTATAAAGAAGCCAATCAGGTCTGGTGTTTTATTTGGATCGCTGGGCCAATAAGTTGGTTTTCCTGTAGAGTGCCAGTTGCAGTTGTATTTTATTATTGCTTGATGGAGCTCTTTCCCTTTCGTTGTTGTTAGTCTTGATCCCCAGTCTGTATGCTTAGCGTTAAAGTCACCGCCGATTATGAATTTTTCACCTAGCTGCTTGAAGAGGTGAGTATAAGAATTCTCTTTGATGTTATATCTAGGTGGGCAATATATTGCGGCCACCACTAGTTTATGGTTTCGTGTATTAATGCTAACGCTAATTGCTTGTATTTCATCACTTTCAAATTTTTGTTGCAGATCGTAATTAATACATTTTTTAATAATCACGGCGCTGCCCCCTCGCGCATTATTATTAGGATGTACTGCAGAGTGAACTTCGTAGCCACGTATTTTTATATGACTTTGAGTAGTAAGGTGTGTTTCAGATAATAAGCATATGTCAATTTTTTCTAGATCAAGAAATAGTTGTATTTCATGTTGTCGTTGCAATATAAGATTGCAGTTCCATGCAAGAATTTTTAGATTATTTGCCATCTTAAACTAACAAAGGGCGGCTAAATCCGAAGTTGTTCGACTTTTTTCGAGTAGGGTGAGCCTTTGCAAGATTGATATGAGGGCTCTTTCTTGCTTTTCTTCTTGTGAACTAAGTCTATTAAGAATATCTTGCAGTATTTTGTTGGTTTGGTTATTATTTGAATCATTGATTGAAGCAGAACAATTTTGTCTTCTCGAATTTCCAATAGTGGTTGCATCAGCATATGTTACATTTGGATTAGTTCTTGATGGCGTGTTTAATGTTTGGTGTGGCCTCAACTTTGTGGATATTCTTTTTGAAGCTGAGTTAATTTCTTGTCTGGAACTTTTTAAAGGTTCCCCTGTTTTGTTGCGAATTTTTTGCAACTCTTTTATAACAATGCAACCTCTGTAGTTGGCTGGATGTGCCTCACCACAGTTGACACATTTTGGTGGAGTGTCTTTTTGTTTCGTACATTCAGCCGTACAGTGTTTTACAACACATTTCACGCATCTGTACTCCTTATTACAAAAGTTTTGCGTGTGTCCGTAGACTTGGCACCGTTTGCACTGGGGAATCAGTTTAGATTTTTTCACTGCTTCTATTTGCACTTTCATGTGTAGTATTTCACGGATTGCATAAATCTTTTTAATGTCTTCTGTTCTTTCGAAAGATAACATATATAATGGAAGTGGTGTTTTGTCACCTCTTTTTAGCAGTTGTGTAACTTCGTTTATTTTGTATCCTTTCTCCAAAAGACACTCTTTTATTTCATCTGGTTTGCATGATGCGTGTAGTTTCTTCACAATGACTTTGTTTTGTCTTGTCTGCTTATCTTCGTATGAATACCATGTTGAGTTTTCTTCATTAAGAGCTTTTGTTAACTTTCTATAGCTATCACTGTCTGGGACATTTAGTTTGATGTCACCACTATTTAACGCTACAGCTTGAAATTGTATCCGGTTGATCTCCAAAATGTTTCTAATGCTCTGATAATTATTGCAGTTTGTTATTATAACTGGAGGTGGCCGTGGCACTTTTATATTCTTACCTCCGGATGGGGGTTCTTTATTTGATCGTTCCTGATCTGATAAAACCTGAGATTTTTCTACTTTTTGTACATGCTTACTTCCGGTTGGAAGCTGCTCAACTGATTGGTTCTGTTCGGGCGAAACCAGTGGTGATTTACTCATTTTTCGTTTCTTATTTTTTTTGCTACGGTTTAAAATCCATCCCGTTTCTTTGTTGAGTTCTTCCTCATCCGTTTCATATGTCACCTGAGCAGCCGGACTAGCTGTATTTGGTTTTGACTGAGAGTTTTCTAGGACCTTTATTCTTGTTTGAAGGTCATTAATACTCTTCATTAATTCTATTTTTTCAAAACGTTCCTCACAAAGTAAGGTATATAGATTACAGTAGTTAGGTCGTATTGTTCTTGTTCGTTTTGATTCAGATTTTCTTGTATTTTTTGTTCAGTGCATCTAGTTGTTACGTTAGGAAAAACGTCAGCTTGGTCAGCTACCGAGTTGCCTTTATTTTCTTTTATCGGTGATCTTTGTAAATTGGATCTTATCTGGAACCGATTTGATGTTCCCTGGTAATGCAATAGCTGGCCCTCCCCAGAATCCATAGGGCCAGTCTCCATAGAGAGTGGATTTGCCAATGTTGACATTGGTGTACCACCTGGGGTATATTTTCCCCTTTAGGTTGTACCATTGCATAGTTGAGATTGACTTAATTAGCTATACTGTTTCACTACTACGAAGGGATTGGGTACCACAACCGTTCGATCTACAGTACATTGCCCAGAGTACGCCCGTATCCATTTATGAATACTTCGTGGAGGCTGTCAATCACGTACTCCAATAGAGCAACATAACAACTTATTTGTCACAATTTTTAAACAGACGTTAAAACCCAAATATCACTTCTTGGTTCACTATCCCACAATAATAAGAAGATGTGGTCCTTTAAAGTTCCTTTGGTGTTTCCGCTTTGAGGCTCAACATCAGTTACATAAACAGTATGCAAGAAATATCACTTCTCGGCTTAATATACCACTTACCTTAGCAATAAAAGCTTCTCTTAAATTTACGAAATCACTTTTTTGTAATGAGTTTTTCAAACAGAATGGGAAACAGTTAGTAAACTATTTCTTTGTGCGGATAAGGATCAAAAATACGCTGGAGTAATACCTTTTTCTGAATCGGATCAAAAATACACCAGTGCCCTAATTTTTCGTGGTACAAAATTTAAAACTGGTTATTTTTTGACAAACCAACTAACAATAAAATTTTAATTTATGAAATTATTGATATATTACTAACAAATAATAACTTCTTTGCCATTTGTAAATCATATAATAATAGTGTTTATATCCCCCATTTTCATTGCCATTCAATTGGAGATGCATCTGAAATTTTAAGCATAATTGATTTCAAAGATATAGAAAGTCACCCTGTTAACTTGTGCTATTTAAGCACATTAGAAAAAGTGGTCAGACTTAAGCAATATATATAATTTCAATTTTCTAATAAATTTGACCTATGACCTATGAAAGTAGTTATATTTAAGTATCGAGAACTTTATTTTAAAAGGTAAATACTTTTAATTCAATGATTTTATAATTTTGAACCAAAGTAAACTATCTCTTAATTTTGTTGCTGAAAGTATTAATTTTAAAGTTGTTAATAACATTGAATCAAATCCTGAAATATTTCCAGCGAAATGAATTAAAGTTTTTAAGATAAATATCCCAATGTTTTATTTTTATTGCAGTGTTTTTAGGACAAAGTTTTGAATTAATTTTGAATTTAAAATGATTCACACCTTTCAAGTAAAATAAAAAGTTTTTGCACAAAATCTATAGGCAAAAATTCTTTCGTTTAAATAATAAATTCTTTAATTTTAAGTAAAATTTTTCTCAGTGTGGGTTTACATTTCTTCAATGTGAGGTAATAATTTCGACATTATTTACATTCTATACACATGTAGAAAATTGATTATCTATGCGGTGTAGACAATACGGCACACAACATTAATCAAACATAATTAATATTCTAATATAATTGTCACATCTCTATAGAGAGTAGGTTAGAGAGTAGTTAGGCATATACTTGTTATATGGTTAAAAAAATTTCAAAGAATATACAAAGATTATATAAAATTACCAGCAACAGTACCAATCATTAAAAAGAATAAATAATCAAAAGGATTTACATAACATATTCACGATCCCATGAAGACTTCACTATATATATATATATATATATATATATATTTATACTTAAACGTTAACAAAGCTAATTGTTACTAAGAATAATGGAGAGCAAACAGAAGAAAATCCAACTCAAAGCAAAACGTATAGCAACAAAAAAAAATCATTAAAGTGTTCTTAAAGTACATAACAACCTCCAGCCCTTGAAACGAAAGGGAAAAACAATTTTTTGTTAATGTGCTTACTGACCTACATATAATTTTCCGGAGAAGCTTCTTTTTCCTGCAAATTTGTGTAATACATAAGTTTGTGTGTGTTTAAAACTTTTCCGGAAACTGCGTACGCAAAATCAGCGGGAATTATTATTATTTTATTATATGCGGACCAACTAAAACCATCTACTTAATTAATATTTAATTATAAATAATATAAATAATTTTGTAGCTGTATGTGTTTCTGTTACACAGATATGAAAAAAGCTTTTTAGTTAAATAGTTATCAGTTTTATCATGCACCGGAGAAATAATTTCCCGCGTTTGCGCCCCAACGATGGGAAATTTTTGTAATCAGTTTTTATACCATTCCGAAAAAATGTTTATAGAGAGATGCGGAACAGAGAGCTTTTGGATGCTATTTTATATAGTAAAAAGCTCAACGAACCATGACCCCCCTTTTGTTTATAACAAAATACATTTTTTTTCGTTCAATTTATATTTTGATTCTCTGTTTTGAAATTGTGTTCTATATATGTGCGGAGGAGTACAACATAAAAAATTTTGTTTTGGTCGAGAGCATAAAAATACATAATATGTATTATGTTGTATATACATATATTCGATTTGTTGTTGTTGTCGCAGTTTCGTTAAAATTCTCCACCCAAATCATTTATTGTACATTGTGTACTGTATTATTTCAGAGTACAGTAGAATAAAAAATCAGTTTTTTACTTTAGTTCATGTTCCGTATTCGATTCATGCACACAGCATTACGACTTTTTTTTAAGTTTGTGTAACACAAGACAACCAAATCAAAAAAAAAAACTATCTTAAAAAATTATAAGAAAAAAAAATTAATTTTGATTTAGTTTATAATTTTTGTTTATAATTTTAATTTGATACGGGTAATCGCGCGATTTATTTATAATTTGTTGTTGTTATTGGTATATAGTGCATGAAGTAATAAATAATTATTCAGAAGTGTTTTGTTGGTTTAAAAATATTTTTTTGCATACAGTGATTTGTGAAAAAAAAGGAAAAAAGCGTCTTGAAAATATAGAGCAGAAAAAAAGAAGAAAAATGTTGTGAAAATAAAAAAATTGTGAAAACGAAACGAAAGGATTACGAAAGTAAAATAAAGAAAAGTGTGAAGAGCTTTTAGCTGTATACCTTTATTATGTAGAGAAGTTTTGCTATTTTTTTTTTACCTTATTCACCCAGTTTTATGTGTATCAAATAATAATGCCATATGCTTAAAGCTATATAGAAAGGATAAACATTAAAAAGGGATGAGCAATTTTTTTTTATAATTTTCATGTGGATAAGGAAAATCTGTGATCTTAAATTTACACTCAATGTGTTTTTGATATTTTGGTTGAAAGAACCCTATATGTATATATTTTTTTGTATTCCTTGAGACATATATCCTTTTACGTATGTATGTATACGAGACAATAATACGTAACATAAAATTTGTGTCCACTTTGCTAATTTTCCTTTTTTAGTATAGATATTTTTTCGGTATTATGCAAAATCATAAACTTAGATAACATTTCCTTGAAAATATGGGCTAACAGGAATATTAATTTTGTATACCTTTCCTTAAGCTTTTCAATTTGTTTATGTATTTTCTATGATACATTTGCTTATCATAATTTTCGAGAAATAATTTAAAAAGCACTTCTGTGCTACATACATAACTTTATAAAATACATATAAATAAGGGTTAATAAAATAAAACCACATCCACCACCACCACCAACACCACCCCGCACCATCCAGAATTCCAATTTTTCTAAAAAATTTATTTTGATTTTAATTTAATTTTCGTTAACAACAACAATATTTTATTGTTTTACATATTTTGATTCGCTCGTTCGGAAAACCTAGAAAATTTATTAAATTATATATACGAAAAATAAAATAATATTAATTAAAAATAAAAATAAAAGTTTATTGTGAATGCTATAATTTGATGTGAAGTATAATATAAATTAATTAATTACGTACAGTGAAATTGTTTAGAAAATATAACGCCAGTCAACCCACAAACATCCATCGACAATGAAAAATAAATAATTTTTTTTTTGGTGGGTGAAAATGTTTGCGATTTGATTTTAATTAATTTTTATTTTTAAAATTTATTTATATGTATATATATATGTGTATGTGTGTGAGTGTTATAACAAGTAAAAATTAATTATTTTTTGACAACAACAAAAAGCCACAAATTACATATATAAACAATGCGTTATATAAAAAGGATAACAATTATTTTTGTGGTATTAGTCACGTGTTTTATTAAAGGTAAGAATTTTTTTAACATTTCACTAGTTTAGCATAATTACTATTACCACGTATGTACATGATTACGTGATTTATTACAATATTGCGGTAAATTACTTTTACTCTACGATGGGCAATTTAACGCCTTGCTAATATTAATGAGTTCTGAATCATTAAATTCCTATGTGTGGTGTAATTAAATTATTGGTGTGTTATGTGGAAATTGAAATGTGTGCGCTGTTCAATGCTACGTAAACTCGTGATGATATTTTTATTTTGTGATTATTATAAAAAATATTTTTTTTTATGGATGTTCGGATATAATTTGGTGGTTTTAGTTAATCCTTACTTATGGTATATAGAAATGTAGGTTAATTTTGGAAAGTCATGCAAATTATTTGATCCGGGATAATTACCGGCAGATAATTTATAACGATAAATGGTATTTGCAAAAAAGGGAGGATGGTCAGGTTATTACTCTGGGATTGTTTTTGAAACAATGGGTATGCTAGAATGATAAGGATAATTTAAGGAATGATGGATGTCTATTCGTTTTCAAATAAACTGGCACTGGTTTAAGGTATCTTATTAAGACGTATTGGAAGTTTTTACGAATCGTTTGCGACTTGTTTCAATTGCATATCGATTAGTATTATTACCTGTATAAGACGAAAAAATAGTTAGACTTGAAAAAATTGGTACAAAATTAAACAAAATAAACATACCCATCGTAATAATCGAATATTTGAAATGTTAAATGGTTCAATTAATGGTACCAGATAAATAAAAAAAATTTAAGAAATAGCAATAGAAAAAAGAACTTTTCAAATTTACAAAAAATACGCCACACGTCTATGCGGATCGTCAAGGTGTCCCATTTTGGCCCGTTAATTTTATAATACTTAAGACGAAAAAGTTTGAAAATGTAAATTCTGTGGAGCGAATCCTGGAGATTTTGCCACATAGCCACATACATAGTGCAATAGATTAAGCCCTTCAATTTCGAGAAAATTCGTCACATGTCTATGCGGATCGTAAGGGTGTCCCATTTTGGCCTGTTCATTTTATCATACTTAAGACGAAAAAGTCTGAAAATGGAAGTTCTGTGGAGCGAATCCTGGAGAATTTGCCACATAGCCACATAAATAGTGCAATAGATTAAGCCCTTCAATTTCGAGAAAATTCGTCACATGTCTATGCGGATCGTAAGGGTGTCCCATTTTGGCCTGTTCATTTTATCATACTTAAGACGAAAAAGTCTGAAAATGGAAATTCTGTGGAGCGAATCATGGAGATTTTGCCACATAGCCACATACATAGTGCAATAGATTAAGACCGTTCAATTTCGCAAAAATGCGCCACATGTCTATGCGGATCGTAAGGGTGTCCCATTTTGGCCCGTTAATTTTATAATACTTAAGACGAAAAAGTTTGAAAATGTAAATTCTGTGGAGCGAATCCTGGAGATTTTGCCACATAGCCACATAAACAGTGCAATAGATTAAGCCCTTCAATTTCGAGAAAATTCGTCACATGTCTATGCGGATCGTAAGGGTGTCCCATTTTGGTCCGTTAATTTTATCATAGTTAAGACGAAAAAGTCTGTAAATGGAAATTCTGTGGAGCGAATCCTGGAGATTTTGCCACATAGCCACATACATAGCGCAATAGATTGAAGCCGTTCAATTTCGCGAAAATACGCCACATGTATATGCGGATCGTCAGGGTGTCCCATTTTGGCCCGTTCATTTTATCATACTTAAGACGAAAAAGTCTGAAAATGGAAATTCTTTGGAGCGAATCCTAGAGATTTTGCCACATAGCCACATACATAGTGCAATAGATTAAAGTCGGCCAATTTCGCGAAAATACGCCACATGTTTATGCGGATCGTCAGGGTGTCCCATTTTGGCCCGTTCATTTTATCATACTTAAGACGAAAAAGTCTGTAAATGGAAATTCTGTGGAGCGAATCCTGGAGATTTTGCCACATAGCCACATACATAGTGAAATAGATTAAGACCGTTCAATGTCGCGAAAATACGCCACATGTCTATGCAGATCGTCAAGGTGTCCCATTTTGACCCGTTAATTTTATCATACTTAAGACGAAAAAGTCTGTAAATGGAAATTCTGTGGAGCGAATCCTGGAGATTTTGCCAGCCACATACATAGCGCAATAGATTGAAGCCGTTCAATTTCGCGAAAATACGCCACATGTCTATGCGGATCGTCAGGGTGTCCCATTTTGGCCCGTTCATTTTATCATACTTAAGACGAAAAGGTCTGAAAATGGAAATTCTGTGGAGCGAATCATGGAGATTTTGCCACATAGCCACATACATAGTGCAATAGATTAAAGCCGTTCAATTTCGCGAAAATTCGCCACATGTCTATGCGGATCGTCAGGGTGTCCCATTTTGGCCCGTTCATTTTATCATACTTAAGACAAAAAGTCTGAAAATGGAAATTCTGTGGAGCGAATCATGGAGATTTTACCACATAACCACATACATAGTGCAATAGATTGAAGCCGTTCAATTTCGCGTAAATACGCCACATGTCTATGCGGATCGTCAGGGTGTCCCATTTTGGCCCGTTCATTTTATCATACTTAAGACGAAAAGGTCTGAAAATGGAAATTCTGTGGAGCGAATCCTGGAGATTTTGCCACATAGCCACATACATAGCGCAATAGATTGAAGCCGTTCAATTTCGCGAAAATACGCCACATGTCTATGCGGATCGTCAAGATGTCCCATTTTGGCCCGTTCATTTTATCATACTTAAGACGAAAAGGTCTGAAAATGGAAATTTTGTGGAGCGAATCATGGAGATTTTGCCACATAGCCACATACATAGTGCAATAGATTAAGACCGTTCAATTTCGCGAAAATACGCCACATGTCTATGCGGATCGTCAGGGTGTCCCATTGCGGCCTAAATATTATTGAATTATAATAGAATAGTCCGAGACCTACATATTATGATAGATTTAAGTCGGTTATTTTATGTTTATTTCACAGGCGCTGAACCCCTTATAGGGATTTGACCATTTAATTGAAGTCAGATCAGTTGTTTAGATTAATGATTGATTAGTTTATTGAATCCTAGCCAGGTTCAGCGGTTGCCAAAGTTGTGCAAACTCAAGCAACGGTTGCGAGACGCCGATAGTGGTGATGTATCTCATTAACTATTTCAGATTAAAGTATTTTAACCCGTGTTTTTATCATAACAATTAAGTTCGTAAATTTAAATCTTGTAGAGGATATCCTGGATATTATGGCACATAGCCATTTGTATAGTGCAATAGATCGAAGATGCCCAATTTTGAAAATAATGCCACATGCCTATTTCGGCGCACCAAATAGTGATTTTCTTTGGATGAAATGGTGTTTTGTCAAAGGCTTGTGGATTATCTTCACTCCAAATGCAACAATTCTGTTTATTAACGTACCCATTCAACCAAAGGTGAGCTTCATCACAAAATTTTGTTTGGAAAATCAACATCAATATCAATTTGTGGTTTAGTCCATTGGTCGAATTGGCGACGTGTGCGATGGTCGGATGGCTTTAATTTCTACATAAGTTGAATTTTGTAAGCACGTAAACCAAGATTCTTAGATAAAATGTTTCGTAAAATGGATTATCCATATCCAGTTGCCGAGAACGACGTCGAATTGATTGATTTGGGTTTTCCTCAATTCTATGCTATACAGCGTCCGTCGCTTGATCGGTACGCACTGTTCGACGTTTTACTGGATGCGTATTATCATTCAGAGTATACGTGGTGGGTGAGAAAACGATCCATAGTTAACCGAACTACCTGCTCTGATGGACGATTATAGACGTAAAGCAGTCAAACTTATCAAATATTAATCTAAAAAATTAATCTGACTTCAATCAAATGGTCAAATCCCTAATTCAATAACATTTAGGCCACAATGGGACAGCCTGACGATCCGCATAGACATGTGGCGTATTTGGCTATACAGCTTTAATCGATTGCGATTCGCATGTTACTACGAATATGTATTTGGAAATTTTCGTTTTAATTATAATTATTTGACCGTATTTTTGATGGGTTGTAGTACTGTGGGTTTGAAAGTTTAATGTTCATATTTAATAATGTCGACACCTAAAATCTTTAAAAGGTGTTTTTATATTTTTTAAATCTTTGATATGTCATTATGTTTATTTAATTTTTTAAAATAATATTTAACGGTCTTTTGAAATTAAATAAAATTTAAAATCAAAATCTTATGTGGTTTCGTCTTATATAGGGTTAACTAACTAATACATATAAAGGAAAATGTGGCTTAGTGAAAACATCTCATGATCCATCCGATTCGAGAAATTTTTACTAAAAATTTTACTAAACAGTTCGTAAAGAAATTAGTAAATTTTTCTCGTACATATATTAAGCTATTCATAAAACTAAGAAATCTCCGTACTTGCAGTGGAGTACCTTAAAAAACGTTTCAGCTCAAAAATAATACAAAATAACTAAACAAGATAAAAATAAGTACAATAATACATAACTGTTAATATTAGATTAGTTTAGTAAGAAATAAATTTTGTAATATCTAGTGTAATTATACTTTATATAATCAAATTACAGTAGATTAAGCAACTAGTGCTACTAATGGGTAGTAATGTGGGAGGTTAGCAAATGTACGAGAGCGCTAGCCCGAGGAGCTTTTACCAACCGAGGACATTATTACCCATTAGTAACACAAGTCGGATACTTTATTTTATATCATTCTCGACTATCATGGCACTTTATCAACAAATAAAAAATTTTAACTCTAAGCTCCGTATTTTTAAAGGTGTATAAATCACCGGCTCAATCCGTGGTTTTCGGAAATCCACTGATTCAGCCAAGGCTACTTTTGGTAATTTAAAAGGTGGATAAATCCACGGATTTGTTTGTGTTATTTTCCAATGAGGCTAAAATCTTTGATTTTCGATATCAACTTTCGAATTAAAACTGCTTGCAGGGACACTTGTCAATTGTTCTTGTTTATTTTTCTATTTAAATGTTATTATTTTATTAGTTAAATGTGTTGACGATTACGATTATTGTTTTTTTATTTTACATCTTTGCAATCTGTTCTGGGGCCCAACTCTTTCGCGGTTTGCTTTTTCCATCTTTACTTTTACGCCAATGTCGGCCAATTCGAGAACGTACGTCTATAGGTCCGATTTTATCACCATCTGCACATTGCATAGCTCCATGCCAGTCTATACTGGAAAGGGAAATGGGTCGGCCCATGAGTTTTGCACTCCCACAGGGAGTCATAGATGTGTTCCATTTCATCAAAGATCGTAATCTCTATCGGCATTCGAACCCGGTACCTCCCGATCCAAACGCCAAAGCTTTAACCACTGTACCATTTGATCGGTTACGATTATTTTATCGTAAGGAAATTATTGTTAATCCAAAATGATGAATTGAATTATCAACGTATGACGAAGCGCTTTATATATTTTATTTTCACTTTTGAAAACACGAGAATTAACTAAAACTCTAGACTGATTGCAATTTACAGAACAAAATATTTCTACAATCCAATTCAAAGATAACTGTTTTTGTTTTATTATAGTCATGTTGATGATGATGAGTAAAAATATTTTGTGTTGTCAGAAGCGACACAGTGGTTCAATCTCTGATGTCTCGATTGGCAACGAACATATTTTGGTGACTGGTCGTTTCAAAAATCCAGTGGCAGTCTTAAGAGTCACCACTCTTACTAGTCCGTCGGATCCTGGATGTACTTCAGCAAACCGAGCCTTTTTCCACTTAAGAGACGGTATATTGTCGTTACGAATGATTACGGTTTCACCAACCTCAACGTTTCGCGATTTAGTCGTCCATTTTCGTCTATGCTGGAGCGATTGTAAATTGTCTTTGGGCCATCTATCCCAGAAATGCGTTTTAATTGAACACAACCATTGTTGTTTTAGAGGCACCATCTTCTCCCGTATGTCAGTTTCTGGAATGCTCACAAGCGGACGACCAATTAAAAAGTGACTTGGTTTGAGTATGAATATTTCATCAGTATTTGATGTTTGTTTTGCACACAGCGGACGTGAATTGAGAACCGCCTCGACCTGTTTTACGAGGGTGTTCAGCACCTGGAGGATAGAAGTGCCAGTTGATATGATCATCTCTGCACATTGTTTTAATCTCCTGTTCAATTGTTGACTCCAACAAAGTTTGTACCTCTATCGGTGAAAACGTGTTTTCAAAGTCCCCTGGTGCTTGTAAATTTCGAGAAGGCGTTGAGAAATGGACTTGATGAGAGGTCTGCAACTAGCTCCATGTGAGCCGCATTGGTTGCAAGACAAACAAATATACAGATATATGTCTTGGTTGGCGGTTTACCCCGAATCTTGTGATGAACGAAAATGGGACCACAAAAATCCGTTGCTCTTTTGTAGAATTTCGATGTAATTTTTACACGTTCGGAAGGCAAATCTCCCATTAACTGCGAAACAGTGCATGGTCGAAGTATAGCGCATCAATTATTGGCCAAAATTGATCACGTACAATTGACAGTAATGCCTGAGGTCCCAAATGCAGTAGTTTTCTATGTAGATATGTGAGTAGTGATTCTGTCATAAAATGCCTGGGAGGGAGCAGAATAGGATGCTTCGCTGTATAAGCCAGTGATGAAAATTGAAGTCGAAATCCAATCTGAATGATGTCATCTTGATCTAGAAAAAGCGATAAAAATTTTAGGTGTACCTTGCGTAGCTTTTTGAAAACATTTTCGTAGCACTCATGTTGAACCAAATATACAATGAGTTGAACACCAGCCTCATAGTCGATTGCGTCGAGCGGTTGTCGTATTCGATCTTTAGGAGATAACTTTAGATTTTTTATGAAACGACTGACATACGACATCCTAGCAACCACCTTTTGATAATCGTTTCAGGAAAGCGTGGTTTCTGAAAATTTCTTTGTTTCAGGAATATCGGTAATGTAACAGACCAATAGGATTCAGGTGAGTGTAGAAATGAAGGACCCAAAAACCACAGTTCGCAGTTTAATAATTGAGCAGCCTTCATGCCCCTGGATACAATATCTACTGGGTTATATTTGAATGTGACGTGTATTCATGGATGTGATTCGCATAAATTTTGAATGGTGCTGACTCGATTAGCAACAAACGTGTTCCAGTTTGTTGGTATACCGTAAATTCAATATAGCGCAATTGTCGAAGAAGAGCGGCGCATAATTCTAGGCAAGCTAATGTAGTTTTTTGTATTGGAGCGAGTCTAGATTTACTGCACAGGAGACGCACAACGTAGGACCCTTGTCTAGAAGAACATAACGCGTATTAATTGCCGCATCGTACGCACTTTCGCAGGCATCCGCAATCCCGTGCCGTTGTATGTGTTTTGGTTCCTTGATACCATCAAACAAGTTTCGAGAAACATCTATTCCCCGTAAATGTTGTAACTCAGACCGAAATATTTGCCATTCGGTACGGAGGTGCATAGGTAATGTTTGATCCGAATCGCCTTTTAGTTGCCACAAGTTTTGAATGAATCGTTTTCCAAGGACAACTACCTGAGACAAAAGACCGATTGGATCGAAGATGCGTGCTACTTCCGAAAGCACAGTTCGTTTTGTTATGCGTTCGTCTGAAGCAATTTGGACGCTAAATTTGAAGACATCCTTCTCAGGCTTCCATAATAATCCCAAGGTTCTAACGAAGGAATTGTCATCGCCATTGAGTTTCTTTTCGCATTCTGAATCTGGAATGTCATGTAGTACCGCCTTTGAGTTTGACCACCATTTTTGAAGAGTCATGGCGCCTGAGTGAAGAATCGCTGCTATTTCGAATCTCATCTCACAGGCCATACACTGTGTAATTAAGTTTGCGCCAGTCAACAGATCATCGACATAAAAGTCATGTAGTATGACAGAGCTGGCTGCTGGTCCGCAAGTGGAATTTTAAAATGCCAGTTGAAGAAGACATCTCGCCGCCAGGGAGGCACCGGAAGAAGTACCATATGTTACACGGTTCAATTTGTATGTTTCCAGCCTCTGAATTCGTCGACACGCCAATATATCGATATATCGATAGCAGCAGTCGTCATCTTGCACGCCAACTTGTCTATAGAATTTGACAATATCGGCACTGATAGCGTAGACGTGAGACCTGAAACGACAAAGAATAAAAAATAAATCGGTTTGCACTACAGGCCCTACCCTAATGGTAGAACTGTTGGGCTTTAACACACAGTGATGTGGCAAATAATAGTTGGTTGGATTTATGTTGGCTTCCGGAACTTGCTTCATGCGGTTGAGAGCACGATAATCGTCCATAAATTGACGATACGATTTTTTCGAGACTTTAAAATCGTAATTTTGCCATGTTTGATGAGTTACCAAGGGGCGCCGGAGTTTCTGTAAATAGCAAGCGAACAAGAAATTTGCCATCATTGTGTGTGTGTGGCCGCAGAGTATTTGTCGGTGCGGTGATCAAATGTGGTGATAGCCTTTGCACCTTCTGGTATTTCATCTATCTTTCAAAACCTTCCAATTTGGTCGTAGATCATCTTAGTCGATAATACCGTAAGTGCCAAACTGTCAGATTTGCTTGGAGCGCTATGCATTTTTTCTGAGATTATCCACCCAAATTGCGTATTTTGAAGATGATTAGCCAATTTGATTCGACCTACTGATAATAACTTAAAGTAAATTGAAGCGCTAATGAGCAAGTCAAGCTGCTGTGGAGTGCCGAAGTCCGGATCAGCCAACTGGGATGTTAATATCTACTGATTGGCATGCTTGGTTGACAATCTGTTATTTTAGGCAAAATCATACAATCGAGGTTTGCTGAGAAATTGCTAGTTCGACATTTGTCGAGAACTGTTGTGCTGTGATTTACTGGTACTGATGTAGCACTAATTCCGGAGATCCTATTGGTCGTGCATTTTAATCTTAGGCTTAGACGTGTCGCTAGTGCTGTGGATAAATGGAGTAGCAAATTTATCATACACAATGACCAGAGCTGTAGCAAGTATGATGTATAACGACCTTCGTGATCGCAATTTTACGGTTGATGAAACTGAAGTCACTGCTGTCATCGATTTTGAAGTAGGCTGTAGAGCGTCATTGCTGCTTCAGCAGGTGCTGGTCGGTGACGACATTTTCGTTGAGAACGAGTGGAACGTGTGAGTTTGTCTGGGCCCATGCATTGTTGATTGCGATGGATTGTGTTTTGAGGGTTGGCTGGCTGCCGATGATGGTGGTTGATTTGTTTTCCAAGAATGAATAGTTGGCTGACTCTGCAATTTACTGCATCTTGTTATGATGAATTTTTTGACGATATCATATGAAGCAATAGTTGAGGTTGGTGGTTCAATCCATTTTGACCTCGTATCAGCATCAAATTTCGAGACAATTAGATATACTAAAAAGTCGTCGCACTTCTATATATGCCTCTGAAGATGTCTAACTCCATCCGACCGAATATGCGAATTAAAATGGTTGGCAAGCTCCATCAACCGCTTAGGGCATGCCATATCCAAAGGCTTAAATGTGGAAAGAGCCTTCATATGTTCTTCAGTTATTCTTTTTGGGTTTTCAAATTGATCGAAAAGCAATTGTCGCGCCACCGCATAATTTTCACCAACAAAGTCCAAATTGTCTAGGATCGGTTTGACTGTCCCTGATAGGTAGTTTCGAATATATTGGAATTTAGTGATGTCGGCCAAA
This sequence comes from Nephrotoma guestfalica, assembly GCA_963691935.1. Lineage (NCBI taxonomy): Eukaryota > Metazoa > Arthropoda > Insecta > Diptera > Tipulidae > Nephrotoma > Nephrotoma guestfalica. The sequence continues at coordinate 43,010,679 of OY829914.1, forward strand.
TTTTGATTGTTGTGTACGAGACCATCAAAAGAATTTATGCAATCAGTCCATTTCATCAAATCACCAGAAAAAATATCCAGAACAATTTCAGGAAGCCTAGGGGCTTGAATCGGAAGGGCAGGATTTACTGATTCTTGAGTTTCAGGTTTGACCTTCGTCGCCGTTAGTTCGTCGATTCACTGTTTGATGTCTGGGCCAACAGTCATGTACATCGTTTTTAACTCATTCCTTAGTGTCGCATCAACTTCACTGGACTCACCTTTCTCCTCGAACTGCGTTTGAAATTTTACAAAATTCTTGTAGCTATCATTGAGTTCATTTAATTGCCACTGACATAAACGAATTTTTGATGTACTTAATTGTTCCTTATGAAATTTGGCGTATTTGGGGCAATGACGTAAAAGTTGCTTTTCGGAACGACAGCTTGTAAATGACTAAAATTTATGTCAAAAAAACAACAAAGACTAAGCTATCAGATGCACACCTAAGTTTCTGGGCTACACACATAGATGGTGCTAGCGAAACATCTAATTGTCATTTATGTCAGAAGTTGTGGTTTGTTTATAGCGTGGATAGTTGTTAAAAATAACCAGTTGTAATACCAGCATATATAAATATTGTGATCGTAGCTTAAAGGCTATTCTAATCGAAGTTAAACCGGTGACTGTTGTAATACTGGTTGTTTACAAATGGCGCCTCGGCTAGTTTTGTGATGATCTGGAAACAATTTTAGCCGAATATTCATTAAAGTATAATGATATTATAATTTGTGGTGATTTCTATTCTGACCCTAATGGTATACAACCTACCTCTAAACAGTTTGGCATACTATATTGGGGAGATTTAGTTTTCTATTTTAAAACAGTGAGCCAACGCATTTCACAAGAACTTCGTCTAGCTTGCTTGATCCAAATACTCAAAAAGTTGTTTTTCTAAATCTTCTGAGGATTCTCGGGTCATGACTTTGCCTTTTTTCATATGATGTCGACAATAGCAGGGTGGAGTCTCCAATTAGTTTCCCAGATTACAAAAATATCGACACTACTGGTCTAATGGGCGAATGTTCAAACATACCCCGGGATATAATATACTGTTGTGTCATCTGTATGAAAAGTTTGTTCCTACGCGTTCCTTCCACCTTGGTTCTATAGTCACATTTTATGCTTTATTAAATTACAAAATTTTATTTTATAAATAAAGGAAGCGTATAAAAAATGAAGGGTTTTATCTGGAATACAAATCAATTAGAAATGAAACCAACAATGATGTCAAAACCGTAAAAACTCAGTATTTAGCTAAGCGTCTCGATCCTACCTTCTAAAACATTTTGGAAACACGTTAGTTCGATAACTGGACTATCAAATAAACCAAATAACTCAAATACCGATTTATCAAACGATGACCTAATATTTATTTTTGTCATCAACAATCTACACCTAACATAATCGATTTCGAGTTGAATAGGGCAATTGATGACGGTTTTACTTTTTGAAACATTGATATTGTAACTTAAGCCTTTAGATCAGTAAAATGTAATCACTCCAAAGTAATACCGATTCCTAAAAAGCAAAATAGCTCTTTTTCTTCTGATTTTCAGCTCATTTGTTTGCTACCGGTTCTTTCTAAGGTTATAGAAATAATTCTTCAAACGCAAATTTTGCATCATTTAGAATATCATAAAATGCTATCCAATGTTCAATCAGCATACAGATCTAATCACAGTTCTATAACTGCTTTACTAAATATTAGTGATGATATTCGCAAGGCTATCGATGACAAACGGGCATGTGCACTGGCGCTCTTGGAGTTTAGCAAGACATTCGATAGGATTTATCATGAATTGCCAATAAACAAGCTGATCGATTATTTTTTATTGTCATTGCCTACATCACGTCTGATGTTATCGTATCTGTACGATCATCGCCAAACAGTTTTTCATCACTCATCTACGTCTAGTACACCACAGGTTTTGATTTTTATCAATGACATAACAAATATCTAAATTTTGCAGTGTAAACGACATCCCGAATTGCATTGAGATGGTAAATCAAGACATTGAGAGCGCATTGTTCAATGGTCACCAAATAACAAATTGGACCTTAATAGTAATAAAATACCGTACAGTATTTGTTGTGAGCTGTACAGTGATTAAGTTTTCTTATACTGTGAATAACCTGGGTATGTATTTTGATAAAAGCCCTATGTTGGAGCCGTCACGTTGAAATCCTTTGCAAAATAATAAGCTTTCTTCTAAGACTAATATGGACTACTACTAAACATTTAAATTCTTGACTTCGCCTTCAACTAGTTAAGGCGTACATTCGAAACAATATTTTAATTACTTACAATTATTATTCAACTCATGCATAAGATACGTCATAGGACTAAACATCTCTCTTTATACTAACTTCTTACTTGGCTGTTCGCTCTATGAGTATTATCAGTTTCGGGTATGCTTAGCGGTGTTCAAGTTCTTGAAGTATAAACAGCTTGAATACATTGTCAATAGATTAGAAAAATTAAGATCTAATCGACTTCAGACTTTAAAGACCGTCAATAATAGTACGAAGTTAATGAATTCTCCCTTGTTTGTGAGGGGAACCAGTTTGTGGAATTCTTTGTCGGTGGACTGCAAGAATTGTAACACAACAGCTTCATTTCGGAAAAACCACTTTGAGTAATTCCAAATATAAAACAAAGACTATAAGTTGGTAACAACTTCAACCATTAAATAAATAAATAAATATCGGAACGCAAAAATATTTTTTCTCAAAACGAAAATGTGGGGCTATGTGTCAAACAGCATCTATGGGAAGCTCTGCTGTTTTGCTTCAATTTGAAAAAAATTTGCTTGAGTAGGACTACGGCGAAAATCCACCATCGAAAACTACCTGTGAAGATTGGTGTAAACGATTCAGGAGTGGCAATTTCTACATTGCGGACAAAAAGCGCTCCGGAAGACCAAGCACATTTGAAGAGACCGAGCTGTAAGCGTTATTGGATGAAGATGATATGAAAACTCAACATCAACATGCAGAGGCATTAAGCACGACTCGCCAAGGTATTTCCAAACGTTTACATGCTTTTGGGAAAATTCAAAAGGAGGGAAAATTGGCGCCGCATGTCTTGACTGAGAGACAGATGGAAAATCGAATTGCTACGTGGATCTTTTTTAAAAATCCCAAACGCAAAAAGTCGTGGCTTTCAACTCTGTCGAAACATTTAAATCGACGGCACGGCCAGATCACTTCGGAAAAAGACAATGCTCTGTGTTTGGTGGGACTAGAACGGAATCGTGTACTATGTTCTGCTGAAAAAGGGTGAAACTATCAATGGGCAACGCTACCGACAACAGCTTATCAATCTGAACTAAGCATTACTCGAAAAACGGGTAAAATGGGACACGAGACACGAACGAATGATAATGCAGCACGACAATGCTCCAGTCATCGCACTTCCATCGTCCAGGACACCATCAAAACGCTGAGATGGGCTCCTACTAGTTGCGCACCTAATACTTATATTCATAATGATGGGCGATTTCAGAGTCGAGTTGCTTTGTACACCTAATATATTATAATTGACCCCAAAGCAATGAAATTTCGTATACAGCATGGTGTATACCAAACCCAATTAATCGGAATTATAAAATGTTTAGGTTTATAAATATATGGAATCCTGACTGTAAGTATTTCAATATATCAGTGATGCCCAAATTTGTCGGTGTTATTCTTATTATTTTAACGTTTTTAATTCCGGCTCTTTTAAAAGATTGACAAAAAATTTGAACCCCTTCCATATGCTGAACAAATTAAAAAGTTTGTTGCAAACAAATTAATCTGTCTTAGAAATTAAGGAAAATGATTCAGAATCATATAATTTAAAATCTCATTAATTATACAAATGCATACCTATCATAAAAGCTTTTACGACAAAGCTTTTATAATACGAGTATTAAAATAAAATATGCTAAAAGCAACCTTAAAAGCAAAAGAAAATCTTAAGATGTTACAAAAGTTACAAATTTTTAAAATTATTTGTTAAACAATTGGAATTGTGGGCTTTTAGTGACGGCAGTGAATCACATCTACTTGCAAAGTTTACATTAAAATAATTTAATTTAATAATTTTCCTAAAAAGAGTTCTTCTTGCAGGCATGTGAGGTAAAATAAAGAAGAATAGGAAAATCCTTGATTTTAGCTTTAACAATAGGCGGATTCTATGGATATATTTCAAGTTTTAATGCTGTTATTACCAAATAGTGCTGTCGTTATCAATGTGCGTCTATTTTTTGACATTTCTTATGTCATTGGTGTTCATTAGGTTATTCAATTATTGACAGATACACGCTTCAACAACGGTGCTCCTTTATGAATACTGAGAGAAATTTAAGAATAATTCACGGACGATATTATTCAGTTAATCGATTCACTATTCGACTACAGGTCGTTTAAATCTTCTGGTTGCTTTCCATAACGAGTAGTCTTTATTCATTTCAGGACCTAGCCCGCTTAAGTAGTTATCGAGGCAATTCTGTTTGAAATTTTTGATTAGTCTATTGACTTTGTTACTTATTCGAGTAAAAGTTGTCTTGTCAGCGGGATTTCTGGTGAGGTGCCATATTCTCCTCGCCCTTCTTCTTGCCTTGATTTGTTCCCTGATTTCAGCCGGGTATTTGACTTCAATCTCCGCTTTGTCCTTTGATTCAGGAGTAGCTAGTCTGGCAGCCATTCGAGTGTATTCAATAAAATTGTTTGTTGTTCCAATTCTTCATTGCTTTTAATACTAACTTTTAATTCAACCAGCTCTTCCAATTTTTCTCTGAAGATGTCCCAATCCGTGAATCTATTAGTAAGGTTTTGCTTTTTCTGTTTCTTTATTACTGTAGCGCTTACTGACAACAGTACAGGAATGTGGTCAGACGTTAGGTCGTTAATTCATTCGACTCTAGTGTAACTTAGAGGAATACCTTTTATGATGAAGAAATCCAGTAGACCTGGTATTTTTCCTGCATCCGTTGGCCAATACGTTGGCCCCCCTGGGGACAGATATTCGCATTTGTTTTCATGAATGGCATTGAACAAGGTGTTACCTTTCCCAGGAGAAATAAGCCTGGAACCCCAAGCTGTATGTTTTATATTGTAGTCCCCTCCAATAATAAATCTTGGACCGAGCTTATTGAAGACGTTATTAAATTGTAACTTCGTTGGTGTATGCCGTGGAGGACAGTACGCTGCTGCAACATTTAGATCTGCGCCATTATATTGGATTGAGATAACAGTTGCTTGCAAATAGTTTTCACGAATATCCTCTTGTCGATTGTGTTTGATATTATTTTTGATTAGTACAGCTGAACCACCTCTAGCTCTTTCACTAGGATGGGTTGTCCAGTAGGAATTAATTCCTACCCCTTATTCTGATAAAGCTTTTGTTGGAGAAGTGCGTCTCAGAAATCAGCGCAATATCAATGTTGTTTGTATGGAGAAATATTTCCAGTTCGTGGGCTCGTTGGTTGGGCCCATTAGCGTTCCAAGCTACAATGCGTAGGAACGAGTTAACCATTTGTGAGTATGCTGACTTTTTTGCTTGGTGGCTAGATATAGGTTGCCAGTTTTGCCACCCTCTCTGCTAGATGACCAAGTGACAGTTGAATTTGGCTAAGCATTTTAATAATTTCAGTGTTATTTGACTCGTTGGCGATTTGCGCATAGGATAATCCAACTGTGGATGGTGTGATTGTTGTTTGTGGTTTAGCAACTTTGGTTTGTAATCGCTGCACTGCGCTTGTTCTATTATTCTGTTGACTTTTAATTTTATTCTGATATACACGGCATCCTTTATAATTTGCAGCATTTGGTTTGACGATAGCAAAAGCTCTTGGTACGTCCAAGTTGTTGACAATTCGTACATTGTGGAATTCCCCTTGTCTAGTTAGGTGGCTCAATTTTAACTATACAGTACGCAACTTTCTTGATATTGTATACTTCTTTATTGTTGTCTTTTTGTTTTAAGTCGATGTAAAACAATGGAAAGTGTTTCCTGACTTTTACACCATCAATTGTGACCATTTTGTATATGTTGGTAATACCTGCAACCTCATGTCCCATTTTTTCTAAGTCTGCTTTAATTTCATCGTGACTAATAGAAGAAGGTAAGCCTCTGATAACCACTCTATAGGCCTTTTCACTCTTCAGCTGGTAGGTGTGATATTGAATATTTTCTAGTTGGTTGCTAGATTCATTTTTTAATTCTTCCAGTAATTTTTTGACATTTCTGTAATCATTTTCATTTTGAAAGGTAATTCTAGTATCACTATTTGAGAGCGCCTTAAAATTAGTTGATTCACTAGTGGTTTTTATTATTTTTTGTCGAAAAAGTTCGAAATTGTTGATATTGCTCACATTAATGGGTGGAGGCAGTGGTTTTTTTGGGTTTTTCTGTTCAGTGTTACTGTTCACACTTTGTGTATTATTTTTTGGGGGAGTTTTCGTTTTTGTGCGCCTACATTTCTTAGGATTTCTGTTATTAGCTCTGGAAAGTTCTTCTTCAAGTTCTTCCTCATCTGTGAAATAATCCTCTATACTCAGAGCATTAAATCTATTATTCTGTTGAGAGACTGGAAATTGCTGCAGCAACCAGTTATTATTTGGAATGAATGATGTTGACTTGTTGATGGCTGAATATGGTTGACAGGCAGGTTGTTAGCTCGTGCTGAATTTTCAGCTTTACTATTTTTAGCCTTTTCTTTTAGTGTAGAGTTTTCTCTCTTAAGTTCAGCAACTTCATTGCTCAGCTGCGCGATTAGTTTCTCCATTTTCTGAAACTTGAAGTTCCTTTTTCAGTAGAGACCGCGTCTTTTGCAGTTACTGTGGACGCAGTCGCTGTTGGCACAGTTGTCTTTAATTGTAGTGTACGTCTACTTACATTTGGAGGCGGTGATCTCAACATTTCCATGCTCTTAGGAAAGTTGTTCCCTTTATTTTCCAAGTGTTGGTTCCCCCCAGAATCTATGGTACTAGAATCCGAAGAGTATATGGAGCGGCCCGGTTGATTTGATGCTTCTATAGACGCATCCGTCTCGTTTCATAATATTATTAGGCTATTATTTTCATCATTATTTTCCATCATAAATTTTTATTTTATTCCCACGAGTAGCACGATAAATAACCGGTCGCCTATGACAGAGCTCTGCGTTATCATAAGAAGGCTATGGGTATAAACCGAATGACGCCAAATTCGGAGTTCACATACTAACGACTAAGCACCCTCTTAGCCATGCAGCCATCGGCGTATGTAGTACCACCTTAGCTTTGATGTGCTATTTTTTGGTCCGCCCCGAGTATTTAATTTCCCCGGTACCTACCATATCTGGCAAGCATTCCCCTATCGGCCACCCGGGGAGGCGCCTGATGGGGGTAATAGCAAACCCCACACAGGGTGAATTTTATGAAATTAAAATGTTAAGAAATTTTAATTAATTTAAAATTGCAAAAGCTTCTTTCAAGTTGAAAGGCTGATGTTAACAATCAAATTGGTTGTCTTCGGAATATCAAAACTTCAAAATTAGTATTAACATAACCCAAACTATTGCATTGCGATGAATAAAGTGAATAATTGTTAAATTTTGATGTTACAAAAATATAGACGATGATGTCCATTAACACTGTGTTTATATGTGAATCTGCCCACATGACTTGAAAACATACAATTTTCTGAACTCAAATTCAAATCAATCCGTATTCTAATTTTATAAGTATTAAATTTTCCTAATAATTACATCAAACAGTAACAAAATTCATTTTGTATATTTAAGCGGAGTTACTCAAGAAAAAGTAGCAAAATTACCAACTCTCAAGTCGCAGTTGTCGAACAAAATCCGCACTCACTTAAAAAATATCTGAAATATAATGTTTTTAATGTTGTTATCGTCAACGCGCTATAATCTAAAATATTTACATTTAGAGAAACAACTTAACGCCATTGAAGTTCTACTTCCATTGTGAGCAAACAGTTAAACACTGACTTGATCAAAGTGCTCGTTGAATCCTTACAAGAGGAATGTTCTTGATATCTCGCTTTATTAAATTTTTAGTTGCGCAACATCGTCAACTTTAGATTTTGCCAATTGTTACTTCAAGTAGTTTCACAAGAAATAATCACAGGGTACCAAGTCGGGTGATGAAGGGGTCCATAAATTAGGATGAATAAATTGCCATATCCAGTTACTATCTGGGTATAAGCATTTTGAATCATTGAGAATTGGTTTTAAACAGTTGCTTATGTAGTAATCTGCATTTATTTTATCGCCTGGTTCAACTGGGTTCAAATGGGTGTTGTGTCAAAATTTCTGCGAGTACCATTAAGTTCTCGGATGAGTGGTTTTTGTGCTGCTAATACAGCTTTAGTTTTGCAGCCACTCAAATATTGCATACTTCTTTGGCCATCGGCATTCGTTAAAGAAAACCCATTTTCGCCGACTGAAATATATTTCTTCCAGTATTATCGCCTTTCAGTAGTGGGTAAAGACCCAGGGAAAGCTAGTGGCTTTTGGTGACTGATTGGGCAGACATATTGTGACGCTTCACCTTCTTGGCAAGTTTTAGTTCAGATTTCTGTTTTGCGTATATTGCTTGACTCTAATCTTTATTTTAAAATATTTTGGGTTTGGTTAACATTTCTCGCAAATCTGAAATTTGGAGTTTTGACAAGGACCATTTTCGTCCAGTATTTTTAATTGGTTTATTACACCTCATTAACGGAATTTTATTCATTTTTCATCATTCTTTTGAAATGTTGAAGCCCACTTTTTACACTCATTGATAATTTCTAAAAAATTTACAATTGTCTCTAAAAAAATTTAAAAGAAGGAGCTGCTGTTCTGTTGTCAACACCATGTTGCATCTGTCGGAACAACCAGTAGTAATGAGAAGGAGCAATGTTCTGAGAATATGGCAGGTGCTGTAAAATATCCCACGTGAGCGTTTCCAACTATTTTTTACGACTTTTGGACTTTTGGATTAATTGTAGTACCGCTCGCCCGTAATGGAATCTTCAGGTTGTAGCAGCTTGTAGTACACAACACCTCTTTGGTCCCACCAGATACACGATTGGCCGGGCAACGCGTAGTATTTTTTCCTCTTGGGGTTATCGTGGAAGATCCACTTCTCATCACCAACCACTATCCGATGCAAAACAGCCCTTTCTTGTTTGCCTTTGAAACAGCTGCTCGCAAGAAAGAAATCGATTTTCCACGTCTCTTATTGGTTTCAATTCATGAGTGACTCAATTGCGTTGCTTTTGAATGATGCCTATAGATTTAATTCACACGGAAACCGTTTGTTGGGCCACCCTCAATGAACCGGCAAACTCATATTGCGTTTGAATCGGAATTATTTTTGCTGTCCCAAGCGAGGCTTATCTTTAACATTGAAATCATTATTTTTGAAGCGTCGAAACCATTCCCTACATGATTTATCGGTTGGAGCATTGCCGCCATAAACTTCCACAAGCATCGATGTACATATTTTACCAATTAAATTCCGCTTCCCGCAAATGCTATTATCACAAAATCCGACACCGTAAAAAACATGTTTTGTATGAAACTCAAAGCAATACAAACTGAATGTTAACGGCAGATGTCTAATATGTCTGTTACTGTAATTATTATCTTAAAGCAACTTTTTGAAAACGGACCGAATTAATTTGTATTCCCAATAATTCAGAGACCAATTACCCTTCCCTGTTGCAAATGTCGAACACCCAACCTTCATAAACGAATTGTTAAGTTTTGTAAAAATGTTTTTGCTCCGTTTAATTTCAATTCAAGTTTCAAACATCCTAGAAGCTAATATTTCTTTATCTGGGAAAGACAATGAATGAACTTTGGTTTTTAATTAACTCATACATACAAATCTAATATTAATTTTAATCAAGCACATATTGAACATTATAATCTATGGCCTTTTGCCATTTTACGGGTACCTTCATAATTCCATAGGTGTAGAATTTCTGTGGTTTATCGTAGAAAAACTAGGCCATATGATTTTCAGCGGCGCTTCGGTCAACTAATTTTTTACCATCAAGAGAGTTTTGCAGATACCGATACAAATGGTAGTCAGACGGTGTAAGGTCCGGGCTGTATGGTGGATGCATCAAAATTTCCCAACCAAGTTCCGTTTGTTTGTTCCGAGTTATCAAACATGTGTGTGGCCGCGCATTGTCATGATGAAACACAACTTAGTTTCTGATGGCCAATTCTGGTCGCTCTTTCTAAATTGCTTTGTTCAAACGGTCGAGTTGGTACAGTACAGAACCGAATTAATGGTTTCGCCACATTGCAGCCATTCATAATGGACAACTCCCTTTCAATCCCTCCAAACACTCAACATAACCTTGTTTGCCGCCAATCCAGGCTTTGAAGCCGTTTGTGGAGGGTCACAAATGGTTCGATTTCATTGCGTTTCAGCAGCATTTCACTGATGGTAATTCGGTCATTTCAATTTCTTTGCGTTAATTCATATAGAACCCAAACATCGGGTTTTTTTTGTAGCCTGTTCTTTTCAAATTATTCCAAACTGTCATGTGGTTGATGTGTAGTGTATCCTAGCGGATAAATAGCCCTGACAGCTTACGTGCCAGTTTTGCTCCACCAGTCGCATAATTTCATCGACTTTTTCAGTAACTGGCCTACTAGAGCGAGGTGTATCTTGAACATCCAAATTACCGGAACAGGATCCAGCAAACCACTCCTGGGTCCTTCGTTCACTCACAGCATTCTCACCGTACACGTCACAAATTTTTCGGCATGCTTTTTCAGCGTTTTTACCTTTTTTATAGTAAAAAAGCATGACAAAACAACATAACTTTTTAACATTAGTTATAATTCCAATCAATAATTGGATTCTCCTCAAGATCTCAGTATCTTGAGATATGAAATCCAAGTATATCTTCTCGAAAGTTGGCACCAATATTTTTAAACATATTAAAATGCAAATCCTTAAATATCTCGATTTAAAAATGTGACTTATGCCACTTTCAAAATAAACGGCTCAAATGCAACAAACTTGGAGATATTCCAGATCAATAATTTTTATAGTTAAGGTAGTAAACGTCATGGAGTGATTATCGTATACGGTACGTCGACACGACTCCGTCAGTTTACGGATTCCCTCTCTGAAAAAAATTTTGGTCTTTGGAGGCGATCAAATCAATACGCTTATTTTCGAGCTCTGTATGAGACCTGAGCCGCTGTTCAGAACGAGACGACTGCATCGACCGATAAGTTGTAATCTGAAGGGTAGAACTCCCTAGTCTTGCAAAAATTAATTTATAGTGTCTAATAACCCATTCTGGTTGTTTTTCCTCTACAGATCGCTTCAAACGGATTAGTTGTCGTCGGTAGACATCGCCATTGATAATATCATCTGATTCCAGTAGTTCATAATATACTCAAGATTTATTGCGTTTGGAACTCTCATAATAAATCCATTTTTCACCTCCAGCACTATTCGATGCAAAAAACCTTTTCTTTGTTATCTTTGAGCAGTATTTCACAATTGGATTTTTGACATCCGAGGTCTCTTTCTTGTAACTCATGTGGAACGCAGTTGCCAGCTTTTTCAACCATTCCAATTGTTTGTAAATGTTTTGCAACAGTTGATCGATCAACATTTAATGCTACAGCCACGTTTCCAATACATCATCTTTAAATTTTTTGGGTGGTTTTCCATGCTCTTTATTTTCAATGCCAAAATCATCATTTGCCGCTGCACTATTCTTTGCAATAAAATAATGTAATAAAACTGCCTCCTAACTAATGAAAGTTAGCAGTTTCACTAGTTTCACTGTTTCATTTCATTTTATTCAACAGATTACGATGTGATTAAAAGGAACCCAACTACGACCGCCTATCGGCGTGCAAAAACTCATGAGCAGACCCATCTTCCATCTCCACTACTATAGGCTGGCATAGAGCTATGCAATGCGCAGATTTGGCAGAAAATTCAATTTGGTCTTCAATTTGGCAGCAAATGCGTAAAATGAGACTGAAAAATGAACCGCGAAAGTGCCTCGACCCCAGAAAAGATGGAATGGATTAAACAAACTGTTTCATCATCATTTGACTCAAAATCACATTTAAAAAGCCAGTTGTGAGGTGTGATTTAATTTAATTCTATAATAAATATGTCATCATTAAATCGAAAAACATATTTATTTGAAAGTTGGCACCGTCAAAATGTATTTCAAAATTTTTATCTAAACTTACCTTCTACAAAGGCATTCAATTTTAATTCTAAATTTAAGTTCATGCTCATTTTATGTGTCAAAATTTATAATCGGTGGGACTGGAAGTTTTTCTGGGTTACTCGGCTGCGTATTTGCATGCTCTCATACACGTGATGGTGGTCATGGATATTGTGTCCTGGTAGAGTGCCTATAACCAGCACGTGTTGACGAATAAATTGTAACTTTTGTTCCAATTGACTTGGTGTAAGTATGGATTAATGTATAGCACGTCTTGATGAGCATTATATAGAACGCTAAGTAAGCCTTGTTGCGTATCCTGAAGGCACTTTAGTACTAGCATCATCTCGAAAATGCTCATTAACGTTGATCGTACTCAGTCTTCGTATATTCTGTATTCTTGTAATTGCAGCATTTTCTGTTGCAAGCGATGTTGGTCCTTTATCAAGTTCTTTATCGATACAGCAGTTAGGTTTGTGTTATGTTTTACTAGATTAATGGTGCTATCGATTATAGTTGTTTGATTTTTGATGAGCACCAACAGATTTGACAGACATACAAGAATTTTTTTAACACAATAAACCTCGTTTCACTCGTTTACGGTCCTTATTGCTTTCGAACAATAGCTCGTTGTCTGCTATCAAGTAATTCTATTGTAATAATAGTTGCTGAAGAATGACGTCGCATTTTAGACCGGACAGTTTTACAAATACAGACTGCAATTCGGTTTGGGCTTTTTTAAAATTGTCAAGTTCTTCCGAATAAGAGGTTAAGTTGTAATGAACGACTAATGTCCATTTCGTCGCCACTATTTCAAGCTTGCCTAATTCCCCAAAGTTTATCTCGGTAGACCGGTTGATCGGATTTATTTGGATGGTGGCTAGTGCCATTTTATTTGTTCGTCCTACTTCCTGTGCTCATATATGAGGTTGTTGCCTAGGGGCCGATCAGTTGAACTTTTTTCACTAGTATTGGGTTGTAATGGCGGCAGTGCTTCCTTTAATCCATTTTCGATCGGTAGCTTGCATAATTTTGTAATTGGCCTTTTATATGTGACGTCCTGACATTTTACTGTGACGACTCACACCAAGCCATCCTTCCCACTATGAGTTTCAAGAACCCGTCCCAACTTCCACCGAGTAGCAGGTAGTTGATCATCATTTATTAGTACTAAGTCGTTTACCAACAAGCTTGGCTGGGTCTTTGTCCACTTGGTTCGCTGCTGATGTTGGTGAATATATTCAGAAGACCTTCGTTTCTAGAAATGTTGTATTAATTGTTCTGCCGGGTGTCACCTTGTTTTCAACCCCATAGTTTCGACGTTTGCATATGGTAGCGCCTTCAATGAATCACCAATTAAGAAATGCCCTAGAGTTATTGTTGTTAAGTCAGAGACATCATTTGTGAGTGGTTTTAAAGGTGACAGTTAAGACACGCTTCAATTTGAGTTGTTATCATGCATAGTTCCTCGAACGGTAATGTTGATTCACCAATAACCCTTTTGAGATTAAATTTTACTAACTTTATACCTGCCTGCTAGATACCTCCAAAATGAGGAGTGTGAGGCGGATTGAAGTGCCAATTGGTTCCAGCTAAGATAGATAGTTACTTTTTAATACAGCGTTTGCTCCAACAAAATAAGTTCCATTGTTGGAGAAGATATCGGTGCACAATCCTCTCCTGGAAATGAAACGCTTGTAGGCAGCAATGAAGGATGCCGTTGTAAGACCGCTTACTATTTCGATATGGGTCGTCTTAGTTATCATACATAGAAAAGCGCCATAAATCTTTTGTAGGCCTTGTTCCCCCTTCCTTGAATGGACCTTAAGAGGCTTGATTTATCAATTGTGAAAAAATTATTTATACTTGAATGGTTCCTACTGAACATTTTCACCTTTATCTTGAATTTTAATTCTATCATGAATTTTTCTCAAACTTTAGTAAAATTTTGTTCGAGTTTCTATCATAATGCTTTTAATACAAGAATTTTAATGAATACGCCTTCTGGAGCTTTTTGTTAGTTTTCTTTGAAACTTTACTATGACACCTAAGCTCAGAAAATATTACAATGTTAATAAAACATTGATACACCAAAAGGAAATATGTCGCGTTATTTTGTTATTTTTGTTGATGACCTCACCTCCATTTGAATCACTCGATACGATAAAGAATTAATAACTTTTTCCTTTATTATCCTTATATGGGAGAGTGGGAGATGTTCAGTCATGTTTCGACTAGGATTAAGAAGAAATTTGATCAATGCTTGAAAGCGATTCAAATATATGTAGACAAAGTCGTGGAAAGTACGAATCCGAACAAACACATTTTTGACAGAAAAAACCCTCTAAGACGGAATTTAATTATTGCTTAATACAGCGCTATTTCACATCGTACTAAACAGGATCAAATAGGTATTTTTAAACCAAATTCTGGAATATGGCGAAAGAACGTAGCAGCTTTAATGAAATGTATAAAAGGTTTTTTTATTATTTTACTTTTTTATTTCATTCAATGCACGCCTAGGTGAGTATAAAAATACGTAGGAATTATAAAATACAAATATGTTGATGTTTTTTAAATTATTTAATCTTACTCATAGTTATTTATGTTTGAAATAAGTAAATAATTATTTTAAAAATCGTTTTTCTATCCACTTTGGAACCAAGAAATACTTTAAATTAATTTTAAATAATTCTATCTCACCGGTGTGTTTAATATCGGTGGGTAAGCTGTTAAACTGATGAAGTCCATTAATAAAAATATTTTTAAAGGACCTGTTGATTTTATGGGTTTGAATTAAGAAATGTGACTGTCTTCGGGTATAATAGTTACGAGTTTGGCCGACTTCCACTAGTGGGAGACCATGATAGTTGCAAAATGATTTTTAATAATTTATTTTGTAGAATCCTTAAAGGTTCTATTACATATTTTGCCGCATTTGACCAAATAATGTTCATATAACATAAGTGTGATTGAATATGGGCAAAGTACAGCATAAACGCACACGTTTAATTGCAAAGGCCATAGGTAAGATTGTTTTTTAATATATGTAATATGATTTCGCCATGAAAGCTCAGAATCAATTATACCCTCAAGATATTTTGATTCAGTCACCTCTTTAATTTTAGTATCATTAAACCAGAAACACCCAGAAAAAGGGAGGACTTCATCATCTGGTTTCAGTTTAGAATAAAAAAAAATAGTTTTCGACTGGTTGATGTTGAGCTGATGCGCCCTCAAAAAATTATTAATGATTGTCAAATCTGAAGACATATACTCTAGTAGATTTGACCGAGATAATGTTTTGTAAACAATTATGGCGTCATCGGCTTACATTTAAACTGGTCCATATTATATATACCATTGATGGAAAAATTAAAAACCAACGGCCCAAGTATGGAGTCTTGCGGTACACCTAGAGATGTAAATGTATTCCTGTTTGCAAGCTAACTTTCAATTAATGGCGGGATTTGGGTTCAATAGTTTAATTTTTTCTGAAATGATTGAGTGATTAACACAATCGAAGGCCTTACTAACGTCAATGAAAAGTAAGGACACAAACATTTTCCCATCCATTGCACCGTATATACTATTAAACGCATTAGTTACTGCGCAGTTTGTGCTAGAGTGCTCAATAAATCCAAACTGATTAATGTTAATAATCGAATGATCTTTAAAATATTTCAATAACCGTTTTAGAAGGACTGATTCTAATATCTTAAAGAAACCATTTAAGATCGTGATAGGCCAACCATCCATTTTTAATTTATCACCTTGCTTATGTATACCTAGGTATTATTTTAGCAGTTTCTAGGGAATCAGGAAAATCTCCTTCAATGAGATGTTTATTAATAAGTTTTAGCAAATTTGGAATTAATTCAACTTTAAACCTTTTGATAAACCTAAACTCCTCATTATTGGTTTCATGAAACGAGAACTCTTGAATATTAAAGGGATATTTAGAACAACTTTTAAAATGAGGCACTAGATCGTAACTAGTAATTGAATTTGAGGAGTCAATATTGATCCCTCAAAAAAAAAAATTATTAAAAGAGTTAGCTGTCAATGTAGAATCCTTGAGAATAACATTGTCTACCTCAATAGCAGAAAAGTCTTGAATCGTTGGACCATCTTTATTAAAAATAAGCTTGTTGATGATTTTCTAAATATGTTTTGGGTTTTTTTCTTTTTTGTGTAATTCCCCGGAAGCATAATTAAATTTCAATTTTTATTTAGATTCGCAGTTTGATTACGAAGCCGGTTAAACTCTTCGTTGAAAAAATTATTATCGGGATATTTGCGACGCAGTTAGCTTAATCGATCACGGTTTCTCATTAATTTGAAAAGAGTAACATTAACCCATGGCTTGTTTGAGCTTTCTTTACGAACTTTCTCAATTAAACTGTCAAAGCTATCTATATTTTCATTTAGGACATGTAAGAAATCGGGATGATCATAGTAAATAACATTGAAGACGAATTTATTCTGTGCTATGCTAGCGTTAGAGAAAAATTCATTATACAGGTGATCAGAATAAGAAATATCCAAAATTGTAAATTTATATTTAAAAGAGACTTACAGCATAGCCAATTACAGTAGCGATTGTGTTTGAAAATCTAATTGCGTAAATTTCTAGTAGTGAATTCAAAATTAAATATCCATTGGCCAATACGGTTGATTGCAATCTCAAGTTTGTTATATCATTATATGCCCGATAATGAATATTAAGGTAACCCATGAGTATCGAATTTGGAAACTGTTAAAGCTGGAAATCAAGAACGGCAAATAAAACGTCTAAATTGCTATTTGGAGGCCTATACATTCCGATAATTTTAGTATTAAGAATAATTAAGATGATTACCACATAACTAATTTTATCCACTGTATCTTTTTGAACTTCATTTGCTGTAACTGAGTTATGAGTGAACACACTTGTACCACCACCACCTTTATTATTACTTGTACAGTGGTATGATTGATAACCAGGGATGTTGTAAAATAGTTCTTCCCCTTGATAAATAACGGTCTCAGATACAGGTAAAACCTGAGGTAAATAACCGATGGCCGATGTGGATAATTCAATATCATCAATTTTATTACGTGAGCTTCTTGCATTTATTGATATTACTCGGAAAACTATGCCAATTCCGTTTTCATTTTTTTTTCGACTTTTCGATAAATTTTTTTATCATCTTCGGAGACTTCATAATGCAGATGAAATACACGTTAAAATAGTACAGACGGTACTTACTTAAAACTAATCTACTTACGAAAATATTTAACAATAAAAATGGCGTCAATATAAAAATAACATAATTAACTATTTTGTAAGTACCACAATATGGACGATGGAACAGCGTTATTCCTAAATCACAGACAGACAACATTAAAATATAACACCTAATTCTGATACATCGTTCTCATATGATTTGAGATAGTAAATGTTTATGGAATACGGGAATCGAATGCTTATCGGCCAAATTCGATAAGATGAACCTGGCCAATGAAAGTTCAACGCGAAAATTTTTGTATCCAATATTGGTCCAAATATCGAATTTGTTCGATCGATAATGGTGGCCCAACCTCAATATGTTAGCGAGTAAAATCTTCAATAGGTTGAAATCGTCGTGGGCCTCGTTGCATACTACCACATCTGCCTTGTGAACTGCTACCACCACATTTAAATGAATGAGTCTCTCAATGTTTTGATGAAAGATGGCTTGAACGCAAACATATAGTAATCCAAAATAAAATGAAATTGTTGATAGTTAAACACTTTACCATTTTTTTATTGAAATACTTACTTGTATTCATAAACCGCCATTGGAAATATTTCTTAAATAACTATCCGACCATTTAACAATGGTTTCATAATCAATTTCACCATGTTTGGCGATAGGTTGGGCATGCATTTTTAAAAATTCCAAACGTGCCTGTTCATTAGGAAGCAGAATTTCGATTTTACGATCTAAACGTGCGGGACGTAATAATGCCGGATGTAGCGTATCCGGACGGTTTGTAGCCATAATCATATTAACGTAATCCAACGAATCGAAACCATCCATTTGATTAAGCAATTCCATTAGAGTACGTTGAATTTTAAGATCGGCTGATGTACCTTCGGAAAAACGACAACCTACAATTGCATCTATATCATTTCATCCATTAATATAATGCACGGCTGATGATCACGAGCGTAGTTAAACGTTTTACTTGTTAGCACTTCATATCTAGAGCTACCCTAGTTTCAGCCTTCAATTTTGTCTTGTCTAACTGACGTCGACATCCAACAACATATCGTGGCCCGTTTGCTGCCTTCACAATAACTATAAAAATATAGTTAACATAAAACATCGTTTCACTGAATCACTGACTTATTGGAAGTATGTACTTACATTTATCCGTATTCAATTGTTTGAGTATCTCCCCGACAATTTTCCCAACACTTTGCAACGCTTTTAAATCATTTTCCACATCATTTCCATTCTACATGTATTATAAACATTCAAATAGAAATTGATCGGTTAGCTGAGCACAAATTGTATAAGATCGGCATCATTCAACATTATCAAAATTTCAATGTCCGTTCGATAGCACATCAAATGATTAATGTAATCGTATCATCCTTTTCTTTTGATTCCAAATCATCCACTCCACATTACTGCTGTTGTTATCCGGTTTCAATGATCGATACACAGTTTTATCCAAGTATTTTGATACAGATATAAGACTGGACTGGTTTTTATTATATTTGTTTGGGTTAAAAAATCTGACACTTCGATTTTTGATGGTGATTTTTTTCGGCTTCGGAATGATTTTTTTAGGTTAATATGAACTTGTCAAAAAATTCCCCTCACATAATTTATAGCAAAATAGTTTTTAGGTAGTTTCGTAAACTATCCAAAATAATTAAAAGGCATTATTTCATCGAAAAAATAATAATAATTGATTTAAGTAATTTTTGGGATATAAAATTATTGCCAAACATTAAAAATAAAAAATTTTCATATTTTGGATGGACAACCGGCTGATGTTTGGACAACCGGCTGATCATTTTTGGGATACATGATAAAAATATGATGGTTTTGCATCCAGACTTGGGCAATTTCGCCATTTGTCTTCAAGCTGTGTAACGTTTTCATTAATTGTAGATTTTGTGGAGTAATTCGATTATTAACATGTGGTTTTGATTTGGTCGTTACAGTAGGGAAAATTTGACGGGTAAACAGCGGCCCGTTCGCTCCCATAAATCTCACTACCTCAACTTCAGCAAGTAGTTCTTTAAATCGGATAATCAGAGATTTAGATGGTGCTGTATGAAGTTGATGACTAGATGATGTTGATGGTATTGCTGGAGATTCCGATATAATTAGATTGGTTTTTAGAAAGGAAAACTTAACGTTTGCTAATTTGAATGGTAGCATTTCCAGCTTGCTAAGAATTACAATTGTCGATGAAACTTCAAAAGGTAAATGAGCAACAATGACACCATTTGTGAATTCTTTTTGGTGTGTCTTTCTTATCCTGCTGCAAATTATTAACAGTTTCACTAGTTTGTCGATGCGGTTGCTAATATTGTCGTTCAACACTAATATGGCAGAATTCTTTTAGGTGGTTTATTGCTTTACTGTACAATTAACTACAGCTTAAGAGTACTATTCAATGTGAGCACTATATGTATTTGGCTTATTTAAAGCATTTTTGCTGTTTTTATTGTCTTAGAGATAATATACAAACAATTTCAGATGTATTTACAAACACTTTAGTATATTTCGCGAATTAATTATTGACTATTTATTAAAAATATTTCGTTTTTGAGGCACACCAAAACTTTTGCTTTACCACTTTGTCGCCATATTTATATTTTTGAGGTAAGGTTACGAATGCGGTAGCCACCGGGTGTCATAGTCTAAGAACGTCTTGTTTTATGGTTTTTGAACCAAACGATGAATTTATGACAAATATGTCACTTCTTTTTTCATTGGAAAGTCCTAAGCAAAACATGTATGACAAGTCTTTGATGTTTCTCATTCTATCGGCGGCGTCAAAACCACAGTTTAATCAATTAATTTTTCTATCTAATTGGCTAATTGCCTAAATCTTGAAAATGTTTCTGCGAAAGTTACTGTAGCACACCGGTTTTGAACAACTTTCGCAGATTACTGTGCAGCATTGGCTTAAAATAGTTGCTATGAATATAGCTTGTAACGAATTTTAATTAAAAGGCCAAATAAATTAAAAATAATAAATTTTATTGGGCACATGCAATTTTAATGTAAAACGAGTTGTAAATTTGTTTGTGCTACTCCAGCTGACATATCAGTCCAATATAGAAAAATGAGCTTATCTCTCACATAAATGCCTTTTCTTTGAATAAATTCAAATTAAATATGTACATGAAAAACTTCCCTTCCCAGAAGTAACGTTTTAAACGAATAATTTTTAAAAGATTAATTCCTTGAGGACCCAACAAAAAATGTATCTTTCTTACAAAAAGTAATTAAAATTAAAAATCATGACCGAATTAAAGCGTCCCAGTTACGTTTTACGAATTAACCAGAGGACTAAATGCTTGCATTTAAGTTTACCGATAATTACGGTACTTTATTAGTATAATAAAATTGTTTGCATATATGCCATGTCATGTAGGAAGACACGAGCCAAATTAAATGTTCAAATTAATGATAATATTCTTGAAAAACCATCCAGCTTGATATTTTATATAAACAAAATGTTATCACGCGATGTGTATACGATGTGTTCTGCCCTAAAAACTGTTTATTTAAGATGGAGAATTTCATACACAATTATATTAGACAGAGCATAAATTTTACCTAAGTATAGCATATAATTTTACTATAGAAAACATTTTATACCGTGTAATTTATTTTATATTCCGGATTCGGTTCAATAAGGTATGTAATACTAGACCGGTCGTTTATGTGCTGCAATTTTATCATTTTGTATTTGAATGACCTTTACGCATTACTA
This sequence comes from Nephrotoma guestfalica, assembly GCA_963691935.1. Lineage (NCBI taxonomy): Eukaryota > Metazoa > Arthropoda > Insecta > Diptera > Tipulidae > Nephrotoma > Nephrotoma guestfalica. Next base: position 43,031,913 of record OY829914.1, read on the forward strand.
ATCTTACATAATTCACGGTCGTTAAATTTTTAATGTATATATTGAGTACGGTCGGTCGTCGGTCATATATTTCTATATTTAAAAACTGCTGGCGATAAGGCCGCGGAGTGCACCGGAATTTCCGGTCGAAACTACATAAAGTTAATAACCGAATACTATATTATGTACGATGATTATATTCACATTTATGATTTTTTGGAACCAATACAACATAAATACATTTTTGATAATCAATTTTGATGTGATACGTATTTACCTGTGTATATTACACAGCAACAAAAAGGTTAATAATTTTTCGCGCAAATAATCATTAAAATGTTTATTGCTTATAAATAAAAACCTCTAAACAACCTTCATGTTTTATTCGTATACGCGCTTATGCTTCCTTACATACATAAATAACAATTTTACACTTATTAACGTTTTGAAAACGAGGTTTATGCGGTAGAGTAATAATAATTTTGCCGTATGAAGACGGTGCCTAAAAATCATTCATCAGTCAGATGTAAGTGAATATCTGCGTATATAGATGATATTAGCTTGGCGTATATGAAAATTGATTGTACCGAAATTGTTGGGTTCAGCATAATATTTTTTGGAAAATTAAATTTTCGACTTCGTATATAATAAATAAAAAAAAAATAATAATATTGTACGTAGGATTATAATTTAGCACAGATCAGTGAACTGAATGGTAATTTAAGATTAATCTGCCTCGCATACATACACATTAAAAAAAAATTTCGCAGAATACCTGGCCAAATTTTGTAATCAAAATTCACGCGGTTTTTATAATTTTTATACTTTTTTTTATATTTCGTGTGTTCGGGGAGAATTGATTTACGTGTTGGGTTTTTATAAATTGCATTTTGTTAAAGGTTGGCGTGGGTGTGAATCTTATTATCTTTCAGTATACGTTTTAGAATACTAATCAAAGGTAACAGTGTACAATTATCAAATAAATCGAGGTAAATTCCCAAGAATTTCGGATTAAATTAAAAAACACAACGAATATTTGTAAGATTTTGTAGGCCGAAAAAAAATTAATTAAAATGGGTCAGTTGTGGGACGACTTAACAATTTGCCTTTTGAATCTTTTTCACCGAAAGGTATTATTTGCTGGTATAACATATATTTTAATTTGAAAATCAGTATTCGTTCTCTATTTCCAGAACTAAGGTTCAAACAGAAAAATTAATAACAAGCTGCGAAATTACAGCAATATACGTTAAGTCTATATTTGGTTTCTTTTGCATTTTGATATTGCATCAAAATGCCACCAATTAGATGTAATTTATATCGATCTATCCCAAATGATCACCCCGACTTTCATTTACCATGAATGTATGCATAGGTCTTAAATACACCACACTTCAGTTCAACAAGGCACAATCGTTTCCGTGGAGCATCGGAATCAACATACGGCATTTATTGGGAAAAATATATTTCGTTGAATCGCACTACCATCAGAATAATGACTATGGGAGCCTTTAGTTCTCCAATTCCCCAATAAACTTTTAGGCCGTATGATGCTCAAATGTATCCTTAAATTTAAAAGCTTTTCATATTCAGGGGCCATACTCGAATTAATCCGATACAGAATTAAAATCAACGGCATATTTCCTTGAATGGTACTATCATCGGAATAATGACTATGGGGAGCATTTAGTCCCCCGATTCCCCAATAAATGTGTAAGCCGTAATGTTTATGCCGTATAATGCTCTGATGTATCCTTAAATTTAAAAGCTTTTCATATTCAGGGGCCATACTCGAATTAATCCGATACAGAATTAAAATCAACTGCATATTTCCTTGAATGGTACTATCATCGGAATAATGACTATGGGGAGCCCTTAATCCCCCGATTCCCCAATAAATGTTTAAGCCGTATAATGCTCTGATGTATCCTTAAATTTAAAAGCTTTTCATATTCAGGGGCCATACTCGAATTAATCCGATACAGAATTAAAATCAACTGCTTATCTCCTTGAATGGTACTATCATCGGAATAATGACTATGGGGAGCCCTTAGTCTCCCGATTCCCCAATAAATGTTTAAGCCGTATAATGCTCTGATGTATCCTTAAATTTAAAAGCTTTTCATATTCAGGGGCCATACTCGAATTAATCCGATACAGAATTAAAATCAACTGCATATTTCCTTGAATGGTACTATCATCGGAATGATGACTATGGAGAGCCCTTAATCCCCCGATTCCCCAATAAATGTTTAAGCCGTATAATGCTCTGATGTATCCTTAAATTTAAAAGCTTTTCATATTCAGGGGCCATACTCGAATTAATCCGATACAGAATTAAAATCAACTGCATATTTCCTTGAATCGCACTACCATCAGAATAATGACTATGGGGAGCCTTAAGTTCTAGAATTCCCCAATAAACTTTTAGGTCGTATAATGCTCCGATGTATCCTTAAATTTAGAAGCTCTTCATGTTCAGGGTCCATACTCGAATTAATCCGATACAGAATTAAAATCAGCTGCATATTTCGTTGAATGGTTCTACCATCAGAATAATGACTATGGGAAGTTCTTAGTCCTCCGATGCCTCAATAAAAGTTCATGTCGTATAATGCTTTGATGTGTTCTTTAATTTAAAAGCTTTTCATATTCAGGGGCCATACTCGAATTAATCCGATACTGAATTAAAATCAACTGCATATTTCCTTGAATGGTACTATTATCGGAATAATGACTATGGGGAGCCCTTAGTCACCCGATTCCCCAATAAATGTTTAAGCCGTATAATGCTCTGATGTATCCTTAAAATTAAAAGCTTTTCATATTCAGGGGCCATACTCGAATTAATCCGATACTGAATTAAAATCAACTGCATATTTCCTTGAATGGTACTATCAATGGAATAATGACTATGGGGAGCCCTTAGTCTCCCGATTCCCCAATAAATGTTTAAGCCGTATAATGCTCTGATGTATCCTTAAATTTAAAAGCTTTTCATATTCAGGGTGCATACGTGAATTAATCCGATACAGAATTAAAATCAATTACATATTTCGTTCTATTTTACTTTTTATGGGTTGTCAGTAATATTTTTTTTTAATGATAGTGTCGCGACAGACTTATTTTTGGGCTGCCATTAAAACTTGGCGGTTTTTATTTCGTTGGCAGAATAATTATTGGGTTGGTATATATAAAATAGAGTCTTTTTAAATATTTTTCGGCTGACACTTGCCTATAGTCAAATTCTGTGTATTTTAGTATTGCCATACATTTTTTTTAAGTTAGTTATATACATAAATATTACAACAAACATGGATGAAGTTAAGATAACACTACTGGCATTAAACTCTAGAGTGGCGCTGTGAAATAAAATACCGATCACAAGGCTGGCACTTTGTTGAGCAGTACTGTTATCAAGATTAATGAAGGGATGCACAAAGGGCTTTAGAATCCCCAATATCAGTCTATGCATATACAGATTTAACTATTCAAGGACATTCAGATGAACGGAAGTTTTTATACGAAAGCAAATCACGGTGATTCACGAAACTGAAATCTGAAGAAAACTCATCGGATTCAGCATCGAGGGGATTAACATCAACAGAAATTCACAGCCATTCGTTATATCCGTCGGATCTAAAATGTTTGCACAGTTTGGTTAAGGCCTTAGCTAGAAACTCTTAAACAAAGACAACGAAATCCATAACCGTAACAGCAATATGCAATGTCCATATTTCTGAAAGATTTCATCTCTTACTAAAATGATTAGAAGTATCGGCTTTAAAAACATATTTATCAATAACGCAAGGTGAGAGCAACATTCAGTCATCATCATATGGTTCAAAGGGCAGAATTTCAAGAATAAGTTAGAGCTTTAGAGAAATTCAATAACTTTAACAACGGAAGTTCGTTACGGCATTAGAATACGTTCATCCATAAGAAAGGACTCCTACGAGTAGATAGGGCGAAGTTTTAGAATAAACAACAAAAGCGCTTTATCTAGAAATTTACAGTGATTTTACAACCAACGCTTTTATTGTAACGAGGAAACTTTAGCGCTATTTACAGCTATTGCGGTTCAACTTTTAAAGGAGCGGATAAAAAGCGGTTATATATGAGAACAACGCAAGCTGCCTACAAAAATTTTTAAACATATTACCGAACGCCGTTTTGATTTGGCACTTGAATATACCAATAGTTTATGGGAAGCAGAACTTATACTAGCCCGCAAACAGTAAATCCCCTGTAACATCGCAAATACTATGAAGCTTACCGAATTCTTGGAAGCATTATCTTGTACAAACGAAATACATTATTCCTGCTTAAATTTCAAAAAATCAACAAGTTCAATGAAAATTTAATCTTTAAATTTATTTAAATTTTTAAACTCTGTCATTTTTATAAAAGCTCCCATATGGAAGCAGCCGCTTCCAGTACACAGATTTACATCAAATTTCAAGTTAATCCGCCTGAACTTTAGTGATTCCAAATTTTGATGAAATAAGGTATTTTTTTTTATCAAAACTCAGAATCATTTCCAGTAAATTTTTTAATAATGATCTGAATAAATTTTGTTTGAAATATAATTCTTAATCTTTTGGTTTTTAAACGTTTCATGCCAAGTAAAGGGTTTTCCAATAAGAGGTTTCATTTTGATATTAAAAAACGAGTATTTTTTAAGAGAAATCAATGAATGTTTATTTCATTGTAAAAAGTAAGGTATGGCATTAACATTTTAAAACGAACGCTACGGCTACGCTTGCAGCACCATATCCCTTTCATGAAATTTTCCGTGACCAATTCGCACATTTGCGGCTGTTAGTCCTCGATAACTACACGAATTACATCTTTAAGGTCTTGAATCGATTGTAGAGCATTGGCATCAACCTTATCTTTCACGTGGTTCCAAAGAAAAATGTTTAAAGGTGTTAAATCAGAAGATATCGGTGGCCAATTGTGATCACCACTTCGAGAAATAATACGGTCAGGAAACGTTTTTTGCAAAAATTGCGAATCTTTCGTTGTTTGTCTTGCTGAAAATAAACGTCGTCCACATCAATATCTTCGAATTTCGGCCATAAAAAATCATTAATCATAGCTCGGTATAGCGCAATCCATTCACCGTAACAGTTGCACCAGCCAGATTTTCGAATAAGTAAGGTCCAATCACACCGCCAGCTCATAAACTGCACCAAACAGTGACACGTTGAGGATGGAGAGGCTTTTCAACAATCATTATTGGATTTTCTGAGTCCCAAATGCAATAATTCTGCTTATTAACGTAGCCTCCGAAGCGAAAATGGGCCTCATGACTGAAGATGATTTTTCGATGAAAATCCGGATCATTTTGATGCATTTGAAGGGCCCAATCAGCGAAGATACAACGTTTATGGTGATCGACCGGCTTTAGTTTTTGTCTTAACTGAACTTTAAAAGCCTTAAGACCTAAGTCTTTATGCAAAATATGGTGTAATGTCATTTCTGGAATGCCTAATTCCAAAGATCGACGAGGAATCAACAAACCTAGGTTGTTGTCAACACTACGGGCTACAACAGCTCTCAGTTGTTCTTGAGCGACACACACGGTTTTGATTCTTCACATCACTAATTTGTCCCAAAAGTTCAAATTTTTCCACCAGTTTCAGTATTGCCGGCCGAGAAGGTGCTTCACGACGACCCAAAAGTGCTTTAGTTTTGCGAACTGTGACTGCAAAATTTTCACCATTTTTGTAGTGAATTTTAACAATTTCAATCCGTGGTTGAAGCGTGTATCGTACCATTTTTAGAAATGCCGTGGCTTTTACTTGTCAAATGTCAAAAAATGACAGCTTCAAAATTGACAGCTGCCCAAATAGCAGGCTATTCAAAATGAAAAATCGTATTGGAAAACCCTATACTTTTCAAAATATTTCATAAAAATATTCTATGGAAGCTACCATCCGATTAAATAATTTCGTCCAAACACCAGCAGGAGGACCTCAGTTTAAGTAGAAAAACAATATTTTCTCAAAAATCGTTATCTCCTGATTAATTTAGAATATTTTAGATAATAATAGTTGTTCTTGTAATTATATGCTACCCAAAATATGTGTAAACCCCGATAAATCTCTTATGAAAGCAGTTACTTCCGGTGGGCCTGTAAACCTCAAGCATGATAGTCAATCCGTCTAGGCTGTACAGATGTCGAAGTTCTTCTAAAAACAGTTTTTTTTGCCAAAAATCGTCATTTCCGAAAAAATTTGGAAAACTGTGGTCTGGGACGATATTGATTCAAAATTTATTTAGAATTTTTATTGTTTTCCTAAATATTTACAAACAACAATAAAGCTCCTAGGGAGGCTGAAACTTCCAATGTACCGATTTCAGGGCAAAAATCATTGGGATCTCCCAATTTATGTAAAAAGCTTAAGTATGAAGTTTCATCCCGATCTGTTAATCTGTCTGGGCTGTAGAGAAGCTACAGATATTTAATCTGCAGGGGTGTGGTTCCCTCGCACGCATGCACACAGAGAAATTTTCTTTTAGCTCTACCGTTTGCTTCATCTGCAAAATTTTTTAGTTTAAAATGGTTCAAGATTACTTTATTTTATTTTGCTATGTTCAACCAAATAATAACTAAACCAACCTAACTTATAATAAGCAGTGTCATCAAAGCTAGTAATCTGGCCTCCTGGTGAGATAAGAAAATTCCAGTCGCGGCAGATGTGCAATTGAACTAGATACTACTCCCAACGTGGAAGGAAAAGCAAATTCTCTTTCATCCTAAAACAAATTAACTAACAAATGGCAACGGCGCAATAACGGACTGGAGAAGGGACTAAACTAGGCGATTTATTACTGAAATAGCCCTCTATATTATTCACAACCATTTAAATGATTTCATCTTAACGATAAACGAGTAGCATTGGATCGCCGACTTCACTAAACGAGATATTTTTGACCCAAGCAGTGTGGCGAGATGTGATGGGACAAGTTAGAACAGCGCCCTTCCCTCCGAAATGTCTCCAAAATTCCAAGCGGTTGTTCCAATGAGCAAGAATGTACATTACGAAGTACAATTTGTAAATTACTGTTAAGTGTATCACCTATAGAGCAAACGGTAAATCTGCAAAAACCACAAGGCTGGATATCTTAGCGGAAAAGGTCAGCAATTCAACAATACACCGCGCTTAAATTCTGAACATAAAAAATTATCTGTTTTAAGCCGAATTTTGGAAGAAAACAGCCCTTATCAAAAATTTCAAAAATTAAACTTTTCGCTCACATTCAAAAAACCAATTTTGTTGGAAATTTATTTGAGCATTTTCATGATCATAAACGATTGTTTTCGTAAATGCTATATGCTTTGCATAATATTTACAAAAAACGAGGAGGCTTCTATGAAAGCTGTCGCAACCGCTGATCCGATTTTGGCTAACAATTACTAGAATCTCCCGAATTAAGAAAAACAAATTAAGTATGAAATTTCACCTCTATCAGTCAATCCACCAGAGGCCGAATTTTGATTCAATTTTTTTTCCGCAAACATCTTCCCTCGTAAATTATAAAAAGTTGATCTGGATTGATACTGTTGCAATGTAAATTTTGAATGTTTTAGTTTAAACACATTTTTCTTGTAAATGGCCTAGTAGGCCTAATTCAACAAAAAGTAACTGGGATCTCCCAATTCATGGAACAGCTTAAGTATGAAGTTTGACCGCAATCAGTCAAACGGCCTGGACTACAGAGATGCCGAATTTTGGTGAAATAAAGTTTATGCGAAAACACGTCATTCCTGTTAAAGGTAAAAAATATCTAAATTAATTTTGTTTGAAATTGTATTTTCAATCCCGTTGCTTTTATCGTTTTTTTGGAAATGTAATTTACTTAAAAAAAAGTATGAGACTTAAAAAAAATGTAAATCTTAAAAATCAGGAAGGATTATCGATTAAAATTTTTTTTCAGTCTAATACTTATTTTTGAAGTAAATCGCGTACATAAAAACGATAAAAGCAAAATGATTAAATCGGCCTACCGGAAGTTGAGGCTTTCACGGGTTGATGAAGAATAATGAGCAAAATATGTGTTAAAAATGTGGTATTTTGACTTGAAGTTGAAAAATGTTTCAAATTCAACCGTTGATTAAAGCGAATCGATTGCCAAATTTACGAAATTGCCTAATTTAAACGAAGGTTGTTTCAGAATTTACAATTATGTGTTTCAAAAACGATCTATAGTTTCAAGCTCTAAGACAAAAATGTAATCTGATAAAACAGTAAGGCTAAACTTCATAAATTAGGTAACTTTGTAGAAAACTATTGAACAAATTTGGTGACAAAATTTGATGGGAGTCCAGAACTTCCAGTCATTATACCGCACTTCAAATATTTGGGTGTACAAATGTATTTTCGACCTTTTTTAATGAGAAAAAAGACATTAGTTTGTGTAGAAAATGAAAGAATGTTTTATTCAAAGTATGCTCCTTCGGAAACTATAACTTTCGCCTATCGTTCAGGCAATAAACGGATTCTCCGAAGGAAGAAGTCTGGTTGTTTCGAGGCGATCCAGTCATTGACGCATTTTTTGACGTTTTCATATGAAGTCAAGTGCTGCTGTGCCAGGGCGGATTGCAAGGACCGGAACAAGTGGTAATCAGAGGGAGCAATGTCTGATGAATACAGAGAGTGGGGTAGAATTTCCCAGTTATGCCTGTCCAAGTAGTTTTGACAGGTATAGCAGCATGTGACCTAGCGTCCTCATGTTGCAAAATAATCTTATAATAATCCCGGACCATACATATTTGCTGTTGGCGTCGACGGCCCTGGTTCTCCTGTCATAATGCCACTATGCCCATCCCCAGTGATTATCCGTTTCAAAACCCCCTTCCTTTGTTGTCGTTGAAGCAACAATTCGCACATGGTTGTTTTCCGACGTTCCATGTCCTGTTCTTTCAATTTGTGTCGCACCCAATTTACCAGCTTCTGAACCAATCCCATTACATATATACGTTGCGATACACGTTGTTGGGTAATATTGAATTCTTCTGCCAATTGTTTTTCAGTCTGACAAGGGTCCACATCAAGCAATTCTTCCAATTCTGTATCTTCAAATTTTGCCTCTCACGTCAAAATCACCAACTTTGAATCGTTGAAACCAAATCGAATCGATTTGTTTCCACTGCACTTTTCATCAACAAAATATGATGTGTTTTTCGCACAAAATTCGACATTTTCAATTACATTTAAATAATTGTTGTTTACGCTTTGAACAAATGCCACTAGTAATTATTCAAGCTTGACATCTAACCTCCAAAACATGTATTGCCTGATTGAATAATATGCAAGCAGTGATACTAACGACACCTCTATAAAAAGGTTGGAAATACATTTGTACACCCAATATAATATGGCCATTATGCTTTTAGGGTGCTAAATCAAATTTCATCCAATTTTGTCACCAACCTTTTATTTACCTGATGGTTAGATGTGGTTGGTGATTTTTAAGATTTTTAAGATTTAAGTTGTTTTGTCTAAGATCTTAAAACTAGTGATAATTTACGAAATAACCGGCCGTAACAAATTATAGAATATTTGCAAACATCACAAAAGCTCCTACGGAAGCAACCACTTCCGGTGGTCCGATATCTGACAAATATAACTGGGTCCTCCTAATTTATGGTAAACGATTAGGTATGAAACTTGGAATAATGATCAATCATTCCGCTTGGCGAAACGGCCCCTGCGTTTTACAAAGTTACAAAAATTTTGTAAGGTAAATGTCCCAATTGCGGATTGCTATTTAAAACTAAAGGGTTGAATGAGTGTTATATCATATGCGGTATTTAAATATTTACTATCCTTTCTATTTTTTCGAGTTCGAGTTCAATGTTGTAATTTATTTTGTAAAATATTGTATTTTTCAGTTTTTCGGATCAATTATCAAAATACTTAAAGTTCTTCATACTTAGGATTGCCTTAAAACTTCAGTTTCCTAAAGCGGATCGATAAGTTGCTCGAATCGCGAACCAATCTAATTTCTTCAACAGAATAAACTCTTCTGGCGTTAATCAGTTCTGGTTCTACCATGCCTTCAATTACTCTTGCTATGCCAACAGACGTCATCTTTGTCGGCCGTTTTCAATTATTACCAGCCAAACACATTACTTTTACAAAATATTTTTTACTGTCCTTGTCTTGTATAATTCCATGGAAGAATTCACCTTTATATTGTAAACTTACATACTGTTGAAGTTTAAAGTCAGGAGGACCAATCCTTTCCACTCTAATGTCCATTTGTTTTTATTCTGGATTTGTGGATTCTATTTTATTAGTCTATAAGTCTCATATAATTTGCTTTTTTGTTTTAGGCTGCCTTTTTCGTTGTTGTTTTTTATTCTGCTCCTTTTCTTTTTTGTCCAATTTTGATTTGGTATATTTAATCCATTGCTCAGAGGGTACCACTGCTGGAAGTTTATTTTTATTTGTTGGTAGTGAATAAACAGGCGATTTTCAAATTAAATTTTGTTTAAATGGAGTCGGTAAATTATTATTTATTGAGCTTTCAGCAAGTTTGACTGGTGGTTAGGGCTCAATGTTTACTGTTGCAGAGCCATGAATATCTACATTCAATACAATATTCGAATTAGCACCGAAAAGTTCGTCTAGGTCAAGTTCAATTTCCTCAATATTTGCTAAATTGCTGACTAAGCTTGTTTCTCTAATTTGTACGCGTGACTCTACTTCCAGTTCATTACCATCAATAGCACCGTTCAAAACAATTTCGAATTAAAGATTTTCCAATAATTAATTATTACATAGTGCTGCATCCCCTGTGTCGCCATTCCAGGAATTATAAATGAAAGACTTCTCGAATTTGGTTAATTTTTCAATTCCTAAGTAACGCTGAAGATGATCGAGATTTAAACCTTGATATTTACTGCTGACCAGTTTACTGTTATTAACCGTGTTTGAGTCTGGCTTTTTTTAAAGCTTGAACTGCCTCTCTCCAGTTTTGTTTTAAACGGTGCAATTATGCCACATCAATTAGTTGTAGTGTAGGAGTGATGTGGAATTTGGTAGGAGCGCATTCAGTACAATTTCTTTTTCATTGCAAAATTGACTAAGCGTTAACGTCATGTGAGATGTGTGGCCATCTTCAAAAGGAATAATCGGAAATTGGATGCTGTTGCTTATGAGCCAAGGATAGAATACATTGCTTTATATTCAAAAAACAATTTCCCTGTCATCGAACCGAAATCACTTCGCCCTATTCCCCAAGGCTGCGATGCTTCTAGCTATTCTAACAGGAATTATTTTATAAGGTAAAACAACTATTGGAGGACCAAGTTTTCCTACCGCACTACCCCTGACAACAATTGTTGTTACATTTTCTTTTTCATCATTAGCTACCAAAGAATAACATTTGTGTCCTTTTTTGACTAAAATCGAGTTTTCTTTGGGACTTAAAAAAGGAGGTTTTGAAAATTCGCACCGAATGATCGAATTAAACAATTATCCGTTTGTTTCACGACTCTTAATCAGATATTGTGACACTCTCTTAGATACTGAAGGGTTTCTTTTCAAAAAGCCTTCGTACCAATGATGACCTATCATAGATTTAATGTTTAGAATTAGTTACCAGTGCTAGTGCAATTTGCAAGAGCAAGTAATTGTACACAATCTAGTAAAAATGATCAGGACCGAAAAATAATTTACAATCCTTAAGTTCTCATAAATGATATAATTTTGAAAATATTAAAAAAAAAGAAAAATCTCTTAATATATCCGCCACTTCCGGTGGACCAATTTAGGCCAAAAATCACTGGAACCTTCATATTTATGGAAAAAGCTTTAGTATGAAATTTCATCCGTATAGGATGAACCTGTACAGCCCACAGGGATTGAGCTTTGGTTAAAAAGTTTTTTTGTTATAAATCGTCATTTCAACTTCAATTTTTAACACTTATCAGGACCGATATTGTTGCAAAATTAATTTACAATATTTCAGTTCATAATCGTTTACCATTGATTTTTGTTGCAAATTTTTTCAAAACACGAAAAAGCTCTTTTTGAAGCTGCTATTTTTGGTCGACTGATAAAAATCTCGAATGATGAATGATTTTGTCAGCAGAAGGAAAAAATAAAATTTTCACACCTAAAACCTCGTCAGACCCACCCCTAACCTATAATCAAATCCTACTTATAAAATTCTGCTTATCAGACTTATGATCAAGTGCCATCGAAGTAACATAGTCAGATTGGCGTACATATGGCAAAATCTCGAATGATGGAAGGTTTTATAATCAGAAGAAGGGAAACATACAAAATTCACCCCTACAACCAAATCAGATTCACCCCTAACCTATAACCAAAATCTAACAAAATCTCGAATAATGAACGATTTTATCATCAGCAGAAGGGAAAATAAAAATTTCACCACTAATAACCTCATCACTCCCAACCCTAACCTTGTAAAAACTCGAATGATGAATGATTTTATCGTCAGAAGAAGGGAAACATTAAAAATTTACCCCTATAACCTCATCAGACACACACCTAACCTATAATAACATTCTACTTATGATCAAGTGCCATCGAGCTAACATAGTCAGATTGGCGTCCATCTAGCAAAATCTCGAATAATGAACGCTTTTATCGTCAGCAGAAGGGAAAATAAAAATTTCACCCCACAACCTAATCACTCCCACCCGTAACCTTGTAAAATCTCGAATGATGGCCGATTTTATCGCCAAAAAAAAAGAAATACAAAAATTTCACCCCTATAATCTAATCAGACTCACTCCTAACCTATAAACAAAATCTACTTATGGTAGATGGGCTATTGAATCGGTTAACTAGATTGGTGCCCATGTGGCAAAATCTCGAATGATGAACGATTTTCTAGTCAGGAGGAAGGAGAAATTAAAAACATCACCTCTATAACCCGATCAGGCTCACCCCTAACCTGTAATCAAAATTTACCTATGATCATGGACTATCAAATCGGCAAGTCAGATTGGTGTCCATGTGGCAAAATCTCGAATAATGAACGACTTCATCGTGAGCAGAAGGGAACAATAAACATTTCACCCCTACAACCTCGTCAGACTCACCCCAAATCTATAAGCAAATTCTACTTATGATCAAGTGCCATCGAAGTAACATAGTCAGATTGGTGTCCATCTAGCAAAATCTCGAATGATGGAAGATTTTATCGTCACAAGAAGGGAGAAATAATAATTTCACTCCTATAATATCGTCAGACCGGTACCTAACCTATAATTAAATTCTACTTATGATCAAGTGCCATCGAAGTAACATAGTCAGATTGGCGTCCATCTGGCAAAATCTCGAATAATGAACGATTTTATCGCCAGCAGAAGGGAAAATAAAAATTTCACCCCTATAACCATATCACTCCCACCCCTAACCTTGTAAAATCTCGAATGATGAACGACTTTATCGTCAGAAGAAGGGAAACACAAAAAGTTCACCCCTATCACCTCATCAACCCCCTGTAGCCAATAATCAAAATCTACTTATGTTTATCTGCAATCGAATCGGCCAAGTCAGATTGGTGCCCATGTTCCACATTCTCGTATGATGGAAGATTTTATCGTCAGAAGAAGGGAAACATAAAAATTTAGATGGTTGATAGCCCATCTAGGGAAAAATAAAAATTTCACCCCTATAATCTCAACAGACGCACCCCTAATCTATAAACAAAATTTAATTATGGTAGATGGGCTATCGAATCGACCTAGCCAGATTGGTGTCCATGTTGCAAAACTGCGAATGACGGACGATTTTATCATCAGAAGAAGGGACACAGAAAAAGTTCACCTCTATAAAGTCATCAAACCCACTCCTAACCTAAAATCAAAATCTGCTTATGGGCTATCGAATCGGTCTAATCTGGTTGGTGTCATGTGGCATAATCTCGAATGATGGACGATTTTATCGTCGGAAGAAGGGAAACATAAAAATTTTACCTCTATAACCTAATAAGAGTCACCCCTAACGTATAATCAAAATCTACCTATGGTCATGGTCTGTCGAATCGGCATATTCATATCGGTGTATATTTGGCATAGTCTTGAATTTCAAACCACTTTAACGACAATTACAAACAATTTAAAGCTTGATAATTTGTAAACTGCTTTAGCGACAATTTTCGGCTGTATGAAACAGATATGGCATTATTTTTATCACTATACTTTCTCAATACTTTCAAATTATTACCGCTTACAAACCTCTTCAATTGAGACTTTTTCCAAACAAAACACTTTTAACGTTTAGTTATAATAAATTTTTGAAAGTTGGCCGTATGCTGCTATATACACTAATGTCGGTTAAATTGCAAATTATATTTGTTGTTTTTAGGTTTGTAGGTTGGTCACTTTCAGCTATCATATTTCAATTGAATATATTGTTTGTTTAACTTAATGCTGAAGTATAGTCAAGACGCTAACTGCATTATCGATTTTTTCACTTTTGGTCGGGCAACTTTCGGCTAACTTTGACAAGGTCGAATGATATTCACCAGAAATCAATGGGATCCCCCATCATTTATGGGGAAGCTTAAGCATGAAGTTTTATTTCGATCAGTTCATCCGTTTGGGCTGTAGATTGCTAAAAATCATTTAGACAGCATAGTTTGTTCGCAATAATCTCACTTGGATAAAAGAACATTGCATCTTGACACCAATTGTAATTCGTAGAAGTTTAAGACAATAGTTAAAAATAATCCTACCGATTAAACGGCACAGTGGTTAAAGCTTTGGCGTTTGGATCGGGAGGTACCGGGTTCGAATCCAGATTTGGAACTGAATGCAAAAGGGAATTTTTATAAACTATGTATGAGCCCTGACAGGCTGACATGGAGCTACGCAATCTGCAGATGGTGATAAATTTGGAGATATAGATAGTCCAACGTCCTCGAAGCAAACTGCGACAGAATAAGACGTGCTTCGGCCCCAGAACAGATTGCAAAGACTAAATAATAAAAAAATGTTTTATGTTTTATAGTAATACAAACACAATTTCATTTTTTTTAAAACTATTTAAACAGTTTGAAGTTTTGCAATAAAATTTTAAAAGTTGTCTTAAGATCTATAATAAGTTCCGCCATTATCTGCATGCATAGTTTATCGAAAATAATTTTCATTTGAAATGCGGTCGTCTAGAATACGGAGGCTATCTTCTATAAAAATCGTAAATAAAAATAATAAAATCAAAATCGATAAAAATCTGTCGGTTTATCGTGAAACACAAAACAGAGTGACGCCGGGTACAATAATTCGGAAAGTTTTTTGGGGCGCGCTCGATTCGAAGCTCTTATGATGAATTGTTTATTTGAATTATGAATTGATGGGTTTTCAATACTTTTTTATATATGTACACCAGAATGTGCATTCAACGAAATATTATAACCATATAGTTTATTGGCATTCGCAAGAATATCTCGACTATCTGAATGAAATATTTATACAACATTTTCTTCGTTAGGGAGCGCGAGAATTTTAAAATTATTTTTTTTGCGGTTTGATTTATTACGGATTACAAACCAACTAAAAAGCATATAACCACCCCGCTCTCCCTCCCCATAAAAGCAAGTATATATACCCGCTAAAAAGCATCAGATGTCTGCCTGTATTAAAGAACTGTATTGATTTTCATTACAAACATAAAAAATTATATATTTCGATATGATCCCATACCGAAATGATGGATTAGTTTTTCAAACTTTATGCTAATGTATTTTAACTGTTCTAATGGAAAATAGTAATAATAGTAATAATAAAAATAATAATAATAGTATCTGAATAAATTTATTATTTATAATGTATAGCATTATAGTGAATATATTTTATAAATTTCATCATATCATCGTCGTAGACCAATGTATATAATGTGTACGTTGTGTTTGTTTGGGAACACTCGGAAGTAACCGCCAATCGTGTGAGTGTTGAGCACATACAAATAATTAACACGCTCCCGTACTATTTAAATAAATTTAATTTCCATTTAAAACTGTACAACGGAACCTAATTTTCAGATCGTTAAGTTTACAATTGCGGTCATTTTCCTACACACAGTTGCACATCATAAAATAAATGGTTTGCTCTTTATTTAAACCTACTGTACATCTAGCCGTACATACATATGTATATGCATTTATAAACCGAACTATTATGTAATTTTTTTTTTACTATATACAAGATACCCCAACTAAAAAATAGTTTTGTGTTTAATTTCAGATAAAAGCATATTCAATTCCACTGACCCGTAATAATAAACAAATTTTTTTTGTTACAATTTTCAATAATAAAAATTGTAATAATTTAAATAAATTAAAGATGAAAGTTTAATTCGGAAAAAATATTCTTATGTGCATTATTTATTGGCTGTGCGCCAACCCAAGTATTTATATACAAAACTGAGTTTTCGTATAAGAAAATGAATTTGTAATAGACGGAAAATTATACCACATAAAATAATTATTTATGCAACATCACGAGTACGTGGACTGCACCGTATAATATCGTGTAGCCAAAAAATTACACAAATTACTAAATCAGCCACCAAAAAATTACTTTTAGATAGTTGGTTATATCTTTGTGCATATCTCAAGACGTTACCGGATATATTTTATCAAGTTTACTCCAAATTTTTTTTTTTAATTAAATTTAATTCGTTGTCTTATTTGCGCGCATGTTTATTATTATTGCTTTCGGAATTTTATTATTTTGAATTTTTCCAATTCAATCACGTCGTTATTTTTAATTTTGATCATGGAGTACAATGAAAATTAATTGCACGTACCTAATTAATTAGGAACGGATTAAAGCTATGTGAATTACGATTTTGGTTTTTCTTTAATTTTTTGCTCTAATGAACGCGCGCTATCAGATTTTGTTTGTGGTATGAGATTCAATTGAAATGGTTCGAAATATTTTGTGGTGTTTGCATATATTTGAATTAATTTCCGTAGAGCACAACAATTCACGATTGTTTGAAATTATCTTAGTTTTTTATGTGGTTTAATTATTTTTTGATTGGTTTATCCTCCGTTAAGTCAAAACCTTTGTGTTTGCTAGCCGCATACGGATCGCTTAGTACAAAATCTTAAATAAATAATTATTGAATAGTTCGCAAAAATTTTGCGTTTGGTGATATTTTTAAAAATACGTATCTGAAATAACGTCGATTGATAGATTTTTAGGGCCCAAATTTTATGCTTGGGTTGAGAGTTTCGTTTTTACATTACTAGGTAAAATGATCTAAATTTAATCTCCATTACTAATGATTGCAAAATCGGTCCTAAATTTGAAAACCGGTTAAATATGTAAAACCAAATATATATGTAAAATACTTGTCCTTGCAACTTACAAAAAATTTATTTTTAGTTTAAACTATTCAAAATAAAATAAACAAATTAATAATAAACACGATAATTATAAAAATATAATGCAGGTTAGGAAAGGTTAGGTTAGAGTGGCTGCTATCGCAAACTTAGGCCAATAGTGGCCCATTGTGATACCACAGGATCCTATCTCCCTTTTACTTCCAATGAAACCATCCAGAGCTACTTATGTAGCATAATATATCTTGCACTCCATAGTCCGCGAGTTCCAAAAGGCTGTCCATTCCGTACACACCTAAGTACTTATGCCTTCTATCTGACAGTGCCGGACACGAGCATAGGAAGTGATCTAAAGTCTCTTCCTCCTCTACGTCCATACAACTTCTACAAAAGTCATTCGTCTGTAGACCCACAGCCTTCTCGCATGTTCCCCAAAAAGAACCAAACCTACCTCTCGTTTTTCCAGGGATACTAGAGCCTTGGAGTGCCGCAAGTCCAGTTTTAGAAAAACTTGTTTCCCTACCCTGCACGTGAGAGTGTTGGTCCACCGCTCATTTTTCGAGGTGATTGCCTTTTTACTGAGCGCCAATTGGAGCGCTGCTATAAATCTCCCCAGACCTGGCCTTTTCGGAGAGTCGTACCGTTTCTAGCTAGTTCGTCTGCCCTGCAGGTGCCCGTGACGTCCCAGCAAATCTAGGTTGTGAAATAGTTGATCACCTCATTAAGAGATGATCGGCAATCCAGCGCCACGCGTGACTTCAGACAAACCGCCTTCAGGGACCTAACGTTATGCTTCCACCATGTCACGACTTCTCTGATCGTCACCATTTCTGTCTGGTACACGCCGCAGTAGTCAGGGAGACGAACAGATATATTAACAATAAGCTTCTCACAGAAGACTCCAGTTTCTACTTTGCCGTGTAGCCTAGAGCCGTCCGTGAAAAATTAAACTGCCTCGTTTTCCAGTATTGTTTCATTCTTCCAGGATTCCCTCAAAAGACAGATGGTCCGGAAACCTTTATCGAAGCACAACGTTTTAATATAATCTAGATTCGCCAGGTCTTCTCTTAGCGTTGAGTGCCCCGCCTGAAGACACTTCCACTGAGAGACAGCCGAGAGTCTCGTACCGACACTAGCTGTCATCTGCTTACCAAAAAATTCAATTGGAATAAGATGGAACATAACCTCTAAAGCGCGTGTAGGTGTTGTCCTAAGCGCCCCGTTTATAAGCAAGCAAGCCGTTCTTTGAACCTTTTCCATCCCTATACAGAAATTTAGAAATTTAGAAAATTTTAAAATCGTACAAAATCACACGTAAATCATCAAATCTCACTCTATCTGCAAAAGCCAGTCTAATGCCGTTCATGGTAGGAGAGCTAATTACCGGAATTTTATATTTCTTAGTAAATAGTACCAGCTTCGTCTTGGAAGGGTTGACCCCTAATCCACATTTGCTGACATAACATCCCTAATCGTATCCAGATATTTGCCTGAGTTCAGGTTGCCTCTATTTTCCTCTCCAGTTCTAGCAGCAATCCATTCATCACTACACTCCAAAGAAAAGGGGACATTAGACCACTTTTCGGGGTTCCTCTAACCATCCGTCTTCTAATGGTGGACTCTCCAAGTTCCGAGGTAATAATCCTGCTTACCAACATCTGGTTTAACTTATAGGGTAGTAAACCTCCAAAAATGGCAATCCTTCCAAGATCGCCTCCATTTTTACAATATTAAATGCACCCTCAATGTCCAGAAATGCTACCAAACAAAACTCTTGCGAGTAAATTGACTTCTAAATCGTGCGTGCTAGATCGTACAAAGCTGTGTCCACAGACTTTCTTTTACAGTATGCATGCTGCGACAAACTACATCTATCAGCCTTTCCAAGGTTTTCAAGAGAAAGGATGATAGAGTTACAGGCCTCAGGTCCTTTGGACAAGCATGTGAGCTCTTTCCCGATTTCGAAACAAAAACTACTCTGACCTCCTTCCATTTCTTAGGAATATAGACCCGTTTCAGTCGTCCCCCGAAAATAACTTCCAGCCAGGAGAGGATGACTGTCGAGTTCCTTTTGATTGGGTCACCGATTTATAAGGCTTCATTTATAGGGCTCCAGATCCTCGATGAGCTCCAATGATTGCGCACTTAAAGTTGTCCATGACCCGTCTGGCCTAATTAAATAACTAGGACTGGCTGGGTTAGTAGATAGAATTTTCCTAAGGCGAGAAGTCTCAGAGACCTCCTCCACTTTGCAACCGAAGAGTCTCCAAGACCGCTTTGTGCCTTCCTCAACTCTTTTTTTGTACTTTCTTAGGTCCTCCTTATAGGAGTCTCAATGTCGAACCTCCCTCGTGTTCTTGGCTTTATTAAAGGCTGTCCTACATACCCTCAATTAGGTCGATTCCTGCCTGCCATTAGGCTTTATCAAGGGTCACGCAGCATTAAATGAAAGATTGCATGCCTTTGTGACAATATCAGCCATGCAAGTCTAGAGACCTCCAACGGAAATAATTCCTGCAACATCTCCTCGTATTCCAGTTTGTCCTTCTAGGATTCCTTAAGGCTTTCCGGATAACAGGTTAAATGTGAGATTATATGTTACATATCGGTGATTAGAGAATGAGTGCTCCCTCGCCACTCTCCACCCCTTAATCATGTGAAAAATTGTTTCTGACGCAGAGGTCACATCTAAAACCTCCTATCGATATTTAACAACAAATGTTGGTTCTCGCCCAATATTGCAAACTACAAGGTTTGTATTTAATAAATAATCAAAAAATAACTAAATTTCCCGGATTTTGTGATGCGTGTTTGCATCACATCCAAGTACAACACCTACCCTTGTTTGACCTGCTCCCCGGAGGTTATAATTTTTAGTCATAATTTTTTACAGCCAACCTCAATGCTCACCGCTGTGACATCCCCGCTACTAAATTGAGGAAGAAGAAAAATATTCAAATTACTTTTCACTAAAATACTCGAACTGATCTTTTCAGAGTTACTTGTAGAGAGAGAGAGAAAGAGAGAGAGAGAGAGAGAGAGAGTATAACAATTTATACCTCTTCATTCTGAGGCCACAGATCCTGTTATTGTTAATCCAAGGTTCTTGGATTAATATAATAAAAATTCCATTAAATTCAATATATGTATCAGATTTTAATAAAAAAATTCAGAAACTAATAACTTTACTTTTCGCTAAAATAGGCTTTAAAAAGCAGAGACTATTAATTGTGTCATCAGCAAGGCGCGACCTAATTTTAGTACAGATTTTTCCTGAAGAAGAAAAAGCTCTTTCAGCGTCTATGCTGGTTGACGAAATCGTCAATAAGAATTTATAAATAAATTCAAAACTTCCTCCTCTGGTACCGATACCTTCGAACTGTGCTAGTTCTCTTCTAATGACGGTCAAAAAATTTAAAGAGTGTTTTTTAATTAAGAGAGACGGTGGAGCTCTTATTTCTTTTTCAATTGCATTTTGCATCAGCTGTTTCATAGTTAGTTGAATTTGTTGTTGGTTATCGTCCGACGGTACTTCTAAGATATCTTCCTCAGAATGGTTATCTGGGGGTGTTATGTTTTTTTTCAAATTTTTTAATCTTGTAAATAATTTGTAAATACTGAAGAATAGCTGATGGCTCTGTTCACCTTTCGTTAATTCTGTATTCTAGTTTGGATTTCATTTCATGTAATAGAATACTATTTATATTCTACAGTCTTGATAAAATGAAGGTATAACAGCAGCATTCGCAGTAAGAAGGTTTGCATCTCTTCGGCACAAATCCTCTACCGTTAGTTTATTGGCTCAAGCACATTTATAATCTCCATCAATAATATCCAATCATTTTCACCAAATGAAAATTCGGTGCGGTTACGATCGCCAGCTGTAATTTAGACTTTTATTCCTAAATTTTTTATTACTTATGAATTTTTGTTATCAGGGGATGTATAATAGGATTATGTTTAAATTGGTCGGATAATTTTAAATCTAAATTATGGTTATGTCAAATTTCAAAGTCTACAGTTTCAAAGCAATTTACTTCATCAAAAGTATCAGCAGTATCGGACATTTCATCAACGCCAATGACACCCAATTCAGAATTTCTATTCATATAAGGCACATCAAGCACTGCTAGGTGAATGCCATGAGCAAGGCAAAGCTGATGTTCTGGCTCAATCATTCTCCCAAGTCTTTTCTTTGCTGATGCTCCGTCTGTGGTTATACTTACAATGTCTATGTTTTATAGCTCAATCTACTTTTCGGATTGGAATGTACATTTATATTTAAGAATCGACGGTTTCTGATTGAAGTCACTCATCAAAAGTTAAACTAAATCTAATTTTATTCATTTTCTTGTTAAACAATTCAGATCTTGTTTCCTGCTGAATTTTTCCAAACGACAAAGCTTAAACCACTGTGCCATTTGGTCGGTGTTCCGATCAATCTCGCTACTTTCTGTGTTCCCGAAAATATTTGAACAGGCTATAAAAAGTAGAACTGTTTCCTTAGGTATTTTCTTTCGCTCGACCAATATGGTTTTAGAAAAAATAAAAATACTGAACAAGCTATTGTGTCCTTCCTAGAACAAATAACTGAACATATTGATTAAGAGTTCAAAGTATCAACTCTTTTTATAGATTTAACTAAGGCTTTTGACAGAGTTCAACATGGCGCGGGAACCCGTGATTGGTTGTACTCGTCTACTTGAATGGACGAACGCAATTGGTTAGAGTAAATGGACAATTATAGGTGATGAATTACCGATTTTTGTGGGAGTGCCACAGGGTTCTGTTTTAGGGCATTAATTATTTGTACTAAAGGGTTTTTCAATTTGGGCGAGTAGATGTGGGCCGCCAATGGCGGCCATATTGTTTTGGTGGCATCTGTCTAATCTAGTGTTTTTTCTCAATCACTGATGCCAAATCACCATGACAAGTTACACGTCTAAATGCTCAAACTTTATTATCAAAATGAGTGTTCATTAGTACAAATATTGAGCGATTTGCACCCATTTTAAAGCAAACGCGGCGGCTCTTTAAAGTCGACTCTCCAACATTTGGTGATCAAATTTGAGACGACCGGTTCGGTAAACAATCAGCCAACACTCGTACGTAAAAGAACGGCCAAGAACATTGCTGTGGTCCGTGAAAATGTTCAGGATGCACTTAGGCAGTCTAATCCTTGCACCCTTGCCACGCACAAGAACTCGGTCTTTCACAGACTACAACTTGCCAAATCTTGTGTCTAGCTTTGAGCCTACACCAGTACAAAACCAAACTGGGCTACCGGCTAAAAGTTAATGACGATAGACAACACAGTTTGTTCGCTGACTGGGCTTCGGAGCATTTGGAAGATAATCTTAATTTTGGCCGAAAAATTATTTTTAGCGACGAGGCGCATTTTTGGAAGAATGGCTATGTTAATAAGCAAAGTAGCTGTATATGAGACAACGCCAACCCACACGATGTTTACCAGGTGTATTCACAAAAAACGACTGTTTGGTTCGGATTTTGGCTCGGCGGCGTCATTGGTCCGAACTTGAAAATGACGTTGATGAGGCCGATACAGCTGATACAGCAGACGTAACGACGAACAGTCTGCAAGAATGTTTAGAGGGTAGGGTTATCTCTCGCAAAGGTGGCCACCAAGATCGTGCGATTTGACCCCGCTAGATTTTTTCTTGTCGGGTTTCCTGAACTGGAAGCCCTTAAAGTCAATATATCCAATACCACCGCTCAAATTCAGCCGGATCTATGTGGCAGTGTTACTGAAAGTTTCATCATTCGGATACGTGCCACCGTTAAGATGCCCCGACGGACATTTGAACGATGTTATATTCCATAAATACAGGCATATAAGGACCAAAATGATAAACCCTTTATATGTATATGTATCTGTCGATAACGATTTCGGGGATGTGCAACTGCTTTGGCGATGATTTTTCATTTACATATGCTAGTTCAAGATTTCGAGATAATATCACGCTCAAAGGTCATGAATTAAATTAGGAAGGCTTTATCATCGTATCTTGAAACAACAAACCATACTTTTGAATGTAGTAAGGTTTGTATGTGTGTTGTTTATCACATTGGGGTAATGCGTGTAATGCGCGTAGCGTGTGTAAAGCGGAAAATTTTGCTGCTGTAGTAGCTAGTGTTGATGAAGACGACAACATGTCGATTCATTGCAGGGCACATCAATTGGGATTGTGGTATTCGACTACCTGTAAGGTTTTGCACAAAGAACTTGTTCTGAAGGCGCATAAAATTCAGCTCGTGCAACAACTGAAGTCGAATGACTTGCCACAGTGTCTAAGCTTCGGTGATTTCTACCGAGAAAATGAGTTCTGCAACGAAACTCATTTTTGGTCAAATCGGTACGTAAATAAGAAAATTGCCGCATTTGGTGTGATGAGCAGCCCAGGCAATACAAGAACTGCCAATGCACTCAAGAAAAACCACTGTTTCGTGTGGTTTGCAACATTACCACCATCAATGGCGCTCGCTATTATTAGATGATTTCGAACTTTTTTTTGTCTAAAATGCATGAACTGAATCTGGTTGATATGTGGTTTCAGTAAGATAGTGTCACTTGCCACACAGCACCCGAAAGCACGGATTTATTGAGAAATGAGTTCGGTGAGCAATTTATCTAACGTTTCGGTCCGGTGAATTGCCCGGTGCGATTTGAAGTCTCTCGTCTATGCCAATAAACCAACAACAGTTACAGAATAGGAAAACAACATTGCCATTAGCGAGATACCAGCCGAAATGCTTGAAAAAGTGGTGAACAACTAGAAATTTCGCACGGACCACTTAAAACGTAGCCATAGCCATCAAGTAAATGGCACACGTTGATTAATCGATTCAAATCAATATTTCAAACATTTTTGCAAATTTATTTTGCTTGTTTTTGAAAATGGAGGACTTGACAACTTTTTTTTAAATACAACGCTAACCATTTCAGATATCTCGAAAATTTTATTATTGGCTTGAAGTACAATCAAAACTTTTATGTATATGGAATTCGACATCGTTCATACGTCTACCCCGGACACGTTTACAGCTGTCGATTCGTTGAACCCAATTTTCGATGACTCGGCCACACTCGTTCAATATTGAGTCTGAGCTCCTCTAACGACGCCGGCTTGTTGGCATATACCAATGATTTATTGTAACCCCATAAAAAATTTCTAGAGGTGTTAAATCACACGATCTAGGCGGCCACTCGACAGGGCCATTCCTTTATATATACGTTTATCGAATTTATATTTCAATAATTCGATTGTTAGACGCGCTGTGTGGCATGTCGTACGTCTTGTTCAAACCACATATCATTAATGTCTGGCTCATGTAATTGACCGGCTACTGACCGGCGATTCACCAGCAAGAAAACCACACCATACAGTTTTTTTTTGTGGATGAAGTTGTGTGTGTGTTAACTTGATCTTATAAGGGTGCAAGCCAAGATCCTTTCGCAAAATTCGTCAAAAGGTAGTCTCAATTCCTTAGAACGCCGTGAAATCGACTGTTTTGGTTCGTTTGCAACGGACGTTTGAACGGCATCTATAGGGTTTTCCAATAGGAATGATATGATTTTTAAGTGACGTTTCGGCCATTTGTAATGTGTCATGATCTGTAATTTTTTGTTTCATTGTATTCAGTAATGTTTACAATTTTATCACGGCGAGATATACGCAAGAACAACGTTAACAAATTATTCAGTTTTATTATCAAAATAATCGTTCTCCAATTGCAAGTTTTCGTGCGCTTTTGCCATTTTTTAGTCGTAATAATCGTCCAAGTGTGCTCGCTATTCGTCGAATTGTTGAAAATTTTGAGCCCACATTTTCTTTTAATAATGTTGAAGTGCCAGTAAGACAAAGATTCGCTCGAAGTAATGCAAATATTGCTGCCGTTCAGGCAAGTGTTGCTGAAGACCACAATTTGTCGATTCCAAGACGTTCTCACGAATTGGGACTGTCTCAAACTACCACCTGTAGGATTTTGAGAAAAGATTTGGGTTTGCATCCGTATAAAATTGTTTTCACTCAAGAACTGAAGCCATTGGACCTCCGTAAACGAACAACTTGAAAACGATAACGATTTTTTTAAGAAAATCATCTTCTCCGATGGGGCTCACTTTCATCTGAGTGGTACGGTAAATAAACAAAACTGTCGATTCTGGTGCGAAGAAAATCCACAAATTATTCATGAAAAACCATTACATTCACCTAAATTGACAGTTTGGTGTGGTTTTTGGTCTGGTGGAATCATCGGTCCGTATTTTTTCGAAATGAAGCTGGTAACACCGTTACTGCCAATGGAGATCGGTATAGATCGATGAAATTGGAAGAAGTTGATCTTGACAACATTTGGTTCCAACAAGACGGGGCTACGTGCCACACAGCAAGTGCAACAATTGAATTATTGCGAGAAAAGTTTGGAGATTCGATTATTTCAAGAAATTGTGAAATTGAATGGCCTTCAAGAAGTTGTGATTTAACACCATTAGACTATTTCTTGTGGGGTTATTTAATGTCATTGGTCTTTAGCAATAAACCAAACTCTCTTCAAGATTTACAAGTCAGTATTGAACGTTCTATTCATGACATACGACTTGATTTAGTGGAAAAAGTGATCGAAAATTGGGTTCATCGAATTCGTTCCTGCAGAAGACCCAGATATCACTCTTATTGGAAAACCCTATATATTCTCCGCTCTTCAACCAACCAGTTATTTCACTGGCACGGAAACATCCGAATATTTAAACTTAAATTTTTTCACTACAATATGAATTGCTTGACTACTGGGACGACACTGGCTCAGAATTTTTGTAGTAAATTTTAATTATTTGTAAACGAAGTTGGTTCGTGTACTTCACCACGATGAAAATGGCGATGACTGAATGTTTTGACCCTGACAGTTTGATTATTTGTTTGAGGGTGTGTTTACAACGAAAGTTCGAAGTTGTCAATTCCCAAATGGAAAACCCGATAGAATCTTAGCTCCGATACATTTAGAGAGAAATAAAAAATAAAAAATACTCTTTCACAAATGCTTTGATCCTGGTATCACAGGGGCAGATTTTCCTGAGTCATTTTGGAAATTGTTTTCTTACTCAAAATTTGCAATAGTCCTAAATTACCAGAGAATAATAAAAATTTCTTTTTTTCAGCCCCTTGCGCTTTACATATTAAAATTATAAATTAAATTGAATGCATAAATTTTTAAATTAATTTAGCATTAATTAATAGTTCAGAAATATCTCTTTCGTAATATTTTAATGTGTTTGCACGAACATATCGCATAATATTATTCCCACACTAAATTTTTCCAATTTAGTGAATTGGAAACTATTATGTGAGTAATTTGTTGTGTTCAAAGGATCGTGAGAACTATTTAGCATATTCAACCCTATCATCAGGCCTCGCTGTAAAATTATAAAATATATGTACGTAATATTTTTTGAAATCAAATTTAATTATTCGAAATATTTTCTATAGAGGGTAAAATTGTAAAACACAGAAGATTGATGATTATCGGAGGGTGGAAAATTATATTATTAATTTTTGTGTGTAAAGGTGTGCTACTGTTATTCATCAAGCACAAAATATACACAGCTGAGCAAATAATTCACCAAATATAAATAATGTGGGTGAGGTGGATATATTTATTATTTGAAGCAGCCATGATATATTAGATACGCTTCTCGACAAAATGTATACACAACGAAATTTATAGCTTTTACAGTGTTCTGATAACTTTTTGATTTGTTATGAAAACTTACAATCGTATACATAATAATAATTCACAGTTTTGTTATAATTAATTTTTAACTAACTTCTTAATTGTGATAATTTATTTCTATATTTAGTTGTTGCTGGTGTTTTTTGTCACACAGCACAGTGATAAAAATATATATAAGGGTTGAATGTTAAAAGACAATAAATCACCAAATTATAATCCTTGCGATTCCATATATATAGTAGTTTTAGTGAAGTCGAGAACTACATATATTTTTATTTACTCACTAACGAAATTTTACGGTACGTACGTGTGTAAATTAAGTCCAGAACAATATGGGTAACAATAATTTTGGGTAACAAAAATTTATTTTTATGTTTGGGACTAAAATCGTGTTTTAGTTTTCATCGCTAGTTCGTGTACATTACAACAATGATTTGCTAATGTAATCGTCTCTCGTTTGTGATAAATTGAAAATGTCGCCATGCCCCATTTCATTTACAGAATATTGTAAAATCATTATTTGACAGAAATGGTACTCACAAAATAAAAAACCTCAAACCATATATTGTTGAACTAGATGTGAAAAAACTACCCTTAGAAAAATACGTTAGTGATGATTTTACAAAAATATTTTTCTTCTATAAATGAAATTTTATAATTAATTTAAAAAATATTGTTATACTTGGTGTACCAGTGATTATGACTTTTTTATTCGTGCCTCTTTGTGTAATAAATTTCAATAAAAATCATTGAACATTTTTTCATTTATCAAAATATTATTTATGTGCGACGCGATATTCGTATAATTAATTAGGGCCTCTCACACGTTTTATCATTTATATTGAAACTGTGCTTTAGTAGGGGAATACGTATATATTTCAAAATTGAAACCATATTTTTTTCAATTGGTCTAAAATTTAATTGTGTTTCTTTAACCTACGCATTTCATCCCAAGTGAACGAAAACCATTAAAAGTGCTTTTGTCCCAAATGGCATTAAAGTGCCAACCATTTTATTTATTTCCTTCTCTCAATTTCGATTCATAAAACCATTGTTATTTATTTGGTCGGATGAGTCAAGTAGCCCAGACTATATTTATATATTTCCACCCCTGGTGACGAGAACAATTTGAGTGCCAATCAGTTGAATATATGGCTGCCGAAGTTTATAATAAAAATATGAACGACTAATGCGCCATTTTGTAACCACCTTTTATCCCGAATAGGTTGTGTTGGTTTATCTTGGTCGTTTAATGCATGCGAATTTAACAGGATGGATATATTCCACGATCTTCATAAATACGTACTCCGAATTTGGTATTGCTACATGATCCTCCTCTGGGCTTTTTTCCCTTCGTTGAATTATTGGTTCGATGGAGTTTTCTTGACCTTGATATGGTGTTAAAGCTACTGCCAATTATAATTGTATTCCTATCAGCTGTCTCAATTTCAAACGTGTTTGATAAAATAACCTTAGATACCCGGTACCGAAACACCCGGTGTAAAACCTTTTCTGGCGTTACTTAATACTTGGGGTTGGACTAAAACTAAAATTCCCATACTGACGTCCAAGGCGACGAGATTTATCTGCCACCGCTTTCCGTTTATTATGTTGGTTTTCATATTATGCTCACGAACTTTTTTAATTTTATCCTGTAGTCTCCATAAATAAGGAGTTATTTAGTTTTAGTTATAATGGCTACTTGCACAATCACTAGTTTTCCGATCCACTGAGTTCGCTTCTGGATGATATACGGGTATTAAGCTTTGTGTAATATGAAAACAGTGTGACGCGTGTTGCATTATATCGCTAATGAATTGTGATCCATTATCGCCAAAATCTTGAGGCATGCCTCCACTGTATCCTCTACAACTAGTAACCATTTATATCCCTCGTGAGTAACAGGAATAAGCCAAAACAGATCGGCCGCCAGAACTTCAAATCTTGGCTGCATAACAAGCGTTTTGAGTAACCCATTTGGCTTTAAATTATTTGATTTACATTTTTGACACTCATTGCAATTTTTTTATATATTCAGCGATGTATTTCCGCATTCCATTCCAATGGTACTTAGATCGAATTTTATTTATGGCACGATCTGCACCATAACGACCTGCGGTTGGGCTATCATGGTAAATCTTTAGAAGATTTTCCCGCCAAACAGCCGATACTACTAGTTGTGCCATTTCCGTCTCCTTATCATGGGCGTAGCAAACCAAAATGCCTGTTTCCCATAAATACCAACGTCCTGTGCAATTTCCCAAATCGGGATGACCAAGCTGCTCAAAACATGCTATAATCTTCGCCAGTTCACTGTCTTCCAACTGAATTTTTCGCATATCCTTATTAGCATAAGTTGGAAAATCAATTTGGAAAGAATTTACTTCGCAGTCTAGTTTATTCTCATCATATGGTGGTCTGGACAGAGTGTCTGCGATCAGATTAGCTTTCCCAGGCGTTTATTGAAAATTTAAATTAAATCCTTGGATTTAAAGCGTAAGCAATACCCATTGGACAAGACGACCGGATGGTGGTCGTGGAATCAGCTGCTCAATGGATAACGCTAACTGGCATCGATTTTCAGTAAATGTGATTTCGCCTGTCAGTGTATCAATTAGAGAAGTGTCACTGCCAATTGGAGTTTCTGTACTAATAAATTATATAAATTATATAAATTATATTGAGAGGTGACTTCATTAAGTATTTGTGGTAAAAAGTTCAAGTTCGGATCAGCGTGGCTCCCTCGTGCATGAAGAAGTAATACCTTCACATCAGGCTCTCCTTATATTTTTCCCATAGACTTTTCGGATTGGATGGGTTGTATGTTGTTAACATAATGACAAAGAGGTTTCTAATATGAACTGGCAACTTCGCCATCAGCAGTTCTCAAAGCCAGGAAAGATGCTGGTTCTCGAACAGTATAAAGCAACATTCTCAAAAAATAACACTGACCATTATTGGGATGGACGGTGTCTAGCCCGCCCAACACATCGCTTGCTACAGCATTTTGCCCAGGAAACGGCACGCCTTGTTTCCGTTTGCAAAATACTTTCCTCAAAGCATAATACTTTGAAACTTCTGGATACGTCAACGTCCTCCCAAAGAGATTTTATTGACGGAGTTGAAAAAACGCCGTTAACGTTGTATTCGGCGGTGTAGCGGCAACTCGTTGGGCGGGATTGGCAGTGTAATAAGAAACAAAGTTTAAAGTACGCCTCATTGCTGCTGATGTATTTGTCCATTTAATAGCTTGTGATCTCGTCAAGTCTCTCGTTAAGTCTGTTCATCAACAAGTACTGCAGGGCGTCCTAGGATCCATGTGTTTCAATTTCCTGTCTTTCGAATTGGTCGCCTACCATAACAAAGCCACTTCATTAATTTGATTGGCATTGCAGCGACGTTCATGCCCTCCAGCCGGTCTTTTTTCAGCACGAATCACGATTTTATATTCCTGCGTCGGTGATTGCTCCAAGGCGGGTGTGAATGTATTAGCCAGTTGGTTATGGGCATGTAGGAGGTCTTGAAGATGTTCAACAATATTACGTCTTGTGCCGATAATATTCCGACTGCGTTGATCTGCTTGATCTTGTTCGTTCGCCATAAAATAAATTTGTAAGAACTTTGGCGATTCAATTGCACACGGAAAAAATGAGCCTATTCGATGATCAATTTTACCCTGGATTTTGAATGTGCCCGAATGATGTCATCTGAAACCAGGAGTTGTATTTGTCGATATTTTGTCGGAAATGTATCGACTCTGAAGTTGTTGCGGTCATATATGACAGGAATTCTTTAGGCGGCATCTAGTAGTGGAAGCCTCACCTTGCCCTTATTGCAGCATATGCCGGGGGGGGGGGGGGGGGGGGCTAACCTTAATTCTTTTTGGCAGAGCAGTGTCCACATATCTTGTGCATTTTGCCAATCAGAACATTAGGATAATTTTGGTATTCTGAATACCGATCATAGATGCCGCAAGCGCTAATTGGGAACCAAAAACATTTCCATAACATCAGTTATAGTGGAGATAAAAGAAATTAAGTGTGTCAGTTGACTTTAAGAATAAACATTTATTCGAAACGCTCCAACCTTAAACTGTATTTTGAAGATGTCATAAATTGTTGCCAAATTTCCATCCGACACGTTTTAACTTGAATGAGTCGATCATTGGTCCAGAATTTTAGGAATTGTGAAATCGTCGTACTTTGAGTGAGAATGAGCTGTATTTGTTTTGACATTCCCAAAGAGTAGATTTGTTATAGGTACAAATGAAATTAAAGGTTTATAGTTTGCAGTCATTTTAATTCTTACGTCACGTTTTTACAATATTAATAATTTCTTTGAATGTTGTTATTTTAACCAAAACACGATAATGCTATCTCAATGCTCATGTTGGTTAAATGATATTTTCTCCAGTTTTACTTCCTAAAATTATCAAACCGAAGAAATTAGATCTTTATCAGCATTGTCTCTGTATAACTTCTTTGACAATAAATTTTTTTATAAAGCGCGTAATTAATGTCGGCAGTGAACAAGTGAAGGCTCAATTGCGAGAAGGTTGCCCTGTAGAGAGAATTTTACCCTACATATTAGCTGAGCCATATCACACCAACGGAAAGTATGCTACAACCTAGAAATAAAATTGGAGCAGCTCGCAAATGACGCAATCGAATTACAAAAATTTAATGTGAGTGCATTAAAACAACTCAGGCAGCACCTTCATGTGACTTTCACCTTCATGTGAAGGATTCCGTTAATTCCATAAATGTTTTGAACATTCTATTTGTTGTCAAATACTAGCATAAAAAGAGGGGGTCCCCTTTTACTGATAGTTTGGTTTCCTTCCTGAATTTCTGTTCTCTCTTTTTAACAATATTCACAGCATCTAGTATTTTAAAACCTTTATTTTGTAAGTCTCCCATTATTTCTTTGCTTGAGCAAGTGTGATGCCAACCTCTTGCCATGAGTTTTATTGGTCGGGCCTGTTTGTTCTCGTAAGTGAACCACTGATACTTTCCAGCATTCAATTTCATAGACAAGGTTCTATAAGTATCTGCTTCCAGAGTATTAATTTTCCAAACGTCATTGCTTAACGCTATTACCTTAGTGCTACTACCTTATTTACCTCCTATTGATTAATGGGTGGCGTCCAATGTTTGGCTTTGGGTAGAACAACTTTTGAATCTGGACTAGATTGTTTGCTTTCATTTAATTGCTCAGCCTCAGGTGGCGATTCATATTTTCTTTTCTTACTCTTCCTGGACTGTTTTTCCTCTTTAGGATCCAATGCGTCTCTCTTTGTAATTCATCTTCGTCAGTGGAATAGATGAGTTTGTCTGGTTCAATGCTTCCTATAAGCAATCTTCTTTTGACTCCCGATTCATTTTTAGGTTTCCATTTTCTCGCTTTAGATACTCAATTTCTTTACTTGGCTTGGCAAATAATTGCTCCATATGCTCTAGCCTCGCCAAGAGATCCATATTATTTTTTCTAGGTCAATAGCTGTTTTACTATTCGGCTATTTGCAAATAAAATTTTTTGGCGGATCACTTATTTCATGTAAAGTTTGCCCAGTACTTCTAGTTATAATGGTAGAAAAAACATCGGCTTGCTCAGCTACCGAGTTGCTCCTATTTTTCTTTATCCATGATCTTTATCGATGGATTGGGCCAGTCTTCACAGAGAGTGGATTTACCAATGTTGATATTGGAGTACCACCTGCGGCACTATACTGGTAATTCCCCGGGAATAGGGAACCGTGGAAAGAATTTATATGTAATTTTTATTTCAAATTTTTTCCTGGCATACTGAGGTAAAAAGTAGTGTGGATTTTTTTGAAAACAAAATTAATTCGGGAGTAATTTTCCCTGCCAATTTAGGTATGACCGAATTATTCCCAATTTATAAATACATCAAACTTTTCTCCTCAGTAGGCCGGAAAAAACAAATTTGAACAGAGGGGAATTCCCGGAGAATCACCAGAATAGTCCCACTGTGGTATTATTGCCTTTTCTTAGTATCATTGCATAGTTTGACTAATAAGCTAGTCCACTTCACTACTACGAAGGAATTGGGTATCACAACGGTTCGTTCTACAAAACATTGCCCAGAGTACGTCCGTATCCATTTATAAATACTTCGTGGAGGCTGTCAATCCCGTACTTCTGCAAAAAATTGAATTTAATTTAAATTATCGCAATTGTTCAGCGTAATTTTTAAAATATTTAAAATCAAAAAACACTTTCGGTGTGTTTTTAATTCATTTCCTCGTATAATTAAAATATGTCAAGAGCACCATTAAATTTGCTACTTTAGTGCAGGATGTAATATTAACAACCCTGATCATATTTCTGGAAAAATGTAGCGCTTGAGAGATTGACAGAAGATGTCATTTCCCGAAACACGCCCCAAATAAAATATTTGATTACAAAATTCTACATCCGGCCCGACTACACGGCTGTGAGTCACACACAATTTCCATTTTATTCAGTCCCCCAAAAATAATAAAAAAAATATTGTTTGTTACTTATGTACAAAAATACAATAAAATAAATCAATAGGGCATAAAATATGTAAAATTAAATTAATTATATAATATTTTAATAAAAAATAATAATTTTTAGGTTATTGTTGCTGGTATCCCTATATATTTCTATTTTGAATATTGTATATTTTAATATTTTTTCGTTGGTTCCAATTTGTGTTTTATTGCTTTACTACGATTTCCCAGTAAAAAAATAATTTTATTTTGCATAAAATATTTAAATTGTAAATTTATTTTAATAATATTATTATTGTCGAGTGTGTAAGGGAGATGAAGAGATTTTATTATTGTTATTATTAAATATTAAAATATTAATCTAACCAAAATAGAAAAACAGACACAGTGTTGTCTGTGTGCTTTGCGAAAAAATATGGAAAATGAAATTTAATACCGGTGTAGCATCGCCAAGTAGTTTTTCCTTCTTGTATATAGACGCAAACATAATTTTCGATTTGAGCATAAAACTTGATTATTTATACATTAATAATTTATTCAATATTTGATTAGAACCATATTTTGTGACTACCTATACAGCAACATAAAATTTTAATGGCCAATCTAATGTCTAACAATTTCGTTCACCTTTTTTTGTTCTAAATATTTGGGTTGCAGACACGCTATAATTCCATTTATGTTTCATGTTTTTCATTTTTGACAACAACCATTCGAGTTTTCCCAACATGATTATGTTTTGTGAAATTTTTTCAATATTATTAAAAGTCGTAACATTAAAAATTTGTATAGGCCACAAAAATATACGATAAGGTCATCCGTCTAGAGAACCCAGCAAAACACTTTTTTGAATATTGTTAAACAACAGAAATTTAAATGGTTGATATTGTCCGTACTGAAATGTTACCAAAACTGACAGAAATATAAAAAATCATTTCCGTTTAATTTTTTGATCATGGTCAGGTATTTCGGAATTACTATTTTTTTTTTTAATTTTGCTGCTGTGCAAAAAATTTTGAAATAATGTGGCAATGCCGAAAAAAACTATTCGATTAAATATTTGAATTATCATGGCTGCGGTAGGCAACAGACAACAAAGTTATAATAATTATTATTTTCTAGGAAATTACTCTATTATTCATTACTAATGGAATTATGTTTGGATTGAAAACAGTGAACGCTGTTGTGTTGTTTTAACAATTTTTTTTGGTGGTGACTCAGATATAATAATTGTTTATGACATTTTTTACATAATTCCAAATTAAGCGTGAATCACAAGTTGTGACATAACTAATTAAGAAAAATATTTTTGCAATTAACTTTTGTTTGCAGTTTTCGAACTCCACTAAAACACTTCTGTGTGGCGATTCATCATAAAGGTGTGATCAAGGACGTTGAACTGAAAAAACAAAATTTAAACAAAAATTACCAAAGTTTAGTTTTATAAAATTTAGTTTTAATTTCTTCATGATGACGCTGAAAACTCAACTAAACTTTTTTTTATATTACACTTCATTCTCAACATAATCGAACAACCCACCCTACACGTAGGGGTGCCTCAAATATCAGAATTTATTTTCACACATCCAATGCAGGTCGCTAGTTCACCAGCTACTGGGTCTATTTACTCTACGTTTTTTTATTCAACCTGAGTAATTTTACTCTGCACACTGCGTTTTTATTTGTGAACCGAGAGTACACAGTGCATACTCGATTCTTCAAATTTTACTCTGAAATAAATGTCAGTGTACGAAAAATGTACAAAGATCATTTGTACCGGATCATTTGACACTGCACATGCTTTGCTTGGTGTACAATACCCAGGGCAAGCCTGCTTTGCTATAAAAAAATCCTTCATAAATTGTTATGAGAAATTGAACATATCGAGACTTAATATCAGTAATGTTATTATGATTTCTTGATAGGTCTAGTTTAGGACTATTTGTATTCAAATCCATTTTGAAAGCAAATTATTTTTGGGAGATCAAATTAATTTTTTCTAGACTTTACTAATCTAAAAATTTAGGTTTTTCTTAAAAAATTTGTTGAAACATATTAGGTCGGAATTAGGAACATTCTTGATAAACATTTTATGTCTCGAGATATTCAATTTCTTAAGAAAATCCTAAGTTCCTAGATCCAATTAATTATTATAAATTGAAATTGGAATTTGTTCACAAATTCAATATTTCGCCTAAATGAAGTTGCTGTTTTATTTTTAACCGATACATACAAGTTTTTGTTTGTTTAGGATTAAGTTTGGTCTTACTTCAAACCAATTCAAAAATACGTCGTAATTTTTGACTAACAACATCAAACAATTTTGTGCTACCATCAAATACAAAATATGTCGATAATGCAGATTTTTTTAGCTGAAATTGTCGGCTAACCATTCAGCAGCATACCTCTTTTACACAACTTGTTTGTCAGGTTGACAGTCTGAACACAGGAAACTATATGCCATCTAATTCCTGTGGAATAACAATTAATTTCGTTTTCCAAATTAAGCAAGGGGTACGTACCCCTTTGCTGTTTTTTTCATCGGAAAAATACAAGACAAACTTATTGTTTCAATTTTCGGAATATATAATAATCGCTGGGTCTTAATTTGGTGGTGTCTATCGTAGGTCTTAACATGCTGCTACATAAACTGATGTTCATTGAAATCTACACGGAACTTAACATGATCATCGCCTAAATTATGTCTCGAAAATAATTTTTTTTTTGTTAGAGGTTCACAATTTTAAATTAAAATGGAAGAAAGCAGAACATTTTGAATATCAGTTAAACTAATTTTATTGGATGGATAATTTTATGTCATTAATGCTTGAATATCATTTCGGTCATACGGCCTCCGCGGCTGGCACGTACATTGCGTAATCTGTAAGTACTATTTTCGATCACTCTTCGCAGAAATTGTGGCCTGGTTTAGCGGCGTGGACAAGTGACTTAACATATCCCCAAAGAAAATAATCTAATGAAATTAGATAACACGAACCCGGTGGCCAATTAACAGGACCATTGAAAATAGTCTTTCATCAAATGTTTCTTTGATTGATTGATTAGAATGTACGGCCAATTCTATGCAGGGATTCCACCATATATCCCTTTTACATATAAAAAGACGGAAAAATAGAAAACGTTATTAGATATGATAGACTTGACCCGGTTACAGACACCTAAGTAGTCAATAGTTAGTAAAGCACAAGACGGCACAATAATTTTTGTTTTCTGGATATAAATAATCAATCAAGCAATCAATCAGCAATCAAGATCATAAAAAATTGTTAATTGGTAAATTTCCTGAAATAAAACTTCAGTATTATGAGTTATTAGCGATTAGAACCTCCAGGTTGACCACCATTCGACCGTGTTATTGCTCTATTTCTTATTGGTCCGGATCCGTTTCTGTCTAGTCGGCCAGATCTGATTGGTAGGTCATTTCGAGGACGGGCTCGATTAAATGTTTCTTGACGGAATTTTTGATTTCAATGGAGAATTATTTCCTCGTGACTGAGGCTCTTTAGGTTTGAATAGAACCTTTCCAAATTTATAGCAAACTTTAGAATTTAGGCAATATATTTTTCGAATGATGATTTATTCAATTTTAAGAACTGATGTACCTTCAAATAATCGGTCAAATATTTGCCATTGTTTAGTTACAAAGCCATAGTTTTGGGCATCGATAAGATCATGTATCGCCTTGCGTAGTGTCGTCTAAGCTCTTAGGGAAATTAGCAACTACGACCAAGGGGTCAAGTCTATCTTTATCCCCTGTGACAATTTTTAAACTAGCGGCTGGCCATAGCTTAACTTCACTAATAGTTTTTCTTAACCAAGTGAGCGTCGATTGGTTGGCGCAGGTGAGAACCATTCACCCAGCTCTGAATGATTGGCCAAGGAATTTTGGTTTTACACCACCTCCCTTAAATTCGAATTTTTTTTCAAAATACCTTCTTGTACCAATTGCTGTTCGTTCTTTGTTAAAGTGACCCCCGGTTGTGACGCTGTCACGGCAATACGTATAATTGAATCTTTATTATCGCCATCACCAGATGACTTGCGAGGGGTTTCAGCACCATCGCTAGTGGAATTAGGATCTACGACCAGTGTGCGAGCTTCCTCGAATGAAGGCTCTTGTATTCTCAGAGATTTAAAACGTTTCCACCCAGCCCCACTCAACTGAACACGATTTTCAGTTTTTTTGTGGCTTGATCGGTAGTCAATTTGTCTTAAGTTACGTCTTCAGTAGAAGTGGTCGTCTTTTCAGAAGTTATAGCATTTTGAACTGCATCGCCATCTGAATTAGTACCTTATGTTGCACCACCTTCAGCTTTTGAAGCATTTGCAGGTGAATCAGCCTACTTTGATGCTGTTAGAGAAGCCTCACTCTCATTTGTTTTGTTTGTTTATTTTTAGATTCCATGTTTATTCCCACCAGTAGCACGAAAAATAGACTAAGCCTCACCGTAACCATGCAGCTATGGGCGTATGCAGTGTCACCTTAGCTTGAGTGACTGAAACAACTAGATACGATCTATCAGAAAAAATAATTGCTTTCAATTGTAAGCTAACCCCTTCAGCCTTGCCCCAGAGCCTCTTCTGCTTTCCAAAGGTTAACAGAGTTCACCACGAGCAGGCGGAGTTGGTAATAGAGAGGGGAGGCTTGAGCGTACCCAATATAATTAAGTAGCGTTAAATAAACGCGTCACCCTCAATTTGAACCCCATCAATAATTTGAATGATTTTTGATGCAGAAAATCATGGGTTGATTCAGAGCAGCCGCACCAACATCAGTTGCTAAAATAAATATTCATCCCAAGAAAGAGTTACTGCGAGCTTCGGGAACCTGTTCATAATTTTACAGCTGGACGTTACCAGGCGCAATTGATCATATTAAGGTTTTCTGGAGAAAAAAAGAGCATTTACGTGCGAAGGAAGTTGGGCAGTAATATTGTTGCATGACAAAGCCCGCCCACATACACCAAAATTAACTCAGGAGTTCATCATCTTCTTAGACTGGAAAGTTTTACAGCATCCGGCATATTCTCCAGACTTGACTTCCCCTGATTACCACTTATTCAGATCGATGTCAGCATATTTTAAAGACCAACGGTTCACGAAATTTGAAGATGTGAAAAAATGGCTCGATCACTATTTTGCTTCGAAACCACCACGTTTATATCGCGAAGGCATTTATCATCTGCCTTCTAAATGGCAAAATACCATAAGATATAGTAATGCTGAATATTTCGATAAATAATTTTTGTAACAATTTTTTCAATAAAGTTGAAGTTAAGTAAAAAAATCATCTGGCGATGTATGTGTGTTGCAATTGTAAATCACTTTCATGTAGATGTTGTGTTCGTGAATATTCCCTGTTTTGATTATTAAGGCCCGTAGTTAATTCAAGTATTTTCCATGATGGTTATCGCCGCCATTTACAATTGCTTTAGTTATCTGCATATACCGCTAAACTTGAAACGCGTTAGACTTTAGCAATAGCTAAAGTCAACCCAGTTTCACAGATTTGCCACTATCCCGCAGCTCAGTCTGATAGAAAGGATGGTGTGGGTGTAGGGGTACCTCAGATTGTGACCTAGATTACCGCATAAACATATTGGGGAACAATAAACGGAAAAAAACACAGGAACGGGAACGGGGGTTTCGGACTCTGAAGTAGTACAAACGGATACTCATCAACCCATCACGTAGGATGAGCTAACCGCGGTTGTATTATTTGGGGCCTACTCTAACATTGTAAGCCCTATCTAACATATGTTAATAAAACAAAACTAAAAAAACACGTGTATAACTTTACCACTCGATGACCGAGTGATATATAAAAATTCACTTTATTTTCACAAATTAT
This sequence comes from Nephrotoma guestfalica, assembly GCA_963691935.1. Classification (NCBI taxonomy): domain Eukaryota; kingdom Metazoa; phylum Arthropoda; class Insecta; order Diptera; family Tipulidae; genus Nephrotoma; species Nephrotoma guestfalica. The sequence goes on from OY829914.1 coordinate 43,071,350, forward strand.
GAAAGGTCCTTCTTGTTTTTGCCGTACAAATACAAGAAAAAATTATTATTTCAATCTTTGGATTTAGCCATTTGTGAACGGTTATTTAATTTTTAATAAAGATCCGTTTGAATTTATAGACGACAGATGATAACTAATAGGCGGATGATGAAGAGGTGTTGATAAATATCCATAGCCTAGAGGGGTACTTTCCGCTATTCCGCTATAACAACGAAGAAGTCGAAGAAACCCAGCCAGTTATACCCCTTTCCCTTCGCAACAATATTTATTGCGCCATCCTTCCGATCCGACCGCCGAATATTATGGGGCTCCGTTCTGTTACCGATTTCTGCTGTAATTATGTGGATTGTCAGAAATATAAAATTATAAATTTTACGCGCAGCAGGCTATTGAAAACCACAAAATTGCCCAACGAATGGAAGTTAAGGCTGTCAATCTCTTCGAACCATTACCTGAGGCGAAGTGGCCATCCATACGTGTTGATAATAGAGGATAAGCGAATAGAAATTATAAGCGCTACGGTGACTTAGTCGGTGACTTAGTACTGCTCAAATCTCAAGTTCAGAGCGATGTAGTGAAAGGATTTAGAAGAAAACTACTTCCTAGCCGTGACGGACCGTATCGAATCTGTTATCACTTCATTACCTACCAAGAGTATTCGATTTTTTTGTTCTCCGTAGAGCGAATATTGAAATATGTAGTTAGTCGGTGTTGTATGCTTGAGATAGAAAGTGGATGAATCTATTAATGTTGTAACCAGTTGTTATTGTAGACGGATGATTGTCAAAGATTCTCATAATTTGTTCTCCAAAATACTTGTTGACAAGATATTTCTCGGTTGCAATTCATTCATTCATCAAGTTTATTTTAATTTCGTAGTGTATAATTTGCTACTTGAATCATTACCATAGAAGATTTAGCGCTCTAATGACGTTGAGGTTATTATGTGAAGCTTATTTTCCTTTTCAATATGAATTTTGGTCCACTAATGTTGTTATTAGGCTGCGGCACATATTACTTTTGTTTTAGCATTATGATAACAATTCTGTCATTTTCTTCGATAATATAGTTTTAAAAAAATGTCTTTGTACGTATTGTCGTGCAGACTTAATCTGTTTTTCTGCAGACCATCCGGATTGAGTGATCGAGGTAAAACTTCATACTATAACGTTTTTCATAAATTTGGAGATCCCGAGATTTCTAGCTGAAATCTTATCACAAAAAAGTGGCACCCTCCATAGGGAGCTTTTCCGTTTTATGCAAATATTTTGAAAAGTATTTCATTATCGAGAAAATCAACTAAAAATTCTAAATTAAATATGCAACAAAACCGGTTCAGATAAGTTTTGCAAAATAACAGCGGGAATGTCGATTGTTGACAAAAAACCATCTCCAACAAAATTTTGGCGCACAGCCGTGATGGTTTGAGCGATGAATTTCATTCTTAAGCTTTAACCATAAATTGAGATGCCCATTGAAATTGATTCACCGGAGAGTAAAGCTTTTAAATGAGCTTTCTCGTGTTTTGAATTTTGTTGGAAAATATATAGCATTTACGAAAGATCAGTTAGAAACAAACAGATTGAAAATAAAATTTCATACAAAATAAGTTCGGATTATTTTTAAAATTTTACCGGAAATGACTAGTTTTGATAAAACAACTTTATTTCACCCAAAATCCAACTTCTCCACAATCCAGGCGGATTGAATATTCGAAATGAAACTTCATACTTAAACAGCTTCGGCAGCTTTTAAATTTTTGAAATGACGCAGAAAATTTTAGCATTTACAAATCACAACAAATAATTAAAAGATTTAAAAACATTTGTGTCCTTCACGCCATCCGGAACCATATCAGCCGGAACCATATCAGCCGGATCCAAACCAACTATGGCACAAATAGCACGAGGCATTGTGCATCATTGTGAACTGCATAATTTTTCAGCTGGAACTTTATAAATCCAGTACCATATGATTTTTTGGTAGAAACCTTATAACTCTAGTCGGCACCATACCCTACAGCCAAACTAACTATGTCACAAGTAACACAATGGATTGTGTATTATATGCTTTTCAGCCGAGACCTTCTAATTCTGGCCAAAACCTGATAAATCCTGCCAGAATCGTACTACAATAAAACCAACTATGGAACTAGAACCACGATGCATTGTGCATCATTGTGCACTATATAACTTTTTAGTCGGTACCTTATAAATCCAGTACCATATGATTTTTCGGTGGAACCTTATAATTCCAGCCGGTATCATACCATCTACAGCCAAACTAACTATGGCACAAGTAACACAATGGATTGTGCATTCTTGTGCACTATATGTTATTTTCAGCCGGAAAGGATAGATTGGATTTTAAGGTTCCGTCTCCGATTAATAAGGATGGACGCTTATATGTTTTACTATCGTTTAAGTAGAGTATGCTCTTGTGCAAACTTTTAATGGTTCCGGGTGATAAAAATCTTATTGCGGTCGGCTTAATTCTGGTTCCAGCTGTAAAATCAGAAAGTGCACAATAATGCACAATGCACTGTGTTTCATATGCCATAGTTGGTTTGGCTATATAAAGTATGGTTTCGGTTGATTTTATATGATTTTGGCTGCTATTATAGTAGTTTCGGCTTACCTTGTTGTGATTCCGACTGATAGCTTACGTATTTTACAATTATTTAAGTGCATTGTGCTCATTGAAACTTTTAATGGTTCTGGTTGATAAAACTCTGGTTCTGGCTGACTTTAACGGTTCCGAGTGGCTAAATATAGGTTCCTACTAAATAATCAAGCAGTGCACAATGATTCATGAAACATTGGGCTTCTTGTCCCATAGTTAGTTTGTTCCTAGTTCGGATGATTTCGGATGGCTTTCTATTTTTCCGGCTGGAATTATAAGGTTCCGGCTGAAAAATCATATAGTGCACAATGATACATAATCCATTGTGTCATATTTAGTTTGGCTGTATAGGGAACGGTTCCGGCTGGCTTTATTAGGTGCCGCCTGGAATTATAAGGTTCAGGCTGAAAACACTGTTAGGACATAATAATGCACAATGCATCGTGTTTCTTATGCTATAGTTAGTTTGGCTCTAGTATGGCTTCGGCTTTATTAGTTTTGGCTAAAATTATAAGGTTCCGGCTGATAAAATCATATAGTTCACTTCTGGAATTATAAGGTTTCAGTCGAAAAGTTATATTGTGCTAGATTTATAAGGTTCCGGTACAAAGATGCACAGAGCATCGTGTTACTTGTACCATAGTTGGTTTTGCCGTAGTATGGTTCTGGATGGCTTTATCAGGTTTTGACTGGAATTATAAGGTTCTGGCTAAAACAACTTATAATGCACCATGCATCGTTCTACTTGTGTCATAGTTGGTTTGACTGTAGTATGGTTCTGGCTAACCTTATCAGGTTTTGGCTGGAATTATAAGGTTCCGGCTGAAAAGCATATAGTACAGAATGATGCACAGTGCATCGTGATATTTGTGGCATAGTTGGTTTGATTTTGCCTGATATGGTTCCGGCTGGCGTGACGAGCACGAACATTTACACGAACCTTTACAGTTTACCCTCGGCTTTTGAATGATTGAGTTTACCAGACCTCCCTAAACGGAGGCCACGATTGCTATGCACATAATTGCTCGTACAGATTTTAATATATTTTGTTATATTTGAATCACAAATTTTCAATTATCGCCATATCATCACCATCATTATCGTCATCATCTATTATTCATTTAACACAAACCGTACACCAAAAGACTATACACAGCGAGAATAATGATGGAAAACTGAAAACGATCGAAACTATTAAATTGTACACAGTAACTATACATACCGATTGTACAGCGAAATCGTAAGAAATTATTTTTTATTTGTTGTTATTGTTAAATCAGCCAACCTTATCAATTTTATTACTCAGACAAATTGATAAATTATTTAAAAAGGCAAAGCAAGTAAACGAGCGCAACACAAACTTATGGAAATGGAAAATGAATATAATTTGATGTTGCTTTTAGGTTTTAAAATTTATAAACAAATAATAATCATAATGTTATATTGATTTTTATTGTAATAAGATTATTGTTGTTGTTGCGTTTATAATAAATAATTATTTTACAAGATTTAAACAAAACGACAAAGATATTTTTTTTACATTTAATTTTTTATTAGACTGGATGGATTGTTGTTGTACACAAAATGAATGAATGAATTGAGTTTGATTTGTTGATTGATTTAATGATTTGTTAAATTGGTTTTAATACAAAATTCATGTAATTTTAATGATTTTATGGTGTTTCTTCTTCTTCGCAGTCGTATTCGTATGATTTTTATTTAGTACATGAATTTTTATGATTTATTAGGGATTGTTCCGCATATTTCGGAATCACAAGAAAAGGAAATGTGTACAATTGATTTTCCTTTTCATTAGGTTTCATATTCAATTGGATTTTCGTATTTTTTGGGTTGTGCTATTGTTGTATTTACGAGTATAGTTAAATAATATTATTTATAAGGTTAAACATTATTTTATATAATACAATTTATGTAATATTTTTTAAAACCTTCTGTTGTGATTGTTCATTGGATATCCAACATTTTCTTTATACCTCTATGTGGTACGCTATGTACGAGTATTTATTTCAAAATTTATCGGAATTACAAAATATAATGAATTAGATTTTCTTGCCTGTCATAGAGATGAGATTTGCTTTCCACGTAGTCGGTACATATTTTCGTTAAGCCTTTCATATAGATCTTGCTTGCCATTACTTTCCACCGGCCATTACTGAGCGAACTTTTTTTTTAAATTATTACAAGCACGAAGTGAATATTAATGTTCTATCTCGCAGAATATTGGAAATGTTTCACTTTCAGGAAGAATATATGTAATTAATGGTTACTGTATGAGGTATTACCAATAAAATCAGATTGCAGTTATTACACGCAGGAAGTAAATCTTTCATTAGTCACAGTCAACCTATATTACAGTTTAAATTAAAGTACAACACGCCTTTATTTGGTATTTTAATTTAAATAGATCAACGGAATACTTTAAGGTATTGAGAAATGCTGCACATTAGTCGAAATCGTAAAATTTTTTTTTCGTATTAAACAAACAAATTATTACAAGCACGAAGTAAAATCTTTCTTTGTCACTTATTACAATATTTACACATAGAAAACCAGATTACAATTATTACATGCAGGAAGTAGACCTATTAATTGTCGCAGCCATATATGTATAACGGGATAAATTACAATACAAAATGAATTTATTCGATAAAACGAATGCTGCACATTACACGTGATCTAAATTTTTAATTTTGCGATTATACAAACAAATTATTACAACAACAAAACTACAAAAACAAAATAAAATTTTGTGAAATATTCACGTTCAAAAAAAATATTTAAAACAATTTTTTTTATTCATTTAATTAAAATATTTATACAAATAAATATAAATTATTACATGCAGGAAGTAAATCTTAGCAAAATAACTCTAACATTTATATTATAATTGAATCTAAAATTCTTTGATAAGATATTTAAATCTATATGAATCAATGTTATAATTAAATGTACTGTATATATTGCATGTATTCTCAATATTAATTTTGCGCATTTAACCAACAAATTATTACTAGCAGGAAGTGAATATTAATGTTTTTTCTCGCAAAATATTGAAAAAATTTCACTTTCAAGAAGAAAATGTAACTAATAAATGTAATTAATTGTTACTTTATAAGTTATTCTAAATAAAATCTGATTACAGTTTTTACACGCAGGAAGTAAATCTTTCATTAGTTACAGTCAATCTGTATTACAGTATAAATTAAAGTACAAATGCATTTATTTTATATTTTAAATTAAATGAATCAACATAATATTTTAAGGTATTGAGGAATGCTGCACATTAGTCATCTTAATATTTAATTTTCGTATTAAACAAACAAATTATTACAAGCACGAAGTGAATATTAATGTTCTGTGTCGCAAAACTTAAAAAAAAAATCACACTAAAGCAAGTGTTTCTTTACCATTTATTACAATAAGAAAGTCTTAATTACCCCCCACCTTTCATTCACGCATACACCACCCATCACATGGACGGTGGGTCCGCATTGAATTCTGCACTCCAACAGGGTCTTAGTTGTGTTTATTAACATCACCGACATGAACTTGAAGGATATATTCCACATAGTTCATAGTCAACGAGCGGTATTCTTCTTTATAGAAAAACCATGTTGAACTTCCGTGAAGAAAATTCAGGATCCGTTTATGATTTTCGCAACACTTCCGTATAATTCTCCTGAGCGCCCAAGGGCAGTTGCAATACACTAACCATCGACGCTGGACAGCCTTAAAAGTATTTTCAATCGCTAAGCATCGCTTAGCGCAGTCATAACTGGGATACCAACCACAATCGCCGCTCGACTCAGCCGGTATCTCTTAGCCAACATTCGTTTATAATACCATACTCTTTATCCCGTTTAAACGTAGTTGACACAGCATCAACGGCGACGAGTTTCTTATTTTTATTTAAGTCATACTTACCGACATCATCCTTGCGTTGCAATCCGTGTTCTATTTTTTCCGTCATTTTCCCACCTCCGCAGCATTATCACATTCCTTAAGTTGTTTGCTTATCTTTATTACATAAACAACCCTCGCGCTAAAATCATCGAAACTATCTTTTGTAGATGATCCGTCGTCCACCCCGTTCACTACGAACCTCTATGGTTCTTGCTGATTAATAAAGGGCTCACGATGACTCCAGCATTTGATTTCTTTTTCTTGGAATGTGGCAACATCCTTGTGGAATTGTACATCATTTTCAAGATAGCTCAGCTGATTTGCCTCTTCTGGTGCCTCTTTTCCACCTCTCGATCCCACATGGACCAATATAGTTTCTCCCGAATAGTGGAACGATCATGATCCATGATTTTCATTATCCAGTTCGACAATATTACCAACGGCCATTTCTGTCATTTGCGCTTCCAATTTTTCCTCGAATTCTCGACTTTCTGCTCTTTATCGCCAATGTCATTAACACTTTGGCAAAAATTAAGTTTCTAATTTGTGCTCAAATTTTTGATCCAAATGTTGTGTTTTATTTTCTTACTACATTTGACTTCTTACAGCTGCCTTTCTTTGCCTCATGCCCAAGGTTCTAAATGGGCCGAGAAATGTTTTCACCATCTCACGTTTATCGTCGTTTTTCATCTATTACTTCTTCGAACTCATATTTATCCTGGTCCAACCTTTACACATAGCCTCACTTAGTCGCAATATTATTTCAGTTTTGTAACGTGACCCGTCGGTAAAATCTTCTAAACCCATCGCTTGATAATCACAATCCCACGCAATCCCTCGTTACAAATTGCCCCAAATCCAATTCGTGTCACTGAGCTGTGAATACAGTTGTAAATTTGATGGTTGTAGTAACAATTCCTGTAATTTAAACCACTTTGGAATATTTCCGAAAATACCGGAAAAATATTTGAATGATATCCTAATATTTGCTGGACACCTTAACTATTACTTAAACCTCTCTCCCTCTCTCATCTCATGAAGGAATTTTGCCACCTGCATTATGGTCTTCTATTCGTCTCGATCCAACAGTATATGGTCCTCTAGTTTTGTCATCTTATTATGCAGGTCTTGTTCGATGTCGTCACGCCAGCGCAGTCGGGGTCTTGCTCTATGAAAGTGAAGTGATTGAGGAGAACTTGCAACGTGGCCGTCTCATCTTATCCGATTAGATTTGATGAATCTGTGATATCGCTACCTCCAAGAAGTTATCGCTACCTTCGAGAATATCGTGGTTCAAACAAATCCGATATTCGTTATTCGTAATTTTAATTGGACTCAAGATGGAACGAATGATCTTTCCTTGGAAGCTCGGTACCAATTTATAATCGTTACAGGTCATGCTCCAATTCTTGCTTCCGAAAGCCAGCACAGGTCTTATGAGTGCATTATAACGTGCGAGCTCGCAGGACTGCGTTAGAGGTTCAAATTGCATCAATTTTGATTGGGCTTAGAAAACTCGTTGTCTGGCAGCGATTCTGGCTTTTATTTCTGCTTGCATATTATTCAACAATTTGGTTGATTGGTTGATTCTACTGTTGACCTTCAAACCAAATCTTCTTGCGCAACGATCAAGCGGTACGAAACTGTCCCTGAAATCGCGAAGTCTTTGGCTATGAAGCATATCTTCATATCCAAAAAATTGGCCTGACTTTCAAAATATACAGGACGAAGATTCAATGTTGCTTTTTTTCACTACGTACCCAAGCGACAAATTGAACAGCACAGACGCGAGTGTACTTCCCTGTTGAAACACCAGATGTCATTCCAAAGGATTTGATACCTCCAATTACAATTGTATATAATGTTTCGGACGTTGTCAATTTACACAGAAAAATAGTTTCTCTGAAATTCCTACACATAGGATCGCGGCCCATATGTCCTCCCGATTTATACTGGCATGTGCCTATCGGAAGTCTATGTATTTGTATGGTTATGTTGTACACCCAACTTTTTTCCAAGATCATCCTCATTATAAAACAGACTGGTCAGTGGTCGATCAGTTGGGACGAAAACCACATGATGTTTTTGGCGAAAGGGATGAGTCCTGCAGGTACAACATTAGCCAACAATATGTAATCAGTGTTCAATACAGCTAAATCACGACAGTTTCTACATTTTAGACGGTTGCCTTTTTGTGCAACGGGGCGCAATCTTCCAATTCTGTGGCAGCTCTTCTTGGCTCCAAATAGAGAAGATGAGATCCTATAGCTTTGATACAAGAATAGCGCCTTCGAGCTTAATCAATTTTGCGGGGATTCCATCGAGACCGGACACCTTTCAATTTTCTAATCTACTAATAGCTGCGTCTACCATACTTCCATTGTGGGATATTCGACAAACACGCATGTCATGCTGAAGCAGAACATTTTGTTTTTAAAATATTTGGGAAGTGTCAACATTGAACAATTTCTCACAATTCAGCAAAAGAGTCGATTTATAATCTAATTTATACTTCCATGAATTGTAGTCCTGTCGGGTACTAGTAAAAACCAACTCTATCTTGAGTTGAGAGGAAGTATGTATATCAATTCGAGTTGTTTTTGGATAAAGAATTACTACGGTTAATTACTGAAATGTATTTAAGGGTAAACCTTGCGAAGGCAAGTACTTTCTAAGGATCTGTTAACTCCTGAAATTGTCTTTTCAAGAAGCTAACCGAATTAGTTTGCTTTTGGAACAACGGCGACAGTATGGGAATTAAAACTCAATTTTGGAATGGAAAACTTTTCCCGATCGCTCGAATAAGACAAACTCATTTTGTTTGTTGATCAATTATGTAGTCTTCGTGAATAAAATTGGTAAATTTTAAACAATAAAAGTAGTTTACGCGTATTCTGTAATTTTCGATTTGTCAAAATTGTTGAAGGAGTTTTTAAATTCGAGGAATTGAGTGCAATTAGTTTTGATTTTGGCCAAAATCGTTCAAACGCTCGTCCAGTTGGTCCTGGGTCTCTTTCTAAATTTTTTTTTCAAGCTCGCACGATTTTTATAAAACTAGATCGCTCGATGGGGGTGAAATTTCATCTGTCAGAAGTTAATTGCGATGGCGGCTCCCGCGATAAAATCGTTTGAGATAATCGCACAGTTTTCAGTATGGCAGAAACCAAATAAGATACATCCATATTTCATGAAAATCCATTTTAAAGATCATCCAGTGTGGAACTGTATCCAATTTTTTGTTCATGAAGAGGGATCTCAAATGGCAGGAATCGACTTTAATGAGTGCTAATTTCGGGAAAATGTGTTTAGGGCGTCTTTCGATAGAGTCTAAGTTTTTTTTAAATATTTTTAGGCTCGAACTATTTTGATAAAAATTGCTGTGCAAATGGTTTTTGGTTGTCATGAGTTGATGGCGGTTAGTCTTAATTTCGGAAAAATTGATAAAGGAGGACCGCTGTTGGAGTCCTGACTCATTAAAACAATCGAATAGTTTCGATGAAAATTGTTAAGGGGTGTTTTCGAGTGTTTCATCCCGATAGGTCCATATTGGAGTTTCAAGTTGAAGAGCCTTTTTTAACATTTTATTTGGCTTGAACGATTTTTAAAAATTTCAAGATTAAATTTGGCGAAACAGGGTTTCGATTGCAAGGAAATTATTACCAGGGATTCTGATGATCGAAAAATACATTGGGAAGTCCTCCGAAGAGTCCGTTATATTGGCCATGTTGCGTGATGTTGAATCAGCTTTCGGGACCATGTTGCATGGTGTTGTGCCAGGTTGTATACTGCATCATTTTTCGTGAATTTGCATTATGTTGCACCTTCTTGCTTTATGTTGCACGATATTACGCCGTGTTATGCTAGTTGAGTTAAGGCGACATTTTGTATGATTAAATGAATCGCGTCCTTTTGAAAATTTAAGTTGTTATGGATACCAGTATTGATTTGTATCATTTGCATATAACTAATGTGTTGAACTTTGTCTCTTTTTCACATTTTCGCCTGCTTGAAATGATTTTGATGTCGTCTGGTCGGCCCTTGTTCCTTGCATCATTTTCTTTGGATTTTACCGTGATTCGATGGCTTATGGTTTTATATGTCTTGACTGTCAACTTGATTTGCAAATAATGAGTAAATTATTTATGGGAAGTGTGGATAATGCAATATCGTTGCAATAATTTTAACCGTTGACTACAAGAAAACTGTGCATCATCTTGCTCCATTTTAGATGCAGCTTTATTCCATGTTTAAAAACTTTTCACAATTCGCCAAATATTCCGAGCAAATAATTTTTTTGTGTATTTGGCTGGCGAAAAAACAGCGATACCTAACAGGAGTAGATCTTGCTACATTTTGGGAAAAATTTAGTTTGAGGGCGTATTACGATAGGTCCAGATTTCGAGAAAATTCATTTGTTGGGTTATCCGGTGACTATTTTTTAATTTTTTCTTGGTTCGATCGATTTTCATAAAAACTGCGATGATAAAGGTTTTCTATTTCAAGGCAGCGATGATATTGCCAATAATATTGTACTTTTTTCTCACTATGGCAGTATGAAAAGAACTTTGATATTTCCGCGCAATATTTAGGTACTTTTGAGGCCATTAAATAAATTTTACTAGCAATTCGTATAAGACAACATTTTAGAAGAAAAGAATAATGCTAAATGCTAAATTAATCAGTTTTAATGAAGTAGGGGGGGTGTGTGTGAGGAGTGTTATGAAGTCTCCTATTAGTATAATCCATATTAAGCTTAATCTACAGGACGATTTTCACTGAGACGTTGTAAAAAAAGTTTGTATAGATCCTTAAAATAGAAATCAGCATATGCAAGGTCAATACGGAACAATCATAAACTCTCTATATTTACCATCCATTTTGAGGAGATACTTACATTCAAGTTTAAGCATTTGGGATTGCCTGGCAAAGGGCTGTCTCGTGGTTTAAACCGTCACTAAATTAATGATCAACCTCTCCTAAAATTGTTGGTTAACCAAATTTTCATAATTCAGAAGTTAATCATTTTTACCCGTCGAAAAGTTCACAAAACGCTTGATCTTTAAAGTAGCTCCTAAACCAACCTAATCTTTTTAATATGTTTGATTCATCATTTAATGGCAGTTCTTAGTTTAATCGTTAAGCGATTGCGATGAGTTTCGATTTTCGGAAAAATTAGTTAGGGTTTTTTCAGATCGAACGATTTCTTTAAAAATGAGTGGAAGGTGGTTTCTAGTGCTAACATCGATTGTGATAAATTGTAATTCTGGTAAATTTGTTTGAATGATCCCGGTCCCTATTGTTAGCTGTGGTCCAGGTCCGTATTTAAAAAAATCAGGTCGAAGGATTTTGATTTAAAATATTAAAGAATGGATTTTCGAGTGTCAGGACACGATTGAAATTTATCACGAGTCCTGTTCGTATTACAATAAAACTAAGTTATTTTTCATTCAAAGGAGAATCTGGTAACAATTTTGGACGTGAATCTTGAAAATTTGTCATTTTAAGTTGCCCGAAACCATTTATTAACCGATTGGAATTAAATTCTCTACGTGTGTTAAACAAAAAATTACAAAATGAGTTTCAGATGTGATTTTGGAAAATAAGTACATCGAATGGACCGAAGAACTTTCTCAAACGAATATTGGGATACTCGGTTGGAACTATGAAAATATTCAAATTTATGGAAGCAAAACCGAAGGTTTTTTAAATTGAATATAAATTGCTTAACTGCTGGTAAGGCAACTTATAATTCAACTTCGCGAAGCCATCGAGAGGTTTAGTTGCGGAAAAATACTTAGCACAGAAAACGATGATCCATGAAACTATAAAAATGTGTTAAATTGTTTGAAAGGGTATTTTGTTAGAGGTTCACATCTTAGGGTTGGCAACACTGTTTTGTTTGACAAGCAATTTGACTTTGTCATTAGTGTCACGAAACGCGGAATTCGCCCCCAACGGTAGAAGTCTCGAATAGGTAATTTAAGGGACAATTTTACCACCTTTAATAATTTATTACACCAGACCGCCACCAGATATTGAGTCAAATGTTACTCCTTAAACATTGTGGTGGGTAGGTCAACCTTATGCAGTTGTGTAAATAATAATTTTTGAGTCACGATACGTGGAATTGGCTCCCAACGGTATAGGCCTCAAATTGGTAATTTACGGATTAATTTTACCATCTCTAATAATTTATTACACCAGACCGCCACCAGATATTGAGTCAAATGTTAGTCCTTGGACATTGTGGTGGGAAGGTCAACCTTATCCAGTTATGCAATAAATTATTTTTGTGTCAGGATACGCGGAATTCGCTCCCAATGGTAGAAGCCTCGAATAGGTAATTTAAGGGTCGATTTTAATATCTTTAATAATTTATTACACCAGATATTGAGTCAAATGTTACTCGTTGGAGATTGTGGTGGGTAGGTCAACCTTATCCAGTTGTGTAATAAATAATTTTTGTGTCACGATACGCGGAATTGGCTCCAAACTGTAAAGGCTTCAAATTTTCAATTTAAAGATCGATTTTATACCACATTGGCCTTGTGGTGGGCATATGAACCACAATGTCCAAGGAGTAACATTTGACTCAATATCAGGTGGCTATCTGGTGTAATAAATTATTAAAGATGGTAAAATTAACTCTTAAATTACCTATTTGAGGCCTCTACCGTTGGGAGCGAATTCCGCGTATCGTGACACAAAAATAATTTATTACACATCTGGATAGGGCTTAACTACTCTCGACAAGACTTCTTGCAACATTTTTTCTAAAATCTGGTGGCCGTCTGGGGTAAATTTTCTTATTAAATTTGGTTAAATTGACGTTTTTGAAATATATAATCGTTTTGGGGTTAAATTTACCCTTAGGATAGTTATAGGGGTAGTCTTGAACTAACTTATTCAATGTAATTAATTTGTAACAAATTCTGACCCAAAAATCATCCCGATATCATAGCTACATCAAAAATTACAATTTTGGCGGTGCAGGTTTAATTGTAAGCTAAACCGACCACTCGTTCCTCGAAAACGGTGCAGGTTATGAGCATTGTTTTCACACCATGCATACTCTAAATGATAACACGCATCCAGTAAGACGTCAAGCAGTGCATACCGAACAAGTGATGGACGTTGTACTGCCTAGCATTGGTAAAGATCTAAATCAATCAATTCGACGTCGTTCTCAGTAGCTGGAGTTGTGTCCATCCAGTTTATGCAAGATTTTATCTAATAATCTTGGTTTGCGTGCTTAAAAAATTCAAATTGTGCAGAATTAAAGTCATCCGACCATCGCACACGCCGCCAATTCGATCAATAGGCTTAAGCACAAATTGATATTGATGCTGATTTGTCTAAAAAAAACTTGTTCAGCGATGAAGCTCACTTTTAGTTGAATACGGGGTACGTTAACAAACTTAATTGTCGGATTTGGAGTGAAGATAATTTGCCAAAACACCATTACATTCAGAGAAAATCACTGTTTGGTGCGGTTTATGAGCCGGCGGGGTCATTGGTACCTATATGTCTTCAAAAACGATGATGGGTGGAATCTTGCAATCAAACGATATGAACAGTATATAAAAATGATTTCTAACTATTGTGTTCCCCAATTGGCTGGCATAAATCTTAACGGGACTAATTTCCCTTAATTGTTCTGTTAATTGGCCACCGAGATCGTTTGATCTAACTCCATTAGATTATTTTTTTGGGGATATATATGTTAAGGCACTTGTCTACGCCGATAAACCAGAGACGATTCAACATTTGGAACACAACATTCGGCGAGTTATTTTCAAGGTACGGCCGCAGTAGCTGCGAAGAGTGATCGAAAATTGGACCTCCAGATTACGCTATGTACGCGCCAGCCGCAGTGGTCACATGACCGGAATCACAATAAAGCTAGTTTCACTGATATTGAAAATGTTTTTCTTTGTTGTATTTTAATTTAAATTTGTGAACCTCTAAAACATCCTTTATTAAGAATTTTAACGGAAACTGATATTTGTTTTAACTTTGCACAACTTATAATTAAAAATTATTGTGAAAATGTTGAATCAAACTAAATAACACAGAAAATAGCTAATTTAACCAAATTTGGCCGTGCCACTCTCGGTACTCCACATACTATTTTTGAAGTCAACAGAAGAGAGAGATGTAGTGAGATGTAGTTTATTGATTATTTTTAACAAATTAGGAATATTTTTTATCCTAAATAAATGTTTTTTACTGCAGATGTCTATATATATGCACATCTTCTCAGTATGTCATTAACAACTCAGCCCAGACATGTCACTTAATATTCGCCTATGAATTTTCATAGCTTTGCCACATACGACTCAGACACAGAGATACAAGTGTTAGGTATTTTAAATAGTTTGCATGCCTTTTGGAAATAACGACAAACGTACGATAGTCCTTGTTTGACATACTACTTCGCCCACTATCCAAATGACTTGACTCCTACAAATTCTGCTATATGGTTTACAGACGACAAATTAATTTAATGGTACACAGAAATTCGATTAAACTATACACCGATAACATCGAAAAATTAAGCCATCTCCTATATATGTAAGGATAAAATGATCGGCGAAAAAATAAAATTTCAACTCGACCATCACATCAAAATCTAATTCGTTCTACATTGATTGTAATTGGATTTGACTGACATCGAGCAAATTGTATATTTAGGAAACGAGGATTATTTTGTAAATCTATATATATTTACGGTACAGAGGCAGAAAAAAAATATATAACCACAAATCAATAAAACAGCAACAAATTTATATACATTTGTCAATAATTTCAAAAAATTTGGTACAAAGCGAACCAATCGAAATATACCAGATACAGAGATATTGAAATTCCAATAAAATACATTTACACACATAATATAGCCAGCTATACATACTGAATCCACCTAAGGCATTTTACTTATTCAGTTATGCGAAATCACGAATTTATGAGATTTTTTCTTCATCGCCGTTTCTCTTCTGTATTCAGCTTAATCTTTTCGAACGAATTTTTTTTTATTCATCTTTATTGTTTCTTAAGGGGTAGACGACTCTCGTTTCAATATATAAATGTACGATCGTTCGTTTGTGTTAAAATCCATTTTGTTTCTTTACTGACATTATTTTCGGTATTGTATTCTCTTTATATCATAAGTACGAGATATATATTTATGTATACTTATATTGTTTTATTCTTAAATGCTCCGCTATCACATCCGCACCGAAACCAAAACCAAACGAGACCCAACCAAACCAAATAAAAATGGTATGCCATAAAATTTTGTGAGTGGTTGGAGAAGCGCCGCGCCGCACAGCCATGAAAAGCGGAAAATACACTGAAATTACACAAAAAAAAACGAAAATCGATTATATATTTTATGGTGATTTATTTGATGTTCTAAAAATGTTATTAAAAAAAATAACCGAAAGATTTTTACATTTTGTGCCACTGCTGAAGGAATATTTGTATTAAGCGCACAACAAACAAAAAAATTTGTATTGAGCAAAGCATTAAAATGTAATAAAAAAAAATATTGTACATAAATGTAATGTAGGTTAAATGTACAGAGTACATCCAGAATCGTTTCGGTTGGTTATGTAAAAATTCAAATTATAATTTTTAAAAGGTATTTTACCATTTGCTCTATACACATTCCCGTCTGTATATTCTCTGATTGATTTATGTGACATTTTGTTGATTCATTTGTGAGCATTTATTTACTTTGAATTACAAAACAAATTCGATAATCAATTTTTGTTTACGTCAAGGTTGTTGTTATTATTGTGTAAAATGTAAATTTATGTCAGCAAATTTCAAATCGATTCTATTCGAATTTCAACAATAATTGTTTTGTTACATTATTTAGGAAGCGCGATGCTTGTGTGCGTATCTATGTTTCATTAGAAACATTATCGAGTTATTCTATTGTTAATTGACTTGTTAGGTTTTTTATTGTGCTAAGTTTCGTGTGAATCAAATTTATCACTGTAAACGTGAGATGTGACTTCTGATGCCTTAAAACACGTATGTGAAGTTATCCCCGGATTTCATCCCCGAAATTAAAAAAAATTAATCAGGCAACACTAACATAATATGCGCGTGAACTTTTTCCTAAATCTATCCTAAAACAAAAAATTAGGAATGGTTTAGGAAATACTTCACATGCCTTTATAATAAAGTGAATTTTTTCCTAAAACTGATAATATGTCTAAGTATTAGTGAATATGCTATACGAAAAAAGATGAACTGCAGAACAAATAATTGATTTAATATTGATCAATAAAACATTATCAACGCAATTACTTTTCTCTACGAGCAACGATTGTATAACTGGTAATGCAGATCAGATAAGAAAGTAAGAACAAAATCAGGACCTATCGCGATTGATTTCTGGTACTCGAAAAATCTTCATCTGATTTTCAAGAAGGTCGTTTGAAAAAATGGAATCCGGGTCCCACTGGAGAACTCCCTAAACGAATTTTTCTGAAACCAAGACCCATCCCAAATAATTTGTGGTACTCGTAATCCTCCTTTTAGTAATTTTCATGATAACCGTTCGGCTTGTTTCCGGAACATTTATACAAACATGTCCGCGAATGAATGTTTCACATTTTATGTACGGTAAACCCCCGTTTTACGGACGCCCGCTTTACGGAATTTCGATTTTACGGACAAAATTTATTTGGACTCAAAATTCGCTATACGAACCAAAAATTCGCATTTACGGAAATACATTTTTTCTCTCTTTCTTTTTCCGTTATTAAATCCTTTTTATCTACGAATTCTCTTAGTTTCTATTTCGGGGAACTCCCAAATTACAATATTACAATAAATTTTATGCTATTGTTACTCAAATCCATTTTAGTCGAGTTTGTTATGCGGTTAAGCTTAGTAATGTTTTGATTTTGTTCTATAAATATTGCTTTTATATATTTGATAAAGTACATACATAGTGTGTTAGTTTTCTTACCCAGTAAATATGGCAGAATAGCGTTCAGGAAGTGTTGATGAAAAGTGTGTAAAAAAATCGAAAGTCTTTAACACTAGAAATTAAATTAGATGTGTTAAGACGATTTGATGCCGGAGAAAAAAACAATGAAATTGCTAAATCTTTAGACCTCGCCACTTCAACCGTGGGTACGATTAAAGATAATAAAGAAAAAATAATGATCAGTGCGAAACGCGTAACACCGTTAACGGCAAAACGTGTTTCACGGCAAAGAAGTCAGGTAATGGAAGAAATTGAACGTTTGCTGAGTGTTTGGATAGACCACCAATCCCAGATAAATATGCCGGTTTCCACATTAATTATCCAAGAAAAAGATAAAAGCCTGCACGAAGTTTTAGTGGCCAAATACGGTGAATCTTCACAGTCTGAACCATTTTTAGCTAGCAAAGGCTGGTTTGACTGGGTTAAAAAACGACATTCTCTTCACAATTTAAAAACAACAGGGGAAGCAGCAAGTGTAGATACTCAAGCGGCTGTAATTGTTTCCCGAGGATTTAAAAAAAATAGTCGATGCTGGTGGTTACAACCCACCGATGGTATATAATATTGACAAAACGGGTCTTTCCTGGAAAAAGATGCCTTCTAGACCATTCATTTCCAAAGAAGAGAAAACAGCTTCAGGATTTAAAGCAGCTAAAGATCGCATTACGCTTTTAGTCGGAGGGAATGCTGCTGGTGATCATAAGTTAAAACAGTTACTTATTTATCACGCAGAGAACCCACGGGCATTCAAAGGCATTATCAAATCAACACGTGATGTTATTTGGCGCTCAAACAAACGAGGATGGATGACAACAAGCGTTTTTGAGGACTGGTTAAATAACCATTTTTTAACTTCTGTGACAAAATTTAACGCTGAGCAGAATATTGCTAACAAAGCATTGCTTATTGTTGACAATGTGTCCAGCCATAAATTCGGCATGGTACCTGAACACATTAAAATTATATTTCTACCACCAAACACGACGCCTTTATTACAACCTATGGACCAGGGTCTTATTGATAATTTTAAGGCTTACTATTTACGTCGAGTGTTTAGAAGTCTAACTGAATCTGTTGATCTATTGAGAAATTCAATATAATGAATGCCATTAATAACATCGTTAAATCGTGGGATGAAGTTACTGAATCAGCAATGAATGGAGTGTGGATGAAATTATGGCCAGAAAGCGTTCAAGATCATACATCAGCCAGCTACCAACTTTCAAATGTGGATGTACAAAACCAGAATGACACAATTGCACATGAAGCAGATATGAATGAGGTAGATTCAGAAGATATAGTAGAGCTCCTTCAATGTAATGATTAAGATCTTACTAACGAAGAACTATTGATGGTGCTTGAAGGAAGATGTGATTTAGAAAAATCAGAAACTCCAGGCGGGAGCCCACAAATTACACAAACACAAAAGTTGTCAAGGGCAATTTCTTTGATTGAAGGAAGACCTGGATATATTTAAAGAAATTGATCCATTAGATGAAAGAAGCCGACAAGTAACCAGATTTGTTCATTTTCTTTGCTACAGAGAAATTTACAAAGAAAAAGTTAAATTAAAGTAAACATCTCTAGATTCCTATTTAACTAACTCGACATTTGAAGCCCAAATTAAAAAGACAGACGAAGGTCCTCTTAAGCCAACAACGTTAACAAAGAGCCGAGAAAGAAAATGGAGCCAGAAAAACCGACGCCGCTGTTGCGATATTTTTCTAAAACAGCAGTTCTAGTTCCCAATGCACATGTTGGTTTAACTTTGGATGGCAGTTCCACCGAACGATCCCGTTTGACGCAATTTTTTAATAATTTAAAATGAAAATTTTGAACTTTAATAAGAGGAATTTACGATTTTTTTATTTTTGTTATTTTTTATTTGAATAGTTTTTTGAAATAAATAAAGTACTTTTGTATTTTTTACTTTTAATCCTTTTTATAATTAAGGTGCTGTATTTCATTAATTTTGATGATAATAATTTTTTCGACCGTATGGTTCGCACAACGGAATATTTAAAAACGCATCTTTGAATTTTTAATATAGTTCTATACTAAACATGATTTCGTTTTTCGGATATCTTGATTTGGTAGAACGCTTCTATATAACTTTCACACATTAGTGGCTTCATTTTACGGATTTTAGGTTTACGGCTAGATGACGTAGAACGCATCGTGTCCGTAAAGCGGGGGCTTACTGTATTTTTGTTTCTTAAGTGCTGGGAAAAAAATTGGGCAAACATATTTTATTGCAAATTGGAGTCTTTTTTTGCTAAAATTACAAAACTTTTGAAAGCAATTCGCTTATGTTTCATTTTAAATACATGTAAGACGTAATTTTTTGAAAAAAAATATTTACCTGCAATTTAGGGGAAAAACCCCGAAAAATTCCAAAATATTCAAAACACGTTGATTGGAGTTAAAGTAATGGAATAAATTAAACATCTATTATTAATTTTTTTTTTTTTTTAATTGATTTATAGAAGTTCTATCTTTAATATTAATATTTTGTTGGACCGCCATTTGCTTTTATTACAGCGATACACCTCCGATTCATTGAATTTGATAAATTTTTCAAAAACGTAGGAGGTATGGATTCCCAAATTGTCATCAACAAACTTTTTATAGCTTCAATCGATTCTGGCCGCTTTCTTGCTACTTCTAGCTTCATTATAGGCCAAATATTTTTAATGGGATTTAAGTCTCGACTATACGGCCAGCTCAACACATCGATACTTCTTTCTTCGAAGTAATTTTTTACTTTTAAATGAAGAGATAAGAAAAAAGACAAGTTTTAAACAAATTATTTATGTCTATCTGCAAGGCAATTTTTCTATCTACAATTCAAATAAATAACTCACAACTTTGGCCGTATGACACGGAGCGTTGTCTTGTTGAAAAATAAATTTGCAAGTCTCGCCAAAAAGCTTAAAGACAGAAGGCTCAAATTCGTTGTGTAGGACCTGCAGATAGACAGCTGCTGTAATGCTGGAACTAAGGAAGCACAATCGACCGGTTTCATTTCCAGAAAAGCATCCCCAGACCATAACTCCTTCATTTTTCGGTGGAAGTCTTAAAAGACATTCGTTGCTAAGCGTCTCGCCCGGTTTTCTGCTTACGAGAACCCTTCCATCTCCAACATGCAGCTTGAATTTTGATTCATCGGAGAAAATCACATCATTCCACATCTCTGGAGTCCAAGAAACATGCTCCTGGGTCCATAGCAAACGTTTTTTCACTAGTAATGTGAACTCAAGCTTCTGGACTAGTTTAAGTGCTCTCAAACCAGCTATAATAAGTCTTTTTCTGACTACACTGACTGAAATTTGTTTTCCCGTTGCTCGCTCAACATCCCCCCGTCTTATGTCCGATGAAGTTTTAAAACGGTTCCGACGACACTGTAATATTATGAAACGATCTTCCACTGACGTTGTCTTTCTGGGCCTTCCAGAGCCTTTCTTTTTTTGTGTACTGCCCATCTCTAGCATTTTTTTAATATGCCACGCGAAAGTACTTTTAGGAATGTTTAATCTTTCTGCTATTTTACGCGTACTTTTACACTGCTCACTAAATTTTCCCATATTTTAAACTAAAGTTGCACTTTATTCTTTATTTGACTAGAATCACTTACAGAACCACTTAATCTTACAAAATATGCACTATTTATACTCAAAAAAAATTACAGGCAATAAAACATCTGCACCCTTATGACGGCAAAGAACGGTAGGCGTATAGTCTCTGTTATTGCCAAGAGAATTTCATCAAACTATGTGTGCTTCTTAAATGGACCAAAGATAATTTTAAAATGATAGTCTCATCTATGGTCAAGAGTCTATAATATTTTCCGGAACGGATATATTGAAATTTTTCCGTTCAACATATGACATGGGGCGGTTTTTGTCTTATTTGAACCTGTTATTGCCAAGAGAATTTTTTCAAACTGTGTATGCATCTTGAATGGACCAACCGTAATCTAGAGATATTAGTCTCATCTGTGGCCAAGAACCTATAGTGGTTTCTGGAACAGATATATTTAAAACCTTTCCGTTCAACATATGACATCCGGTGGTTTTTGTCTAATTGAACCTGTTATTGCCAGGAAAATTTGTTCAAAATATGTGTGCATCTTGAATGAACCAAACATGATCAAAACCTATCAGTCTCGTCTATGGCCAAGCGCTAGAAGTGGTTTCCGGAACGGATGTATTGAATTTTTTCCGCTCAACATATGACATAGGGCGATTTTTGTCTTATTTGAACCTGTTATTGTCAAGAGAATTTCATTAATCTGTGTATGCATCCTTAATGGACCTAACATGGTCTGAAAATATTAGGCTCATCTATGGCCAAGCGCGTTTTGTGGTTAGGGATTTTAGGAAAAAAAAAGGAAAATTTTAGGATCTCCATGTTTTATTTAAAAAAAAAACATCTAGGCGCGACTTTTGAAAGACCCTGTATTTTAAAAGTTATATTTGGTCTTCGGAAATGTGGATGATGATTGTGTGGGTGGCGGTGATGTAGTTGTGTTGCCGATTGTTGATTAAAATGCTTAAAGGCGATATGTGCGGCCATTAGGTTGTCGGCTATGTAGTTATCGGCGACGTGGGTGTCGGTGATGTAGTTATCAGTGACTAGGTTTGAACGATTTAAATCAGGTGACAAAATTATAAAAGTTATTGATAAAACCAGAATGCATCAATTTTAAAAATATACCCAAAAAGGAGTCTGTTATATAGGAAGCTCTCTTTGCAGAGTGAAACCCGATAAACATGTTTAACGAAACATTGACGTCATATACAAACGATTGGCCCGTGATAATGAGAATAAGCGACGAACATGGATCAAATACTGATAAATATAGTTGATTCTGCAAAACAATTCAATAAAATGAAATTAGAAAAAATATTTCAATTATTTCATCCTAATGCTGTTCAATTAGGAACAAATCAGAGCGGCACATGTAACACTGAAGAAAGTGTAGCAATTTGGAAGCAACTCGAAAACAAGTGACCTACTTTTTGATTAGTTAAGAGCAAAAATATGTTATTTGAGTCATCAGTTGGCCCTTGGGTTTTAATCAAGGAGAAATCGATTCATTCTGCAAAACAGTTTTAATCAAAAAACCTACCTGGTCTTTTACATTTAAAAAAATTTAATTAAATCGAATAAATCGATTTTTTAGAATTTATTTCAACAAAAAGCAAAAATTTGCAAAACCTATGTCGGAGCTGTGGTCTAATTGAGCTTATTGGTCAAAATTCCTGTTAACGATGTGGATGCTTATAGCAGTACAACTATTCCTGATAATTATATTGCTCTCATCAAAATCCAATACGCTCCTAAGATAGACAAATATTGCTCACCCGTACATTATTAGCAACGCTAAAGAAACTTACAAAAGTGGATGTCATCAATGTGCATGTCGGCGATGTGCGTGTTGGCGATGTTATTGTTGGTTTTATGGTTGTCGACGATGTGAGTGTCGTCGACGATGTGAGTTTCGACGTGAGGTTGTCGACGATGTGAGTTTCGCTATTCGAGCCATTTGACGTTTCAAAACATTTTTTCTCTCAAAACTTATCAAATATTGGATTTATGCAAAATTTGCGGGTAATTTATTTACGTAGTTTTTCACCAACACACACAACTAAACAGAACGTTTGATTCTATAGAAAAACATTTACATATTAACACACAAAATTGACTGATTTTCGATCAAGTGTATTTGAATATTTTCTTAATCAAGAAGTTGTTCATAATCGTCCGTGATTAATATCGTGATTATTTAAGATTTTTTTCAGCTTTTCGTACAAGATATTATTGTTAATGGTATTCGTACAATGTTTACGACTTTTTAAGCTCAAACCAGAACAAGAGCGAAGACGACGAGCGAAATCGCCTTTCATATTACAAAATACCGAAAACATGCAATACAAACACAACCAGCGTCTTTTTCGTCTTCCAATTTTCATCGCCGGCGCAATAATGTTGCCAACTGCTTTTTTTATATATTTAAGTTGGTAACGCCCTAACATCATGTGCCAAAAAATGAAAGGTCAACATTTTTTATAATTTTGAAATGTTTATTATTCGAGTATGCTAACTTTTAGAAACAATTTTGACATAGACAAATTTGTCGTGATTATGTCGTTTTTATCGCCATACGCTGATGCTCTTATTCTATCAGCTAAAGCGATATCGCGGCGATATTATTGTTTGATTCGTGGACGCTCGTCGATGTCGCTCTTCATTTGTTTTGAGGTTTAGTCATACAAAACAAAGAGGCCATTTACTCACAAAATATCTTCCACAAACAGTAGAAAAAAGCACACACCCCTATTTTGAACCCCAGGGTACTTAAACCCTCACAAAAATGAGAACTTTCTTAGATCTCTTCTTGGCAGCTTGGTTTCGAACTGATAAAAAGTTGGTCTACTCATCAGGTTTCAACGACCAAACTGCAAAAATTCAACTATAACTTTATGCCTAAGTTCGGAACAAGAACTTATCGATTTGGCGAATTATATCATCAAATCAGAAAGTTCTGAAAATTCTCACTATGTATTTGAACTAAGCCACCACACATAATTAAGGAGTTTTTCATAATCGTCCGTTAAAAGAGTAGAAATTTCTTAAATAAATTAATATCACGGACGATGATGAAAAACTTCTTAATTGTATGTGTTTGCTTAGTACTTTCAGAAGTTTCTGATTTGGTGATATAATTTGCAAAATCGATAAGTTCTTGTTTTGTACTATAGGTACAAAGCACTTCAGTTTGTTAGTTGCAACCTGATGAGTAGACCAACTTTTTGTCAGTACGAAACCAAGCTGCCAAGAAGATCCCTACGGAAGTTCTCATTTTTGAACGGGTTTAAGAATCATGGGGTTAAAAATTGGGGGTGTGCATTTTTCTACTTTTTGTGGTAAATATTGTGAGTAAATAGCCGTTTTTTCTATGACTAAAAAAGTCGTAAAAATTTTATGAATGCCATTAAAAATAATATTTTGACCGAAAAGCCGAAAAAATCCTAAATAAATTCTCTTAATTGTTAAAAAATAAAATTTGGTATTACTCAAAATTCGACATTATAACATATGCTCATCTCTTTTTCTGTGTCTTCTACTCTAAACTAAGCATGACTGTCAAATTTAAATAGCATGTGTACGCGTTTGGTAATGAAGTGATATTTGAGACACAATTCTTCATATAGAAAATAAATTTAAAATAAAAACTAGATAAAATCAGTAAGTATATAAACGGGCATGCGTTTTCTAATGAAATTTAAATTAATGGTTAGTTGTTCAAATATTGTTTAGATTCGAATTCGACCAAACGTCAATCTGAATCTAATCTTGATGGAGACGGGGAACCTGTAAGTTTGCAAGAAATAATTCATTAATTATGTAAAGCAA
Organism: Nephrotoma guestfalica; assembly: GCA_963691935.1. Classification (NCBI taxonomy): domain Eukaryota; kingdom Metazoa; phylum Arthropoda; class Insecta; order Diptera; family Tipulidae; genus Nephrotoma; species Nephrotoma guestfalica. The sequence goes on from OY829914.1 coordinate 43,096,323, forward strand.
TTTCGGTATCACATTTGAATATAGAAATTCAAAAAGCAAAACAAGAGAGGGTCTTATTCGAGTATTTGGGAAAGCGACCCATTGCTTAGTACGTGGATTAAAAAAAGTCCTAACAACTTTTCTTATTTCACAATATGCAATTTAGAATTGAAAGCATCAGCCGGTGTAGGCATCTACTAAGTTGTTAAAACACGGGCGATGGGTATTACTTTACACGCCTCAACGAGCAATAAACTTGCTGAATTTAACTCAATCGAAAAAAAGTTGCTGATGTTGAAATTCAACTCGCGGCTTTTTGTGCAGAAAGCCATTTACCATTTTTGATTATGGATAGATCCGCTTTTGAAGAAGTTACTTCCTGACTCGGACGTCTTAAAAAAGATAACCTGTGCCAGAACGAAAACAACATTTGTGGTAAATAGCGTGATTGGTGAAGCGCAAATGGATGAATTATAATGCGATTTGATGAAAAATATTTTTTTTTGTGTACGGATGAATCCACTACTAAAATGTTGTCACTAGTCGTTAGAATTGAATACCAGTCGAAAATAAGGATTTTTTTTGCATTAGAAAAAAATACAAATTCAAACTCAGCTTCAGTTTATTCAAAAATAGTTTAGGTCTTTAACCAATTTAATATTAATTATAAATAAAACATGATCGAACTTGCAGCAGATGGTGCCCTACATGTCACTCACTTGCGCTATGCGTAAGCCACGCAATTCAATGTATCCCTAAATAAGTAAGGAACACATTTATACAAAACAGTTCAAAACAAGCTGATCTTTTTGCGGATTTTCAAATCATGTTAAATTACCAACCGCGAAAAATGGTCCATCCTTCGCAAACCAGATTGCTGTCATTGGAAGGCACTGTTAACCAAATTCTGAGTCGATTAGATGTCATTAAACTATTTTTTATCCACGAAGATATTCAGAAATTAGAATCATCCCATCAAAGTTAATAAATAAACTAGATTGTTTGAAAGCGAGGAGCCCCAAGTGCATATCATGCAAACCCAAATCAATAGGCTTTACATAATTATTTTTTAGTGTTTTATGAAACCGGAATTAGGTATATTAAGTATATTATTAAGTATTTTAGTCTACCTGAAGTATATGAAATCGATTTTAGAAAGCATTGTTTGGATTTTTATGTGGACTTATGTAACAGCTTAATACAAAAATTTGATTGTCACAACGAATTTTTAAAATCGATTGAACTCGTAGCTCCAACGAATGTAGTAAAAATACAATCTTGTTCAATTACGAAAATATGTGGATTTATGCCACATATCATAAACAGTGACAGCTACGAAGATCTGGCTGATGAATGGAGGGAAATAATTTTAAAATCTAAAAGAGCAGATGAGACGAAATGACGTGGGTAACTGCAGCAGGGAAACTTTCGAATTTCAAAATAAAACTTTCCATACCGATTAAGCCCAGTTTGTGCTATTTAGTGCTCACGGGAAAAAATTAGTGCTACTCCAGGAGCCGCAAAAATGGGAAAAGAAAACTTCAAATTTCGCCTAAAAGACGGAATAAATAAAACCCGATTTCTAGAAAAAACCAGAAATAATTTAAGCCTAATTTTAAAACTTTCTAAAGGCCGCTAAACTTATGAAATTTGTGCTTATCATAGAAATATAATTTCATAAATTTTCATTCATAAATCGAGGAAAACTAAACCAGCCCCTAAAAGATACTATATTTAAAAAAACGGAGATATATCGTTCAATAATATTTGTGTTGAACAAAAAATAAAACAATAGAAATAAAATGTTCTAAAATCCAAGTCACAAGCAATTCAGATAGTATATTCCTGTCAGGTATGTTGACTGCCATCCCAAAAATAAAGTTGCTGAATTTGTGCTAATCCAGAATTGGCCCTTTTTCTGACTAAAAGTTTTCTAGAAACCAATGAAGTTGGCACTTCTGATTGCATATTCCTATCAGGTATGTTGATTGCCATCCAAAAAATATAGTGGCTGAATTTGTGCTAATCCAGAATTGGCCCAATTCCATTGAACAACAACGACCGTTGAATGAACAATTTTCTGACTAAAAGTGTTCTAGAAACCAATGAAGTTGGCAGTTCTGACTGCAAATTCCTTTCAGGTATGTTGATTGCCATCCAAAAAATATAGTGGCTGAATTTGTGCTAATCCAGAATTGGCCCACTTCCATTGAACAACAACGACCGTTGAATGAACAATTTTCTGACTAAAAGTGTTCTAGAAACCAATGTAGTTGGCACTTCTGATTGCATATTCCTATCAGGTATGTTGATTGCCATCCGAAAAATATAGTGGCCGAATTTGTGCTAATCCATGAACAATTTTCTGACTAAAAGTCTTCTAGAAACCAATGAAGTTGGCACTTCTGATTGCATATTCCTATCAAGTATGTTGATTGCCTTTTGAAAAATTTGGTGGCTAAATTTCTGTTAATCCAGATTTAGCCCAATTATATTGAACAAAAACGACCATTGAATGAACAATTTTCTGACTAAAAGTGTTCTAGAAACCAATGAAGTTGGCAATTCTGATAGTCCGAAATTCTAATCCTATTCTTGATTAGTACACATTCAGCCACTATATTTTTCGGATGGCAATGAACATACCTGTCAGGAATATACTATCTGAATTGCTTATGCTTTGGATTTTAGAACATATAATTTCTATTGTTTTATTTTTTGTTCAACACAAATATTATTGAACGATACAACTCAGTTTTTTTTAAATATAGTATCTTTCAGGGGCTGGTTTGGTTTTCCTCGATTTATGAATGAAAATTTATAAAAGTTATATTTCTATGATAAGCACAAATTTCATCAGTTTAGCAGCCTTTAGAAAGTTTTAAAATTAGGCTTAAATTATTTCTGTTTTTTTCTAGAAATCGGGTTTTATTTATTCCGTCTTTTATTTTCCCGTTTTTTCGGCTCCTGTACTAGCACTAATTTTTTCCCGTGAGCACTAATTAGCACAAATTGGGCTTAATCGGTATGCAAAGTTTTATTTTGAAATTCGAAAGTTTCCCTGCTGCAGTTACCCACGTGACGAGATGCTCTCCTAAATTACGCAAATTGATAATGGCTGTTTTAACAATTCCGGTAGCCACTGTCAAAATAAGAAATGGACTGGAGGTTTCAACATTAGTAGGAATTTTAAGAACTAAGGATTATATAAAAAACAAAAATACAGGTTCATTAAATTTTTAAGTTACAAATAAAATGTTAAAAAATGAATTATTTAATGTATCAAAAAAATTAAAATAACAAAGCCTGATTTTTATTTTTAGAATTAGTGCAGATTTTTTTTGTTTAATCTCATATAGTCAGATTTTTTTGTTAGAAATGCATGACTTATTTTTCAAAATTGTAGTTGGTTGGGTGGTTCTAGGTGAGACTTTGAGTTCAACTGAGATTAGCCAAGTACAATTTTCGAACGTTAAGTCCGGTTAAATAGTCAAAATGTATCTTTGGATAAATTACAAAATTAATCCCGTGGTATCACCTTTTTATTGCTAATAAGCATTAAAAGTGCATCAGGTAACAAAATGTTCCTTAAATTATTTCATCTTATGCTTAATATCAAACGCTAAGGTGATCATTTTTGTAATTTAGCCAATGAGTTATTTTCACATTTTCGAATATTTAAAACTATCCATGGTATGTTGCTAATAAAATATTGTTTTGAACGGAGCCTGTAACTTTAGTGCGAATAAAATGAACAAATTTATTTCTATATATATCTAACAATGAAATATTCATATAATTTTTCAATTTTTAAGAATCGTGTTAACTTGATACTGAATTTACATTCACAAGTGTGTATCGAACTTTAAATTTCAATTTAATATTTTAAAATATTTGTTGAAATACAGCTGCTTCATATTTTTAGTGATGTTTGTTTCACTGCTTACTTATACATCGTTTCTCTCACCATGACACCATTTCTATACCAAAAGTTTGGTTCGTTTACTCTTCAGAATATTAATTATTAACGTATACATCTCTCTTGTATCCTTAATTCAGATTGTTCGAGTACTTTTCTTTTGCTATGGACATCAAAAATTCCAACGAAAGGCTGTCATTATTAATTCAAATTTGAATATTATTTCTACAGAAGTTTCTCAGAAAATTCTATTTTTCCCAGAATAACAAAATCAAATCTAGAGCACCTATACAAAAAAAAAAAATGTTATATATAAAAGGCAGCCGAAATCAATCAATTCCTTTTTATCTAATTTGAGAAAAATTTTAATGGAAAAACAAGATGTGTCGAGGAGGTGTGCTAGTCTATATAAATAAGCTCCATATCGCACGAATACACATTATATTCAAGATTGATCTGTTCTCGAGTTCTTTTATGTACGAGTACATGAAATAAATCAATATAAAATTCTTTTATGCTATCGTAATGCGCGCTTTAAATTCTGAATTGCAATTCAAACAAACAAGCAGCATAAAAAATATTCAACCGTACCCGAGTACATAGTAATTCCAATCAAAATAATTATCTTGATGAGATTTTCGTAATTAAATATTTTGTTTATACAATGTGAACAATCAATTACCGTCGAGTAATAAGAAAAGTGATTTCCATAATCAGAGTGCATTTTGACTCAAACCGAGTATGGGGATGGTATATACGTTGTTGTTTGTTACTAAACCAAAGCTTTTCATTATGTTAATATGATTATTTAAATTATTTTCAACACAAGAAATAAAAAATATTTTGCTCCGCTTTAATAAATTAAAAATATTTAAAATTATTCGTCCTTATCCTATGAGTTTTTTTTTATGTGATAATAATACACTGATGAGGAATGATAATAACATAAATTTGAAAGAAAACCGTAAAAAATTATTTTGAATTTTCGTATTTTATGAATTGATAATTAGAAAAATTCAATTAATAATTTTTTGTCTTACTTGTGATAATAACAACGAACAAAATTAACATCAAATTTTATGAATAAATTAATTTCAGCGAAAAACAACGAACATGATTTTAACATTTTGTGTAGCTACGTGTTTTTGGTAGACCACGCAGAAGACACCCGCCAAGCTATATTCGATAAGTCAAAATTGAATTTTTGAAGGTTTCGCTCATGAAATTTAATGAGCTGTGAATTATTGGGTAATAGATTTTATATTTATTGTGACTTCTTCCTAAAATGTTTTTATTTATTTTATATTGTGTTGTGTAGGGCCATATGCTTTGGGCAATTTACATTTTTCCTATAAATTAATTAATAATAATAAAATTGTTTACGTTAAATTTTAAATAATATTATTCGGTGATGAAATTTTTTCCCATTAAAATATTTGTGTGACCGGGGGGTAAAAATTTGGGGTGAAAAAACACCAACATTCTATTTTTAGCTGTTGTTATTAAATATTTGGAAAAACCACAAAAATTTCATTTCGGTTTATTACTACGCAACTTATTTGGAATCCGCACTGGAAAAATATTAGAAAAATATTGATGGATCTGTGTTAAAGTAGGGAGATATGGTATATTTTTTGTAAATTTGCTATAAGTACAAAAACACATGAGATTTTATTTTGAAACAAAAACAAATATACCGGGTGACTGACACGAAGTCATTGCTGTCAAACCAGTGATGACAGAACGCTCAAATTTACAATAATGACAGTTCATTCCATTGTTTACAAGCTTATAAAAGCATTTAAGTAAAAAAAAATCAGATAAAAAGTTATAAGTTATCCGCAATGGAATTCAAGCGTAATAGTGTGATTGCTCTATATTTGGCTGGAAAACCACAGCCGCAGATTGTTAACCAGTTAAAACATCTGCATGTGAATAATATGTTTACGTATCGCACCATAAATCGTTATAACGATACTGGCAGCATTGCAAAACGCCATGGTTGTGGACCGAAACGCAATGCAACATTGCCGGATATCATTCGGAAGGCAAGGGCCAAATTGGCTCGGAATCCGCGCCGTAGCGGCAGAAAAATGGCTCGTGAGGCGAACATTTTGCTCGAACGGATGCAGCACATATTGCAGGTCATCTAGGACTAAAGGCCTTGTAATTCCAAAAAACGCATGTTCTCGCCGATGCTCAACAAAAAGTTAGAGTGGAAAGAGCAAAGAAGTTGTTACGCTTGCACGAAAGTTGCGATTTGCCGAATTTGGTTTTTCCCGATGAGTCACCGTTCGTTATTGAGCAATATGTGAACAAGCAAAACGACCGGATTTACTTACCCGGCCGTTCTACTGAAAATTTGGACCAACGGGTTGCCACTCGAAACCAAGCGCCGCCGATGGTGATGGTTTTAGGCCGTTACGGCTGTTCACCGTTCGTTCTTTTTGACCGTGGCATCAAGATAAATGCTCAAATTTATCAGGATCATGTGTTGGAGGGAGCGTTGACCTGCCACACAGTACGTGAAACAATGGTGTTACTGCAGACTAAGTTTTCAGGCCGTGTTATTCTCGATTTGGCGATCAACAGTGGCTACCAAGGTCGTGCGATATAATACCGATAGAGTTTTTACTTTGGGGCTATGTGAAGAAATAAGTCTACACGAATAAGCCTGAAACAGTTGACCATCTTAAAGAGGAAATACGGCGCGTTATTGGTGAAATACAGCCACATTTATGCGAAAAACTTTCACCACTTTTGTAATGTTCTTTTACAATAATTAAACGTTGTTGGTTTGAATACTTCTCCATATTTTTGAATATCTGTACGTGACAACTGTGAAAAAAATCATCGTACAACTCGTATTAACAAAATGGCGACAAATTTAAATCCGGCGCTCTTGCTGAGACACCCTCTACATAAATGTGGAGTAAAATTGAAAATCTTTCATTACCCTCATAGGGTTTTGATTGATCTATCTGACCATGTAGGTGAGATGCCGTAAGCACCTCTAGGATCGGTGAAATAAAATTTGAAAATTTGTTCAAATTCATGAAACTTCTAAGTCGTATATGGCATAGTAAATATCATCACAATTGGACCCTGTTCGGAACTATCGAAAGTCGAATCTTTCAGCTATCCACAAGTATAAACACAACCCTGTGAACATCCATAGGATTTTTGTTATTTGACAAATAAAATTTGATAAATCGGGTTCGTAGCTTATTTGGGAATGTCAATTGGATAAAAATCTTATTGGGAAAAATACCAAAAGTTCCAATTGAGAGAAAATTGAAAATGAAGAAAATGTAAATTTTGGAAAACACGAAGCAAATCATCATTCGTGTCCCATTTTCACAATATTGATAGAAAATCTTCTGATCTATTCGAATATATGAAAGAAATCCCGTGAACATTTCTGGGATAGGCGATATAACCGTAAATGAAAAAATGTCTCTGGACAAGTTAAAAATCATCATAATTAGATCCCGTTTATTACCCACATAGGGTTTTGACTGATCTATCTGACCATGTAGGTGAGACCCCGCGAACATATCTAGGATCGGTAAAATAAAGTTTGAAAGATAATTTAAATTCATGGAACTTCTAAGTAGCCTGTATGGCACAGTAAATATTTTCATAAATTAACCATGTCCATTTTAATGTTAGAATTTTTGTTATGCTATCCTAAAATATATTTAAAAATTTATGAACATCTCAAGGACCGGTAACAGAAAAATTTGAAAATATATTGAAATGAAAAACCACTAAAGTTTAAAATACAAAAAACGAAATATATTAAGATCACGGTCATGGATCTAGTATCAGTTGACAAAAAAGAATCAAATTTTAACTAAGTTTTTTGACACCAACTGGAAACAATTTGAAAAAAATTTTGATTTTGTTTTAATATTTCGAAATTAAAACTATAAGTAAAAAGTGTCATCACTCTTTATATAGAAACCCCCCCCCCCTCCACTATAAAAAAACATTCCACAAATTATTCCCAAAAATATATTTAATTTTACAATAACGTAATTTTCTTTTGTTGTCAATATTTTTTTGCCATATAAAATAAATGCATAATTTTCCAATAATTTATTTTAACAATTAATTATTTAAATTATCTGAATGACAAAATTCATTGTCGTTATTCATACAAAATAAAATAATAGTAATTATAGCAAACACAACATAAATTTTGGTATTTTTATGGTATATTTTCATTTTGCGCAAGAGACATAATTGAAAATCCTTTGAACTGTATATCCTTCCGGTTGATTGATCTCCATCCTTTATATTATTATATTTACGAATTTTCTGTTAATGCCCAGCAAAAATTTCGAACAAACCAAATCCATTTATCAATTAATTTTTTATTCATGTTTGTGTATGTGTGTATTTTATGTACACAAACACGTCTGAAAATTAAAACGGTTTTCCTTTCCCGCGAAATTCGAACCAAACAAACAAAAAGCTCTGCATGGAAAAATATTTATGATATCCGATTTTATGTTTTTTAGGTAAAATTCCATTATGCTCCTTAAAAATCATAAAACCATAACACTTTTTTTTATTATTGTTATTTACGGTACATAAACGGAATATTCAGTACATTATATGTATGGAATGTACATACTCGTATAAATATTTTTTTTTTATTTCCGGTGCCGTGGAATGGATTTTTTGTTGGTTTCGTTCGGTATTCATTTTCTTTGTTACGATGCAAAATTTTTTAATAACATTTTTTATTGGGTTAGTTACGAGATTCGAGCTCCTGTGAAGGTATTCATTATAAACAAACGGACGTGGACGTGCATTGCATAACAAAATTTAAAAAATATTTTTAGCTAACACCAATCAATTGTATTTAGGATACTAGACCTTTAATAAACAAACAGATATGCAATCTAGCAGTCGATCAATTGATTGGTTTTATTGGTAGGGCAACGGGCTTAGCCTAAAATAATATTTTTTGAACGTTGCAATCTAATTTTAAATTTGAAGAAGTGTGTATGCTGTGGCCAGCACCCGACTTCAATTTACAATTGATTACTAAGGCGAGTAAAAGCAAATAACAGAATTTTTTGATTTACGTGGAGGTCACATATTAAAAAATAATAAAACAACAATGAGCCTGTTCGGGCCAGATTGAAATTCATAACACCTAATTTTAAGTTTACAACTTAACATATTTATTTTATTTATTAGTGTTTGAATGGTGATGATCGATCGACAACAAGAATCACAATAATATCCATACAGTCGTATTAAAAAAATAACACTTTAAAATACTTGTGCCATAAATTCTACCAACACACCATCAACTGGTAATATTTACGTTGTACAGTGCACCAGATAACTAATTTAAAGTTCTATTTTGACGGACAAACCCTGAATATTGGGTTAATTTATGTCAATATTTGATGGAAATAATTAACAATTAATATTAACAGTTAACATGGGTCCATTAGTTTGCTTGACTCGAATCCCCTTGCAGCTTCATTTGTTCACCAGCTAATGGCAATGGAATTAACTTAATTACTGGTCTATTCTCACCAGATTATCGGTAGGAGATTTATGAATTATGAATTATGGCAATACAGTTGATTTTGGAAGATTATCCTCGCGTACTACCACTAATTGACTCATCTTGAGGTTTAACCTTTCTTGTTTTCGCTTAGGTCTGTGCTATAGTAGTGTAAGATAATCAAGTGACCACCGTCTCCAAAACGACTGAACCCGCATTTGTCGATTTTGCCAATTGGATAATCTTGGTTGTTTAATTTGCTGCAAATCAGGGTCCGGTAGGGCAACTAACGGAGCGCCGATCAAAAAATCCCCAGGCGTTAATGAATTCATTATGGACTCGATCTCGGTTACTATAGTGCATAATTGCTCGTACGTCAGAGCTATCGATCCGACTGATTTATTAAAGTGTTGTTTCTTTGACTTAATATTCGCTTCCCACAAGAGGGGGTTCTTCTTTTTGTGCTATAATGGATGAAATTCATTTGTTAGCCCCACTGTTAACTTTTGTCACTTATAAAATTGAATTTGAATTGTTTTTTGTAAAACACTTGTAAACAATTTTCCTTAGAGTGACAATATTTATTTATTTTATTATTAGGAAGATCGAAAATGTATTTCTTCTTCAGTTCCTTTTTTACAACTAATCTTCTATTCTGTGGAGGTAGAAATTGAGTGATTAATTTATAATGATTTTCGTTGATAAATAAACGAAAGAGCCGTTCCTCTAGTTGTTTCTTGCAGCCCACACAATTTGTGCCGTTGTCTGATATCACTTCGGTGGGTTGACCTCTTCTCGATATAAACCTCCCAACGCCGCACTAATTGATGCAGTACTCAAGTCGGTGACCACTTCAATATGAATGGCCTTCACAGCCCATACAGATAAACAGTGTAATATACCCCTTCACCTCCATCTTGAATTTTGCACGACTTTCTCGACTTCGAATGTGAACCGAACCCGCATAATCGACGCCTGTATACTGAAATGGTCGACTTGGGTTTACTCGGAATTTGGGCAGATTTCCCATTAATTGAGAATTCTGATGTTGCTTTGCCTTAAAGCACGTAAGACACCTTAATATATAGGCTCTGACTAATTTCCTATACAATCTATCCAAAATCTTTGACGTAATAGTGATATAAGTAACGCGAGGAACCAGCATGGAAAAACCGTTTATTGTAATCATCAATAAGGTAGTTGCTTAGTATGTGCCGCTTTGGTAAAATGGCAGGGTGCTTTGTTTCGAATGTTTACGATATCCTGGTTGAAATCGGTTTGGGTCTATTTGACGTAAAATCTTTCTGCCCAATCCAGCTCGATCACGCCAGCCTGAGCCGTTGATTGTACCAGCTGATGACTTTCAGATTTTCTGGCCAGTAATAAGCCATATCTTGTTTTCAAAATATATTTCTTGCTTCTTAAAAGACTGCCCTCTTTTAAATTATGCCCATATCTCCAAACGTATGCCAAAATTCCTTTAATTTTCCGCAGACTAGTGAATTTTTAAAAAAAATTAGCAGAGATAGAAACATCAATTTCTAAATGTTGTATTCGTAGTTCACCTGTTTCTCGTGGTTCATGTAATTCCTTTACTTTGGTTTCGACGGTTTTCTGGTTAGGCGAGTGTTCTTTCGAGTTTGATAGCAACAGTGGTCCTTGCCACAATAACTCGCAGTTCCACAACCCTGCAGAATTAACGTACCTTGATACTACGTCCGCCGGATTCTTATATGACAGCGTAAGCCAAGATAATACGATTAGAATCGGTCCAATCATAAACTTCTACTTCGTCATTCTGCCATGCTCGTTTTATGAACTTAACTAACTATCTTCCGAACAATGCCGCACACAACTCTAAACGTGGTAATGACACTGGCTCGATTGGTGCCACCTTGGACTTAGCAATTATCATTCAACCCCAAGTTCATTCTCAAGTACCGTTTTCATGTAGGCGACAGCTTCATAAGCCTTTTCTGTCGCATCCGTGAATACGTGCAGTTGTCTGTTGCATCTGAGAGTGTCTTTCAGATACGGTATAACACAACGGGAAACTTCAACTTCTTCCAAATATATTAACTGCGACCTCAGTGTTAGCCACTCATCATTTAACTCTGTAGGCAACATCTCAACCCAATGAACCTTGTTGACCTACAGACGTTGAAATATCTTCTTAATTTTAACTATAACCGGCGAGAGCCATCCAATTCCGTTTTGTCCAATGAAATATTTTAATCATAACATAAATTACATATAGATTTCTAGTCCTTGCTAAGTAAATTCCGTGTTGTTATCGACCATGTTTGTTTTGACAACAACAACAATTTGTGACAAATACAACAAGTTTAATGTGAATGACTTGAAAGTCAATTTAAAACTCAATAATTTGAATATTTTAATCATAACATAAATTACATATATGTTTCTACTCCTTGCTAAGTAAATTCCATTTTATTATCGGCCATGTTTATTTTGACAACAACAACTACTTTTGACAAATACAACAAGTTTAATGTGAACCACTTAAAATTCAATATAAAATCAAACAATTTGAATTATTTTAATCATAACATAAATTACATATAGATTTCTAGTCCTTGCTAAGTAAATTCCGTGTTGTTATCGACCATGTTTATTTTGACAACAACAACAATTTGTGACAAATACAACAAGTTTAATGTGAATAACTTGAAAGTCAATTTAAAACTCAATAATTTGAATATCTTAATCATAACATAAATTACATATAGATTTCTAGTCCTTGCTAAGTAAATTCCGTGTTGTTATCGACCATGTTTATTTTGACAACAACAACAATTTGTGACAAATACAACAAATTTAATGTGAATCACATAAAAATCAATTTAAAACTCAATAATTTGAATATTTTAATCATAACATAAATTTCATATAGATTTCTAGTCCTTGCTAAGTAAATTCCGTGTTGTTGTCGACCATGTTTATTTTGACAACAACAACAATTTGTGACAAATATTTACAACAAGTTTAATGTGAATCACATAAAAGTCAATTTAAAACTCAATAATTTGAATATTTTAATCATAACATAAATTACATATATGTTTCTACTCCTTGCTAGGTAAATTCCGTGTTGTTATCGACCATGTTTATTTTGACAACAACAACAATTTGTGACAAATACAACAAGTTTAATGTGAATAACTTGAAAGTCAATTTAAAACTCAATAATTTGAATATTTTAATCATAACATAAATTACATATAGATTTCTAGTCCTTGCTAAGTAAATTCCGTGTTGTTGTCGACCATGTTTATTTTGACAACAACAACAATTTGTGACAAATACAACAAGTTTAATGTGAATCACATAAAAGTCAATTTAAAACTCAATAATTTGAATATTTTAATCATAACATAAATTACATATATGTTTCTACTCCTTGCTAGGTAAATTCCGTGTTGTTATCGACCATGTTTATTTTGACAACAACAACTACTTTTGACAAATACAACAAGTTTAATGTGAACCACTTAAAATTCAATATAAAATCAAACAATTTGAATTATTTTAATCATAACATAAATTACATATAGATTTCTAGTCCTTGCTAAGTAAATTCCGTGTTGTTATCGATCATGTTTATTTTGACAACAACAACAATTTGTGACAAATACAACAAGTTTAATGTGAATAACTTGAAAGTCAATTTAAAACTCAATAATTTGAATATTTTAATCATAACATAAATTACATATATGTTTCTACTCCTTGCTAAGTAAATTCCGTGTTGTTATCGACCATGTTTATTTTGACAACAACAACAATTTGTGACAAATACAACAAGTTTAATGTGAATCACATAAAAGTCAATTTAAAACTCAATAATTTGAATATTTTAATCATAACATAAATTACATATATGTTTCTAGTCCTTGCTAAGTAAATTCCGTGTTGTTATCGACCATGTTTATTTTGACAACAACAACAATTTGTGACAAATACAACAAGTTTAATGTGAATCACATAAAAGTCAATTTAAAACTCAATAATTTGAATATTTTAAACATAACATAAATTACATATATGATTCTACTCCTTGCTAAGTAAATTCCCTTTTATTATCGGCCATGTTTATTTTGACAACAACAACTACTTTTGACAAATACAACAAGTTTAATGTGAACCACTTAAAATTCAATATAAAATCAAACAATTTGAATTATTTTAATCATAACATAAATTACATATAGATTTCTAGTCCTTGCTAAGTAAATTCCGTGTTGTTATCGATCATGTTTATTTTGACAACAACAACAATTTGTGACAAATACAACAAGTTTAATGTGAATAACTTGAAAGTCAATTTAAAACTCAATAATTTGAATATTTTAATCATAACATAAATTACATATATGTTTCTACTCCTTGCTAAGTAAATTCCGTGTTGTTATCGACCATGTTTATTTTGACAACAACAACAATTTGTGACAAATACAACAAGTTTAATGTGAATCACATAAAAGTCAATTTAAAACTCAATAATTTGAATATTTTAATCATAACATAAATTACATATATGTTTCTAGTCCTTGCTAAGTAAATTCCGTGTTGTTATCGACCATGTTTATTTTGACAACAACAACAATTTGTGACAAATACAACAAGTTTAATGTGAATAACTTGAAAGTCAATTTAAAACTCAATAATTTGAATATTTTAATCATAACATAAATTACATATATGTTTCTACTCCTTGCTAAGTAAATTCCGTGTTGTTATCGACCATGTTTATTTTGACAACAACAACAATTTGTGACAAATACAACAAGTTTAATGTGAATCACATAAAAGTCAATTTAAAACTCAATAATTTGAATATTTTAATCATAACATAAATTACATATATGTTTCTAGTCCTTGCTAAGTAAATTCCGTGTTGTTATCGACCATGTTTATTTTGACAACAACAACAATTTGTGACAAATACAACAAGTTTAATGTGAATCACATAAAAGTCAATTTAAAACTCAATAATTTGAATATTTTAAACATAACATAAATTACATATATGATTCTACTCCTTGCTAAGTAAATTCCCTTTTATTATCGGCCATGTTTATTTTGACAACAACAACTACTTTTGACAAATACAACAAGTTTAATGTGAACCACTTAAAATTCAATATAAAATCAAACAATTTGAATTATTTTAATCATAACATAAATTACATATAGATTTCTAGTCCTTGCTAAGTAAATTCCGTGTTGTTATCGATCATGTTTATTTTGACAACAACAACAGTTTGTGACAAATACAACAAGTTTAATGTGAATAACTTGAAAGTCAATTTAAAACTCAATAATTTGAATATTTTAATCATAACATAAATTACATATATGTTTCTACTCCTTGCTAAGTAAATTCCGTGTTGTTATCGACCATGTTTATTTTGACAACAACAACAATTTGTGACAAATACAACAAGTTTAATGTGAATCACATAAAAGTCAATTTAAAACTCAATAATTTGAATATTTTAATCATAACATAAATTACATATATGTTTCTAGTCCTTGCTAAGTAAATTCCGTGTTGTTATCGACCATGTTTATTTTGACAACAACAACAATTTGTGACAAATACAACAAGTTTAATGTGAATCACATAAAAGTCAATTTAAAACTCAATAATTTGAATATTTTAATCATAACATAAATTACATATATGTTTCTAGTCCTTGCTAAGTAAATTCCGTGTTGTTATCGACCATGTTTATTTTGACAACAACAACAATTTGTGACAAATACAACAAGTTTAATGTGAATCACATAAAAGTCAATTTAAAACTCAATAATTTGAATATTTTAATCATAACATAAATTACATATATGTTTCTAGTCCTTGCTAAGTAAATTCCGTGTTGTTATCGACCATGTTTATTTTGACAACAACAACAATTTGTGACAAATACAACAAGTTTAATGTGAATCACTTAAAAGTTAATTCAAAACACAATAATTTGAATATTTTAATCATAACATAAATTAAATATATGTTTCTACTCCTTGCTAAGTAAATTCCGTGTTGTTATCGACCATGTTTATTTTGACAACAACAACAATTTGTGACAAATACAACAAGTTTAATGTGAATCACATAAAAGTCAATTTAAAACTCAATAATTTGAATATTTTAATCATAACATAAATTACATATATGTTTCTAGTCCTTGCTAAGTAAATTCCGTGTTGTTATCGACCATGTTTATTTTGACAACAACAACAATTTGTGACAAATACAACAAGTTTAATGTGAATCACATAAAAGTCAATTTAAAACTCAATAATTTGAATATTTTAATCATAACATAAATTACATATATGTTTCTAGTCCTTGCTAAGTAAATTCCGTGTTGTTATCGACCATGTTTATTTTGACAACAACAACAATTTGTGACAAATACAACAAGTTTAATGTGAATCACATAAAAGTCAATTTAAAACTCAATAATTTGAATATTTTAATCATAACATAAATTACATATATGTTTCTAGTCCTTGCTAAGTAAATTCCGTGTTGTTATCGACCATGTTTATTTTGACAACAACAACAATTTGTGACAAATACAACAAGTTTAATGTGAATCACTTAAAAGTTAATTTAAAACACAGTAATTTAAATATTTTAATCATAACATAAATTACATATATGTTTCTACTCCTTGCTAAGTAAATTCCCTTTTATTATCGGCCATGTTTATTTTGACAACAACAACTACTTTTGACAAATACAACAAATTTACTGTGAATCACTTAAAATTCAATATAAAATCCAACAATTTGAATTATTTTAATCATAACATAAATTACATATATGTTTCTACTCCTTGCTAGGTAAATTCCGTGTTGTTATCGACCATGTTTATTTTGACAACAACAACTACTTTTGACAAATACAACAAGTTTAATGTGAACCACTTAAAATTCAATATAAAATCAAACAATTTGAATTATTTTAATCATAACATAAATTACATATATGTTTCTACTCCTTGCTAAGTAAATTCCGTGTTGTTATCGACCATGTTTATTTTGACAACAACAACAATTTGTGACAAATACAACAAGTTTAATGTGAATCACTTGAAAGTCAATTTAAAACTCAATAATTTGAATATTTTAATCATAACATAAATTACATATATGTTTCTACTCCTCTAAGTAAATTCCGTGTTGTTATCGGCCATGTTTATTTTGACAACAACAACAATTTGTGACAAATACAACAAGTTTAATGTGAATCACATAAAAGTCAATTTAAAACTCAATAATTTGAATATTTTAATCATAACATAAATTACATATATGTTTCTACTCCTTGCTAGGTAAATTCCGTGTTGTTATCGACCATGTTTATTTTGACAACAACAACTACTTTTGACAAATACAACAAGTTTAATGTGAACCACTTAAAATTCAATATAAAATCAAACAATTTGAATTATTTTAATCATAACATAAATTACATATATGTTTCTACTCCTTGCTAAGTAAATTCCGTGTTGTTATCGACCATGTTTATTTTGACAACAACAACAATTTGTGACAAATACAACAAGTTTAATGTGAATCACTTAAAAGTTAATTTAAAACACAGTAATTTAAATATTTTAATCATAACATAAAATACATATATGTTTCTACTCCTTGCTAAGTAAATTCCCTTTTATTATCGGCCATGTTTATTTTGACAACAACAACTACTTTTGACAAATACAACAAATTTACTGTGAATCACTTAAAATTCAATATAAAATCCAACAATTTGAATTATTTTAATCATAACATAAATTACATATAGATTTCTAGTCCTTGCTAAGTAAATTCCGTGTTGTTATCGACCATGTTTATTTTGACAACAACAACAATTTGTGACAAATACAACAAGTTTAATGTGAATAACTTGAAAGTCAATTTAAAACTCAATAATTTGAATATTTTAATCATAACATAAATTACATATATGTTTCTACTCCTTGCTAAGTAAATTCCGTGTTGTTATCGACCATGTTTATTTTGACAACAACAACAATTTGTGACAAATACAACAAGTTTAATGTGAATCACATAAAAGTCAATTTAAAACTCAATAATTTGAATATTTTAATCATAACATAAATTACATATATGTTTCTAGTCCTTGCTAAGTAAATTCCGTGTTGTTATCGACCATGTTTATTTTGACAACAACAACAATTTGTGACAAATACAACAAGTTTAATGTGAATCACATAAAAGTCAATTTAAAACTCAATAATTTGAATATTTTAATCATAACATAAATTACATATATGTTTCTAGTCCTTGCTAAGTAAATTCCGTGTTGTTATCGGCCATGTTTATTTTGACAACAACAACAATTTGTGACAAATACAACAAGTTTAATGTGAATCACATAAAAGTCAATTTAAAACTCAATAATTTGAATATTTTAATCATAACA
This sequence comes from Nephrotoma guestfalica, assembly GCA_963691935.1. NCBI lineage: Eukaryota > Metazoa > Arthropoda > Insecta > Diptera > Tipulidae > Nephrotoma > Nephrotoma guestfalica. The sequence goes on from OY829914.1 coordinate 43,114,239, forward strand.
TAAATTACATATATGTTTCTACTCCTTGCTAGGTAAATTCCGTGTTGTTATCGACCATGTTTATTTTGACAACAACAACTACTTTTGACAAATACAACAAGTTTAATGTGAACCACTTAAAATTCAATATAAAATCAAACAATTTGAATTATTTTAATCATAACATAAATTACATATATGTTTCTACTCCTTGCTAAGTAAATTATGTGTTGTTATCGACCATGTTTATTTTGACAACAACAACAATTTGTGACAAATACAACAAGTTTAATGTGAATCACTTGAAAGTCAATTTAAAACTCAATAATTTGAATATTTTAATCATAACATAAATTACATATATGTTTCTACTCCTCTAAGTAAATTCCGTGTTGTTATCGGCCATGTTTATTTTGACAACAACAACAATTTGTGACAAATACAACAAGTTTAATGTGAATCACATAAAAGTCAATTTAAAACTCAATAATTTGAATATTTTAATCATAACATAAATTACATATATGTTTCTACTCCTTGCTAGGTAAATTCCGTGTTGTTATCGACCATGTTTATTTTGACAACAACAACTACTTTTGACAAATACAACAAGTTTAATGTGAACCACTTAAAATTCAATATAAAATCAAACAATTTGAATTATTTTAATCATAACATAAATTACATATAGATTTCTAGTCCTTGCTAAGTAAATTCCGTGTTGTTATCGATCATGTTTATTTTGACAACAACAACAATTTGTGACAAATACAACAAGTTTAATGTGAATAACTTGAAAGTCAATTTAAAACTCAATAATTTGAATATTTTAATCATAACATAAATTACATATATGTTTCTACTCCTTGCTAAGTAAATTCCGTGTTGTTATCGACCATGTTTATTTTGACAACAACAACAATTTGTGACAAATACAACAAGTTTAATGTGAATCACATAAAAGTCAATTTAAAACTCAATAATTTGAATATTTTAATCATAACATAAATTACATATATGTTTCTAGTCCTTGCTAAGTAAATTCCGTGTTGTTATCGACCATGTTTATTTTGACAACAACAACAATTTGTGACAAATACAACAAGTTTAATGTGAATCACATAAAAGTCAATTTAAAACTCAATAATTTGAATATTTTAAACATAACATAAATTACATATATGATTCTACTCCTTGCTAAGTAAATTCCCTTTTATTATCGGCCATGTTTATTTTGACAACAACAACTACTTTTGACAAATACAACAAGTTTAATGTGAACCACTTAAAATTCAATATAAAATCAAACAATTTGAATTATTTTAATCATAACATAAATTACATATAGATTTCTAGTCCTTGCTAAGTAAATTCCGTGTTGTTATCGATCATGTTTATTTTGACAACAACAACAATTTGTGACAAATACAACAAGTTTAATGTGAATAACTTGAAAGTCAATTTAAAACTCAATAATTTGAATATTTTAATCATAACATAAATTACATATATGTTTCTACTCCTTGCTAAGTAAATTCCGTGTTGTTATCGACCATGTTTATTTTGACAACAACAACAATTTGTGACAAATACAACAAGTTTAATGTGAATCACATAAAAGTCAATTTAAAACTCAATAATTTGAATATTTTAATCATAACATAAATTACATATATGTTTCTAGTCCTTGCTAAGTAAATTCCGTGTTGTTATCGACCATGTTTATTTTGACAACAACAACAATTTGTGACAAATACAACAAGTTTAATGTGAATCACATAAAAGTCAATTTAAAACTCAATAATTTGAATATTTTAATCATAACATAAATTACATATATGTTTCTAGTCCTTGATAAGTAAATTCCGTGTTGTTATCGACCATGTTTATTTTGACAACAACAACAATTTGTGACAAATACAACAAGTTTAATGTGAATCACATAAAAGTCAATTTAAAACTCAATAATTTGAATATTTTAATCATAACATAAATTACATATATGTTTCTAGTCCTTGCTAAGTAAATTCCGTGTTGTTATCGACCATGTTTATTTTGACAACAACAACAATTTGTGACAAATACAACAAGTTTAATGTGAATCACTTAAAAGTTAATTCAAAACACAATAATTTGAATATTTTAATCATAACATAAATTAAATATATGTTTATACTCCTTGCTAAGTAAATTCTTTTTTATTATCGGCCATGTTTATTTTGACAACAACAACTACTTTTGACAAATACAACAAATTTACTGTGAATCACTTAAAATTCAATATAAAATCCAACAATTTGAATTATTTTAATCATTTCATAAATTACATATAGATTTCTAGTCCTTGCTAAGTAAATTCCGTGTTGTTATCGACCATGTTTATTTTGACAACAACAACAATTTGTGACAAATACAACAAGTTTAATGTGAATCACTTAAAAGTTAATTTAAAACACAGTAATTTAAATATTTTAATCATAACATAAATTACATATATGTTTCTACTCCTTGCTAAGTAAATTCCCTTTTATTATCGGCCATGTTTATTTTGACAACAACAACTACTTTTGACAAATACAACAAATTTACTGTGAATCACTTAAAATTCAATATAAAATCCAACAATTTGAATTATTTTAATCATAACATAAATTACATATATGTTTCTACTCCTTGCTAGGTAAATTCCGTGTTGTTATCGACCATGTTTATTTTGACAACAACAACTACTTTTGACAAATACAACAAGTTTAATGTGAACCACTTAAAATTCAATATAAAATCAAACAATTTGAATTATTTTAATCATAACATAAATTACATATATGTTTCTACTCCTTGCTAAGTAAATTCCGTGTTGTTATCGACCATGTTTATTTTGACAACAACAACAATTTGTGACAAATACAACAAGTTTAATGTGAATCACTTGAAAGTCAATTTAAAACTCAATAATTTGAATATTTTAATCATAACATAAATTACATATATGTTTCTACTCCTCTAAGTAAATTCCGTGTTGTTATCGGCCATGTTTATTTTGACAACAACAACAATTTGTGACAAATACAACAAGTTTAATGTGAATCACATAAAAGTCAATTTAAAACTCAATAATTTGAATATTTTAATCATAACATAAATTACATATATGTTTCTACTCCTTGCTAGGTAAATTCCGTGTTGTTATCGACCATGTTTATTTTGACAACAACAACTACTTTTGACAAATACAACAAGTTTAATGTGAACCACTTAAAATTCAATATAAAATCAAACAATTTGAATTATTTTAATCATAACATAAATTACATATATGTTTCTACTCCTTGCTAAGTAAATTCCGTGTTGTTATCGACCATGTTTATTTTGACAACAACAACAATTTGTGACAAATACAACAAGTTTAATGTGAATCACTTAAAAGTTAATTTAAAACACAGTAATTTAAATATTTTAATCATAACATAAAATACATATATGTTTCTACTCCTTGCTAAGTAAATTCCCTTTTATTATCGGCCATGTTTATTTTGACAACAACAACTACTTTTGACAAATACAACAAATTTACTGTGAATCACTTAAAATTCAATATAAAATCCAACAATTTGAATTATTTTAATCATAACATAAATTACATATAGATTTCTAGTCCTTGCTAAGTAAATTCCGTGTTGTTATCGACCATGTTTATTTTGACAACAACAACAATTTGTGACAAATACAACAAGTTTAATGTGAATCACATAAAAGTCAATTTAAAACTCAATAATTTGAATATTTTAAACATAACATAAATTACATATATGATTCTACTCCTTGCTAAGTAAATTCCCTTTTATTATCGGCCATGTTTATTTTGACAACAACTACTTTTGACAAATACAACAAATTTACTGTGAATCACTTAAAATTCAATATAAAATCCAACAATTTGAATTATTTTAATCATAACATAAATTACATATAGATTTGTAGTCCTTGCTAAGTAAATTCCGTGTTGTTATCGACCATGTTTATTTTGACAACAACAACAATTTGTGACAAATACAACAAGTTTAATGTGAATCACATAAAAGTCAATTTAAAACTCAATAATTTGAATATTTTAATCATAACATAAATTACATATATGTTTCTACTCCTTGCTAGGTAAATTCCGTGTTGTTATCGACCATGTTTATTTTGACAACAACAACAATTTGTGACAAATACAACAAGTTTAATGTGAATAACTTGAAAGTCAATTTAAAACTCAATAATTTGAATATTTTAATCATAACATAAATTACATATATGTTTCTACTCCTTGCTAAGTAAATTCCGTGTTGTTATCGGCCATGTTTATTTTGACAACAACAACAATTTGTGACAAATACAACAAGTTTAATGTGAATCACATAAAAGTCAATTTAAAACTCAATAATTTGAATATTTTAATCATAACATAAATTACATATATATTTCTACTCCTTGCTAGGTAAATTCCGTGTTGTTATCGACCATGTTTATTTTGACAACAACAACTACTTTTGACAAATACAACAAGTTTAATGTGAACCACTTAAAATTCAATATAAAATCAAACAATTTGAATTATTTTAATCATAACATAAATTACATATAGATTTCTAGTCCTTGCTAAGTAAATTCCGTGTTGTTATCGATCATGTTTATTTTGACAACAACAACAATTTGTGACAAATACAACAAGTTTAATGTGAATAACTTGAAAGTCAATTTAAAACTCAATAATTTGAATATTTTAATCATAACATAAATTACATATATGTTTCTACTCCTTGCTAAGTAAATTCCGTGTTGTTATCGACCATGTTTATTTTGACAACAACAACAATTTGTGACAAATACAACAAGTTTAATGTGAATCACATAAAAGTCAATTTAAAACTCAATAATTTGAATATTTTAATCATAACATAAATTACATATATGTTTCTAGTCCTTGCTAAGTAAATTCCGTGTTGTTATCGACCATGTTTATTTTGACAACAACAACAATTTGTGACAAATACAACAAGTTTAATGTGAATCACATAAAAGTCAATTTAAAACTCAATAATTTGAATATTTTAAACATAACATAAATTACATATATGATTCTACTCCTTGCTAAGTAAATTCCCTTTTATTATCGGCCATGTTTATTTTGACAACAACTACTTTTGACAAATACAACAAATTTACTGTGAATCACTTAAAATTCAATATAAAATCCAACAATTTGAATTATTTTAATCATAACATAAATTACATATAGATTTGTAGTCCTTGCTAAGTAAATTCCGTGTTGTTATCGACCATGTTTATTTTGACAACAACAACAATTTGTGACAAATACAACAAGTTTAATGTGAATCACTTAAAAGTTAATTCAAAACACAATAATTTGAATATTTTAATCATAACATAAATTAAATATATGTTTATACTCCTTGCTAAGTAAATTCTTTTTTATTATCGGCCATGTTTATTTTGACAACAACAACTACTTTTGACAAATACAACAAATTTACTGTGAATCACTTAAAATTCAATATAAAATCCAACAATTTGAATTATTTTAATCATTTCATAAATTACATATAGATTTCTAGTCCTTGCTAAGTAAATTCCGTGTTGTTATCGACCATGTTTATTTTGACAACAACAACAATTTGTGACAAATACAACAAGTTTAATGTGAATCACTTAAAAGTTAATTTAAAACACAGTAATTTAAATATTTTAATCATAACATAAATTACATATATGTTTCTACTCCTTGCTAAGTAAATTCCCTTTTATTATCGGCCATGTTTATTTTGACAACAACAACTACTTTTGACAAATACAACAAATTTACTGTGAATCACTTAAAATTCAATATAAAATCCAACAATTTGAATTATTTTAATCATAACATAAATTACATATAGATTTCTAGTCCTTGCTAAGTAAATTCCGTGTTGTTATCGACCATGTTTATTTTGACAACAACAACAATTTGTGACAAATACAACAAGTTTAATGTGAATCACATAAAAGTCAATTTAAAACTCAATAATTTGAATATTTTAAACATAACATAAATTACATATATGATTCTACTCCTTGCTAAGTAAATTCCGTGTTGTTATCGGCCATGTTTATTTTGACAACAACTACTTTTGACAAATACAACAAATTTACTGTGAATAACTTGAAAGTCAATTTAAAACTCAATAATTTGAATATTTTAATCATAACATAAATTACATATATGTTTCTAGTCCTTGCTAAGTAAATTCCGTGTTGTTATCGACCATGTTTATTTTGACAACAACAACAATTTGTGACAAATACAACAAGTTTAATGTGAATAACTTGAAAGTCAATTTAAAACTCAATAATTTAAATATTTTAATCATAACATAAATTACATATATGTTTCTACTCCTTGCTAAGTAAATTCCGTGTTGTTATCGGCCATGTTTATTTTGACAACAACAACAATTTGTGACAAATACAACAAGTTTAATGTGAATCACATAAAAGTCAATTTAAAACTCAATAATTTGAATATTTTAATCATAACATAAATTACATATATGTTTCTACTCCTTGCTAGGTAAATTCCGTGTTGTTATCGACCATGTTTATTTTGACAACAACAACTACTTTTGACAAATACAACAAGTTTAATGTGAACCACTTAAAATTCAATATAAAATCAAACAATTTGAATTATTTTAATCATAACATAAATTACATATATGTTTCTACTCCTTGCTAAGTAAATTCCGTGTTGTTATCGACCATGTTTATTTTGACAACAACAACAATTTGTGACAAATACAACAAGTTTAATGTGAATCACTTGAAAGTCAATTTAAAACTCAATAATTTGAATATTTTAATCATAACATAAATTACATATATGTTTCTACTCCTTGCTAAGTAAATTCCGTGTTGTTATCGGCCATGTTTATTTTGACAACAACAACAATTTGTGACAAATACAACAAGTTTAATGTGAATCACATAAAAGTCAATTTAAAACTCAATAATTTGAATATTTTAATCATAACATAAATTACATATATGTTTCTACTCCTTGCTAGGTAAATTCCGTGTTGTTATCGACCATGTTTATTTTGACAACAACAACTACTTTTGACAAATACAACAAGTTTAATGTGAACCACTTAAAATTCAATATAAAATCAAACAATTTGAATTATTTTAATCATAACATAAATTACATATAGATTTCTAGTCCTTGCTAAGTAAATTCCGTGTTGTTATCGACAATGTTTATTTTGACAACAACAACAATTTGTGACAAATACAACAAGTTTAATGTGGATCACATAAAAGTCAATTTAAAACTCAATAATTTGAATATTTTAAACATAACATAAATTACATATATGATTCTACTCCTTGCTAAGTAAATTCCCTTTTATTATCGGCCATGTTTATTTTGACAACAACTACTTTTGACAAATACAACAAATTTACTGTGAATCACTTAAAATTCAATATAAAATCCAACAATTTGAATTATTTTAATCATAACATAAATTACATATAGATTTCTAGTCCTTGCTAAGTAAATTCCGTGTTGTTATCGACCATGTTTATTTTGACAACAACAACAATTTGTGACAAATACAACAAGTTTAATGTGAATCACATAAAAGTCAATTTAAAACTCAATAATTTGAATATTTTAATCATAACATAAATTACATATATGTTTCTACTCCTTGCTAGGTAAATTCCGTGTTGTTATCGACCATGTTTATTTTGACAACAACAACAATTTGTGACAAATACAACAAGTTTAATGTGAATAACTTGAAAGTCAATTTAAAACTCAATAATTTGAATATTTTAATCATAACATAAATTACATATATGTTTCTACTCCTTGCTAAGTAAATTCCGTGTTGTTATCGGCCATGTTTATTTTGACAACAACAACAATTTGTGACAAATACAACAAATTTAATGTGAATCACATAAAAACCAATTTAAAACTCAATAATTTGAATATTTTAATCATAACATAAATTACATATAGATTTCTAGTCCTTGCTAAGTAAATTCCGTGTTGTTGTCGACCATGTTTATTTTGACAACAACAACAATTTGTGACAAATACAACAAGTTTAATGTGAATCACATAAAAGTCAATTTAAAACTCAATAATTTGAATATTTTAATCATAACATAAATTACATATATGTTTCTACTCCTTGCTAGGTAAATTCCGTGTTGTTATCGACCATGTTTATTTTGACAACAACAACTACTTTTGACAAATACAACAAGTTTAATGTGAACCACTTAAAATTCAATATAAAATCAAACAATTTGAATTATTTTAATCATAACATAAATTACATATAGATTTCTAGTCCTTGCTAAGTAAATTCCGTGTTGTTATCGATCATGTTTATTTTGACAACAACAACAATTTGTGACAAATACAACAAGTTTAATGTGAATAACTTGAAAGTCAATTTAAAACTCAATAATTTGAATATTTTAATCATAACATAAATTACATATATGTTTCTACACCTTGCTAAGTAAATTCCGTGTTGTTATCGGCCATGTTTATTTTGACAACAACAACAATTTGTGACAAATACAACAAATTTAATGTGAATCACATAAAAATCAATTTAAAACTCAATAATTTGAATATTTTAATCATAACATAAATTACATATAGATTTCTAGTCCTTGCTAAGTAAATTCCGTGTTGTTGTCGACCATGTTTATTTTGACAACAACAACAATTTGTGACAAATACAACAAGTTTAATGTGAATCACATAAAAGTCAATTTAAAACTCAATAATTTGAATATTTTAATCATAACATAAATTACATATATGTTTCTACTCCTTGCTAGGTAAATTCCGTGTTGTTATCGACCATGTTTATTTTGACAACAACAACAATTTGTGACAAATACAACAAATTTAATGTGAATCACATAAAAATCAATTTAAAACTCAATAATTTGAATATTTTAATCATAACATAAATTGAATCACATAAAAGTTAATTTAAAACTCAATAATTTGAATATTTTAATCATAACATAAATTACATATATGTTTCTACTCCTTGCTAGGTAAATTCCGTGTTGTTATCGACCATGTTTATTTTGACAACAACAACTACTTTTGACAAATACAACAAGTTTAATGTGAACCACTTAAAATTCAATATAAAATCAAACAATTTGAATTATTTTAATCATAACATAAATTACATATAGATTTCTAGTCCTTGCTAAGTAAATTTCGTGTTGTTATCGACCATGTTTATTTTGACAACAACAACAATTTGTGACAAATACAACAAGTTTAATGTGAATAACTTGAAAGTCAATTTAAAACTCAATAATTTGAATATTTTAATCATAACATAAATTACATATAGATTTCTAGTCCTTGCTAAGTAAATTCCGTGTTGTTATCGACCATGTTTATTTTGACAACAACAACTACTTTTGACAAATACAACAAGTTTACTGTGAACCACTTAAAATTCAATATAAAATCAAACAATTTGAATTATTTTAATCATAACATAAATTACATATATGTTTCTACTCCTTGCTAAGTAAATTCCGTGTTGTTATCGACCATGTTTATTTTGACAACAACAACAATTTGTGACAAATACAACAAGTTTAATGTGAATATCTTGAAAGTCAATTTAAAACTCAATAATTTGAATATTTTCATCATAACATAAATTACATATAGATTTCTAGTCCTTGCTAAGTAAAATCCGTGTTGTTGTCGACCATGTTTATTTTGACAACAACAACAATTTGTGACAAATACAACAAATTTAATGTGAATCACATAAAAATCAATTTAAAACTCAATAATTTGAATATTTTAATCATAACATAAATTACATATATGTTTCTACTCCTTGCTAAGTAAATTCCGTGTTGTTATCGACCATGTTTATTTTGACAACAACAACTACTTTTGACAAATACAACAAGTTTACTGTGAACCACTTAAAATTCAATATAAAATCAAACAATTTGAATTATTTTAATCATAACATAAATTACATATAGATTTCTAGTCCTTGCTAAGTAAATTCCGTGTTGTTATCGACCATGTTTATTTTGACAACAACAACAATTTGTGACAAATACAACAAATTTAATCTGAATCACATAAAAATCAATTTAAAACTCAATAATTTGAATATTTTAATCATAACATAAATTACATATAGATTTCTAGTCCTTGCTAAGTAAATTCCGTGTTGTTGTCGACCATGTTTATTTTGACAACAACAACAATTTGTGACAAATACAACAAATTTAATGTGAATCACATAAAAATCAATTTAAAACTCAATAATTTGAATATTTTAATCATAACATAAATTACATATAGATTTCTAGTCCTTGCTAAGTAAATTCCGTGTTGTTGTCGACCATGTTTATTTTGACAACAACAACAATTTGTGACAAATACAACAAATTTAATGTGAATCACATAAAAATCAATTTAAAACTCAATAATTTGAATATTTTAATCATAACATAAATTACATATATGTTTCTACTCCTTGCTAAGTAAATTCCGTGTTGTTATTGACCATGTTTATTTTGACAACAACAACTACTTTTGACAAATACAACAAGTTTACTGTGAACCACTTAAAATTCAATATAAAATCAAACAATTTGAATTATTTTAATCATAACATAAATTACATATAGATTTCTAGTCCTTGCTAAGTAAATTCCGTGTTGTTATCGACCATGTTTATTTTGACAACAACAACAATTTGTGACAAATACAACAAGTTTAATGTGAATATCTTGAAAGTCAATTTAAAACTCAATAATTTGAATATTTTCATCATAACATAAATTACATATAGATTTCTAGTCCTTGCTAAGTAAAATCCGTGTTGTTGTCGACCATGTTTATTTTGACAACAACAACAATTTGTGACAAATACAACAAATTTAATGTGAATCACATAAAAATCAATTTAAAACTCAATAATTTGAATATTTTAATCATAACATAAATTACATATATGTTTCTACTCCTTGCTAAGTAAATTCCGTGTTGTTATCGACCATGTTTATTTTGACAACAACAACTACTTTTGACAAATACAACAAGTTTACTGTGAACCACTTAAAATTCAATATAAAATCAAACAATTTGAATTATTTTAATCATAACATAAATTACATATAGATTTCTAGTCCTTGCTAAGTAAATTCCGTGTTGTTATCGACCATGTTTATTTTGACAACAACAACAATTTGTGACAAATACAACAAGTTTAATGTGAATAACTTGAAAGTCAATTTAAAACTCAATAATTTGAATATTTTCATCATAACATAAATTACATATAGATTTCTAGTCCTTGCTAAGTAAATTCCGTGTTGTTATCGACCATGTTTATTTTGACAACAACAACAATTTGTGACAAATACAACAAATTTAATGTGAATCACATAAAAATCAATTTAAAACTCAATAATTTGAATATTTTAATCATAACATAAATTACATATATGTTTCTAGTCCTTGCTAAGTAAATTCCGTGTTGTTGTCGACCATGTTTATTTTGACAACAACAACAATTTGTGACAAATACAACAAATTTAATGTGAATCACATAAAAATCAATTTAAAACTCAATAATTTGAATATTTTAATCATAACATAAATTACATATATGTTTCTACTCCTTGCTAAGTAAATTCCGTGTTGTTGTCGACCATGTTTATTTTGACAACAACAACAATTTGTGACAAATACAACAAATTTAATCTGAATCACATAAAAATCAATTTAAAACTCAATAATTTGAATATTTTAATCATAACATAAATTACATATAGATTTCTAGTCCTTGCTAAGTAAATTCCGTGTTGTTGTCGACCATGTTTATTTTGACAACAACAACAATTTGTGACAAATACAACAAATTTAATCTGAATCACATAAAAATCAATTTAAAACTCAATAGTTTGAATATTTTAATCATAACATAAATTACATATATGTTTCTACTCCTTGCTAAGTAAATTCCGTGTTGTTATCGACCATGTTTATTTTGACAACAACAACTACTTTTGACAAATACAACAAGTTTACTGTGAACCACTTAAAATTCAATATAAAATCAAACAATTTGAATTATTTTAATCATAACATAAATTACATATATGTTTCTACTCCTTGCTAAATAAATTCCGTGTTGTTATCGACCATGTTTATTTTGACAACAACAACAATTTGTGACAAATACAACAAGTTTAATGTGAATATCTTGAAAGTCAATTTAAAACTCAATAATTTGAATATTTTCATCATAACATAAATTACATATAGATTTCTAGTCCTTGCTAAGTAAATTCCGTGTTGTTGTCGACCATGTTTATTTTGACAACAACAACAATTTGTGACAAATACAACAAATTTAATGTGAATCACATAAAAATCAATTTAAAACTCAATAATTTGAATATTTTAATCATAACATAAATTACATATATGTTTCTACTCCTTGCTAAGTAAATTCCGTGTTGTTGTCGACCATGTTTATTTTGACAACAACAACAATTTGTGACAAATACAACAAATTTAATCTGAATCACATAAAAATCAATTTAAAACTCAATAATTTGAATATTTTAATCATAACATAAATTACATATAGATTTCTAGTCTTTGCTAAGTAAATTCCGTGTTGTTGTCGACCATGTTTATTTTGACAACAACAACAATTTGTGACAAATACAACAAATTTAATGTGAATCACATAAAAATCAATTTAAAACTCAATAATTTGAATATTTTAATCATAACATAAATTACATATATGTTTCTACTCCTTGCTAAGTAAATTCCGTGTTGTTATCGACCATGTTTATTTTGACAACAACAACTACTTTTGACAAATACAACAAGTTTACTGTGAACCACTTAAAATTCAATATAAAATCAAACAATTTGAATTATTTTAATCATAACATAAATTACATATATGTTTCTACTCCTTGCTAAGTAAATTCCGTGTTGTTATCGACCATGTTTATTTTGACAACAACAACAATTTGTGACAAATACAACAAGTTTAATGTGAATAACTTGAAAGTCAATTTAAAACTCAATAATTTGAATATTTTCATCATAACATAAATTACATATAGATTTCTAGTCCTTGCTAAGTAAATTCCGTGTTGTTATCGACCATGTTTATTTTGACAACAACAACAATTTGTGACAAATACAACAAATTTAATGTGAATCACATAAAAATCAACTTAAAACTCAATAATTTGAATATTTTAATCATAACATAAATTACATATATGTTTCTAGTCCTTGCTAAGTAAATTCCGTGTTGTTGTCGACCATGTTTATTTTGACAACAACAACAATTTGTGACAAATACAACAAATTTAATGTGAATCACATAAAAATCAATTTAAAACTCAATAATTTGAATATTTTAATCATAACATAAATTACATATATGTTTCTACTCCTTGCTAAGTAAATTCCGTGTTGTTGTCGACCATGTTTATTTTGACAACAACAACAATTTGTGACAAATACAACAAATTTAATCTGAATCACATAAAAATCAATTTAAAACTCAATAATTTGAATATTTTAATCATAACATAAATTACATATAGATTTCTAGTCCTTGCTAAGTAAATTCCGTGTTGTTGTCGACCATGTTTATTTTGACAACAACAACAATTTGTGACAAATACAACAAATTTAATCTGAATCACATAAAAATCAATTTAAAACTCAATAATTTGAATATTTTAATCATAACATAAATTACATATATGTTTCTACTCCTTGCTAAGTAAATTCCGTGTTGTTATCGACCATGTTTATTTTGACAACAACAACTACTTTTGACAAATACAACAAGTTTACTATGAACCACTTAAAATTCAATATAAAATCAAACAATTTGAATTATTTTAATCATAACATAAATTACATATATGTTTCTACTCCTTGCTAAATAAATTCCGTGTTGTTATCGACCATGTTTATTTTGACAACAACAACAATTTGTGACAAATACAACAAGTTTAATGTGAATATCTTGAAAGTCAATTTAAAACTCAATAATTTGAATATTTTCATCATAACATAAATTACATATAGATTTCTAGTCCTTGCTAAGTAAATTCCGTGTTGTTGTCGACCATGTTTATTTTGACAACAACAACAATTTGTGACAAATACAACAAATTTAATGTGAATCACATAAAAATCAATTTAAAACTCAATAATTTGAATATTTTAATCATAACATAAATTACATATATGTTTCTAGTCCTTGCTAAGTAAATTCCGTGTTGTTGTCGACCATGTTTATTTTGACAACAACAACAATTTGTGACAAATACAACAAATTTAATGTGAATCACATAAAAATCAATTTAAAACTCAATAATTTGAATATTTTAATCATAACATAAATTACATATATGTTTCTACTCCTTGCTAAGTAAATTCCGTGTTGTTGTCGACCATGTTTATTTTGACAACAACAACAATTTGTGACAAATACAACAAATTTAATCTGAATCACATAAAAATCAATTTAAAACTCAATAATTTGAATATTTTAATCATAACATAAATTACATATAGATTTCTAGTCCTTGCTAAGTAAATTCCGTGTTGTTGTCGACCATGTTTATTTTGACAACAACAACAATTTGTGACAAATACAACAAATTTAATGTGAATCACATAAAAATCAATTTAAAACTCAATAATTTGAATATTTTAATCATAACATAAATTACATATATGTTTCTACTCCTTGCTAAGTAAATTCCGTGTTGTTATCGACCATGTTTATTTTGACAACAACAACTACTTTTGACAAATACAACAAGTTTACTGTGAACCACTTAAAATTCAATATAAAATCAAACAATTTGAATTATTTTAATCATAACATAAATTACATATAGATTTCTAGTCCTTGCTAAGTAAATTCCGTGTTGTTATCGACCATGTTTATTTTGACAACAACAACAATTTGTGACAAATACAACAAGTTTAATGTGAATAACTTGAAAGTCAATTTAAAACTCAATAATTTGAATATTTTCATCATAACATAAATTACATATATGTTTCTAGTCCTTGCTAAGTAAATTCCGTGTTGTTGTCGACCATGTTTATTTTGACAACAACAACAATTTGTGACAAATACAACAAATTTAATGTGAATCACATAAAAATCAATTTAAAACTCAATAATTTGAATATTTTAATCATAACATAAATTACATATATGTTTCTACTCCTTGCTAAGTAAATTCCGTGTTGTTGTCGACCATGTTTATTTTGACAACAACAACAATTTGTGACAAATACAACAAATTTAATGTGAATCACATAAAAATCAATTTAAAACTCAATAATTTGAATATTTTAATCATAACATAAATTACATATATGTTTCTACTCCTTGCTAAGTAAATTCCGTGTTGTTGTCGACCATGTTTATTTTGACAACAACAACAATTTGTGACAAATACAACAAATTTAATCTGAATCACATAAAAATCAATTTAAAACTCAATAATTTGAATATTTTAATCATAACATAAATTACATATAGATTTCTAGTCCTTGCTAAGTAAATTCCGTGTTGTTGTCGACCATGTTTATTTTGACAACAACAACAATTTGTGACAAATACAACAAATTTAATGTGAATCACATAAAAATCAATTTAAAACTCAATAATTTGAATATTTTAATCATAACATAAATTACATATATGTTTCTACTCCTTGCTAAGTAAATTCCGTGTTGTTATCGACCATGTTTATTTTGACAACAACAACTACTTTTGACAAATACAACAAGTTTACTGTGAACCACTTAAAATTCAATATAAAATCAAACAATTTGAATTATTTTAATCATAACATAAATTACATATAGATTTCTAGTCCTTGCTAAGTAAATTCCGTGTTGTTATCGACCATGTTTATTTTGACAACAACAACAATTTGTGACAAATACAACAAGTTTAATGTGAATAACTTGAAAGTCAATTTAAAACTCAATAATTTGAATATTTTCATCATAACATAAATTACATATAGATTTCTAGTCCTTGCTAAGTAAATTCCGTGTTGTTATCGACCATGTTTATTTTGACAACAACAACAATTTGTGACAAATACAACAAATTTAATGTGAATCACATAAAAATCAATTTAAAACTCAATAATTTGAATATTTTAATCATAACATAAATTACATATATGTTTCTACTCCTTGCTAAGTAAATTCCGTGTTGTTGTCGACCATGTTTATTTTGACAACAACAACAATTTGTGACAAATACAACAAATTTAATGTGAATCACATAAAAATCAATTTAAAACTCAATAATTTGAATATTTTAATCATAACATAAATTACATATATGTTTCTACTCCTTGCTAAGTAAATTCCGTGTTGTTATCGACCATGTTTATTTTGACAACAACAACTACTTTTGACAAATACAACAAGTTTACTGTGAACCACTTAAAATTCAATATAAAATCAAACAATTTGAATTATTTTAATCATAACATAAATTACATATATGTTTCTACTCCTTGCTAAATAAATTCCGTGTTGTTATCGACCATGTTTATTTTGACAACAACAACAATTTGTGACAAATACAACAAGTTTAATGTGAATATCTTGAAAGTCAATTTAAAACTCAATAATTTGAATATTTTCATCATAACATAAATTACATATAGATTTCTAGTCCTTGCTAAGTAAATTCCGTGTTGTTGTCGACCATGTTTATTTTGACAACAACAACAATTTGTGACAAATACAACAAATTTAATGTGAATCACATAAAAATCAATTTAAAACTCAATAATTTGAATATTTTAATCATAACATAAATTACATATATGTTTCTACTCCTTGCTAAGTAAATTCCGTGTTGTTGTCGACCATGTTTATTTTGACAACAACAACAATTTGTGACAAATACAACAAATTTAATCTGAATCACATAAAAATCAATTTAAAACTCAATAATTTGAATATTTTAATCATAACATAAATTACATATAGATTTCTAGTCCTTGCTAAGTAAATTCCGTGTTGTTGTCGACCATGTTTATTTTGACAACAACAACAATTTGTGACAAATACAACAAATTTAATGTGAATCACATAAAAATCAATTTAAAACTCAATAATTTGAATATTTTAATCATAACATAAATTACATATATGTTTCTACTCCTTGCTAAGTAAATTCCGTGTTGTTATCGACCATGTTTATTTTGACAACAACAACTACTTTTGACAAATACAACAAGTTTACTGTGAACCACTTAAAATTCAATATAAAATCAAACAATTTGAATTATTTTAATCATAACATAAATTACATATATGTTTCTACTCCTTGCTAAGTAAATTCCGTGTTGTTATCGACCATGTTTATTTTGACAACAACAACAATTTGTGACAAATACAACAAGTTTAATGTGAATAACTTGAAAGTCAATTTAAAACTCAATAATTTGAATATTTTCATCATAACATAAATTACATATAGATTTCTAGTCCTTGCTAAGTAAATTCCGTGTTGTTATCGACCATGTTTATTTTGACAACAACAACAATTTGTGACAAATACAACAAATTTAATGTGAATCACATAAAAATCAATTTAAAACTCAATAATTTGAATATTTTAATCATAACATAAATTACATATATGTTTCTAGTCCTTGCTAAGTAAATTCCGTGTTGTTGTCGACCATGTTTATTTTGACAACAACAACAATTTGTGACAAATACAACAAATTTAATGTGAATCACATAAAAATCAATTTAAAACTCAATAATTTGAATATTTTAATCACATAAAAGTCAATTTAAAACTCAATAATTTGAATATTTTAATCATAACATAAATTACATATAGATTTCTAGTCCTTGCTAAGTAAATTCCGTGTTGTTATCGACCATGTTTATTTTGACAACAACAACAATTTGTGACAAATACAACAAGTTTAATGTGAATAACTTGAAAGTCAATTTAAAACTCAATAATTTGAATATTTTAATCATAACATAAATTACATATAGATTTCTACTCCTTGCTAAGTAAATTCCGTGTTGTTATCGACTATCTTTATTTTGACAACAACAACAATTTGTGACAAATACAACAAGTTTAATGTGAATCACTTAAAAGTTAATTTAAAACACAATAATTTAAATATTTTAATCATAACATAAATAACATATATGTTTCTACTCCTTGCTAAGTAAATTCCCTTTTATTATCAGCCATGTTTATTTTGACAACAACAACTACTTTTGACAAATATAACAAATTTACTGTAAATCACTTAAATTTCAATATAAAATCCCACAATTTGAATTATTTTAATCATAACATAAATTACATATAGATTTCTAGTCCTTGCTAAGTAAATTCCGTGTTGTTATCGACCATGTTTATTTTGACAACAACAACAATTTGTGACAAATACAACAAGTTTAATGTGAATCACTTAAAAGTTAATTTAAAACACAATAATTTAAATATTTTAATCATAACATAAATTACATATAGATTTCTACTCCTTGCTAAGTAAATTCCCGTTTATTATCGGCCATGTTTGTTTTGACAACAACAACTACTTTTGACAAATACAACAAATTTACTGTGAATCACTCAAAGTTCAATATAAAATCAAACAGTTTGAATTATTTTAATCATAACATAAATTACATATATGTTTCTACTCCTTGCTAAGTAAATTCCCTTTTATTATCAACCATGTTTGTTTTGACAACAACAACTACTTTTGACAAATACAACAAATTTACTGTGAATCACTTAAAGTTTAATATAAAATCAAACAGTTTGAATTATTTTAATCATAACATAAATTACATATAGATTTCTAGTCCTTGCTAAGTAAATTCCGTGTTGTTATCGACCATGTTTATTTTGACAACAACAACAATTTGTGACAAATACAACAAGTTTGATGTGAATCACTTAAAAGTTAATTTAAAACACAATAATTTAAAAATTTTAATCATAACATAAATTACATATAGATTTCTACTCCTTGCTAAGTAAATTCCCGTTTATTATCGGCCATGTTTGTTTTGACAACAACAACTACTTTTGACAAATACAACAAATTTACTGTGAATCACTCAAAGTTCAATATAAAATCAAACAGTTTGAATTATTTTAATCATAACATAAATTACATATATGTTTCTACTCCTTGCTAAGTAAATTCCCTTTTATTATCAACCATGTTTGTTTTGACAACAACAACTACTTTTGACAAATACAACAAATTTACTGTGAATCACTTAAAGTTTAATATAAAATCAAACAGTTTGAATTGTTTTAATCATAACATAAATTACATATAGATTTCTAGTCCTTGCTAAGTAAATTCCGTGTTGTTATCGACCATGTTTATTTTGACAACAACAACAATTTGTGACAAATACAACAAGTTTAATGTGAATAACTTGAAAGTCAATTTAAAACTCAATAATTTGAATATTTTAATCATAACATAAATTACATATAGATTTCTACTCCTTGCTAAGTAAATTCCCGTTTATTATCGGCCATGTTTGTTTTGACAACAACAACTACTTTTGACAAATACAACAAATTTACTGTGAATCACTTAAAGTTCAATATAAAATCAAACAGTTTGAATTATTTTAATCATAACATAAATTACTTATAGATTTCTGGTCCTTGCTAAGTAAATTCTGTATTGTTATCGACCATGTTTATTTTGACAACAACAACAATTTGTGACAAATACAACAAGTTTAATGTGAATCACTTAAAAGTTAATTTAAAACTCAATAATTTGAATATTTTAATCATAACATAAATTACATATATGTTTCTACTCCTTGCTAAGTAAATTCCGTGTTGTTATCGACCATGTTTATTTTGACAACAACAACTACTTTTGACAAATACAACAAATTTAATGTGAACCACTTAAAATTCAATATAAAATCAAACAATTTGAATTATTTTAATCATAACATAAATTACATATAGATTTCTACTCCTTGCTAAGTAAATTCCCGTTTATTATCGGCCATGTTTGTTTTGACAACAACAACTACTTTTGACAAATACAACAAATTTACTGTGAATCACTCAAAGTTCAATATAAAATCAAACAGTTTGAATTATTTTAATCATAACATAAATTACATATATGTTTCTACTCCTTGCTAAGTAAATTCCCTTTTATTATCGGCCATGTTTGTTTTGACAACAACAACTACTTTTGACAAATACAACAAATTTACTGTGAATCACTTAAAGTTTAATATAAAATCAAACAGTTTGAATTATTTTAATCATAACATAAATTACATATAGATTTCTAGTCCTTGCTAAGTAAATTCCGTGTTGTTATCGACCATGTTTATTTTGACAACAACAACAATTTGTGACAAATACAACAAGTTTAATGTGAATAACTTGAAAGTCAATTTAAAACTCAATAAGCTAAGTAAATTCCCGTTTATTATCGGCCATGTTTGTTTTGACAACAACAACTACTTTTGACAAATACAACAAGTTTAATGTGAACCACTTAAAATTCAATACAAATTCAAAAAATTTGAATTATTTTAATCATAACATAAATTACATATAGATTTCTAGTCCTTGCTAAGTAAATTCCGTGTTGTTGTCGACCATGTTTATTTTGACAACAACAACAATTTGTGACAAATACAACAAGTATAATGTGAATAACTTGAAAGTCAATTAAAAACTCAATAATTTGAATATTTTAATCATAACATAAATTACATATATGATTCTACTCCTTGCTAAGTAAATTCCCTTTTATTATCGGCCATGTTCATTTTGACAACAACAACTATATTTGGCAAATTCAACAAAGTTACTGTTATTCACATAGAAGTCAATATCAATCTCAACAATGAGCAACAACGAGGGGAAGGTATCAATTTCAAAGATTTTATTCCGTAAACGCAATCATCATCAGTGGTTTCCAAATGTTTACAGCAACATGTACCACACTAGTTGGTTAATTTTATTATTAAGACTCGTTTATGAGAACGTACTTTAATTAAATGTTAGAATATTTGTACTTAGTAAATTAAGAAAATAAAGGAGTTAATAGGGCTACGTTATCAGATTTATACCCTGAATTAAAATTAGAATAACAAGACGAATTTCAATAACCTCTCATTTTTGCTTAGAATAATTGATTAACTTACTAAATGTACTTGGCTTAAAGATAAATCCAATGTAGAAATCTCGATCTCGAAAAAGTGCAGTACTTTTTGGAGCTCCAGATTCATGGTTTAATCCTCCTTCTAATCTTATCTTAGCTGGAACAAATTTATCCTGTGTTGATATAATGCGTTAACCTTAAAATAGGACGCACTCGGAATAAAGTTTCATTTAATACAGCTATAAGGATGTATAAAACTATAATATTTTTTATAATTACCTATTGACAAAAGCCAGCAACACCCACATGTGCTAATCGACGTCATTAAAGAAAATATGACATCTACATTTTGAAAAAATTAACTATCTTCAGTACCAATAAACCCACAGCTTATAAAGTAAAAGTTATATTAAGTGGCAAAACTATAACCAAATCAAATCAAAACAAAACGAATAAATTATTAGGGACATATCCTTCGTAGTGGATCTCACTCATGTTTACCAGGTCAGAAAAATAGAGCGGCCTTGTTACCGAGTGGAAAGGTCTTTTACCAAATCATACTGAACTAAACAAAAAACTGCTAATAAACTCAAATTAAATCACTGAGTCTGATTTTATTGAATTACTGGAAAAAGACGAAAACCAGAAGTAAACATCTAGTTATAATTTGACCCATCAGAATCAATTAAATGTTTCTTTCATATTATCAAAATTGCGGATGAGGCCTTGACGCCTACCTTTTGAGTATTAGTGAAAACGGCTAAATTCTATACCCATGGACACTCAAAATAAGATTTCGATCAAACTGACATTATTATCTAGATAAAATGAAAACTAAATCGCATCCTGAAGTGGCGGAAACTTTTACATCAATTCATTGTTGATATGTATGCTAAATTCGAAAGTAAACGACTTCTTTAGGGAAAAGAATTGAATTATTTTAAAATCGGTAAAAAGTGCCAAAAATGAAACATATCCCCACAAATAGGATATCAAATAATATTATCACATAATGTTCTATAATATTCCCGCACTCGCCTGTAAGAGGGCCTTCATCATCATATCCATGAAAATATCAATATGTGGTCCATTCTCTGCAATAATGGGAAGGTGATGCTTCCGTTACTGAATTTAGCAACTTATAAATTCCAGCGAAGCCGAGAGATTTCCTGCAAACTATCCAAAGTTCAAAATAATTGAAATTCCTCCCGTGCAAGGACGGGGTAATTCAGTAAAAACTGATAATTTCCCAGCCACGATTATAAACTGGAACTCTAACTCTTTCATTTCCAAGGCAGGACGAGAGAAGAAAAATATATAATTTTCTTCGAAATAACGGTTTCGCTTTAAAATAAATAAAATTGTTAATTGTTTTAAACAATACAAACCTAATATTTATAGGAAGTAAAAACAAAAATGGCATAATTATGAAATCTAAAGATAATTTTAAACAAAAAAATAATTTTGTAACCCTACATGCAATTTAAATATTTAGTCTCTCACCGCGTTCATAAGTCAATAAACCTACATTTATATTTCTATATGATTTTGTGTAGAGTGAGTTTTGTCTATATACAAATACGATCCACTAAATAAAACTAAAACAATAAAGTACAAAATAATGGTTAGACTGAATACAATAAATACAAGCATTAATAAATATAAAACACGCTACAGGAATTACGCTTCTCAACTGTAACGTAAATATTCGGTCAACCGATAACTCAACAGCATACATCGCATATACACTTCATACGATCTACCTATATAGTGTTTAACTGTCATGTTATTGTAGAAAAATTTCGAGATACTATCCATACATACCTATATATATATAGTTTGATAGACAGATGTATCACATATACGGAAGACAAAACTACATAAAAACTGTAAAATTATTTTTTTGTACTTCCCTTCAAACCCTAAAATTTTAAATGTAGAAATTGTAAATTTTTATATTATATGTAAATAGGCAATAGATAATTGTTAAGGGTGGGCTATACTTTTCGTCATACCGACTATATGAAACTTTAATTTGTCAATCATAATTATTTCGACTTGAAAATGATTTATACAAAAAATAAAAATTATTTTCATGGTTGAATAAATTAAATTAAAAATAAATTTAGTTAGAACGTTCAGTTTTCTCTCGTATTTCGGAAGATTACGAAATTTACTAATGGAATTTTATTTTCTTGTTCTTTTGCCATTATAATTAGATATCAAGGGGTTTATACGAAGAAAATATTGTACTTGAAACGATTTGGTTAAATCTTATGTATTTGTTTCAAACAAAGCAAAGAAAATAATAATAGTAATAGAAATATAGGTAGAGTTATAAAACAATTTAAAACATAATAATATCACTGCAGGTATAAACGTGATACAGATGAACTTCTTATAACGTAGTTCGTTATTCAGATCCAATTTATCGGAAAATGACAAACTATTGGCATTATGACGTTTGCCATTATAGATTAACAAGAAAAACTTGGTGACGGAAAATACGAAAACGTGAATTAGTTTAAATACATGAGTTCGATGGTAACTGTGCAAAAATCAGTCTCTGCAGACGTACCATCGCGAAACGCAGCTGGTCACCGATCATCCTACTCCACTTTAAAATACGTAGCCGTATATCGACTAGCACTTAATTTCAAAATACCCATATTAGATGGAATTTATTTTGGAATTTTATTAAAATTTAAAATTACAAATCTACGAGTTCTTAATAAAATTATAGATAAAAATAAATTTTATATGTTTTAAAAAAATCCTGCTTTTTGGTGCGATTTTTTAAGATTTCAGCAAAAGCGGGATTATAAAAAAGCAAGTTAATCCTCTTTAAAGCACTGAATAAACTGGATTTTAAAAACGAATTTTAGTTTTTATAAATTTGGCGATCTCGGTGGTTTTTAACGATTAAATTCCAATTTTCAAAAGTGGCGAAAAAACTAAATTAACGAAATACAGACCAATATCTACATTATCTGTTATAGATAAATTGTTAGAAAAATTGTTAGCATTGCGGCTTAATTCGTTCTTAGAGGCTCATAATTTACTACATAACTTTCAATATTGCTTCTGCAAATGTTCAGGAACTGATGTTGCTCTAGTTGAAACAGTTGACATGATTAGTAGTTCAATAAATGATTGCTTTCCATAACGAGTAGTCTTTATCCATTTCTGGACCTAGCCCGCTTAAGTAGTTATCGAGGCAATTCTGTTTGAAATTTTTGATTAGTCTATTGACTTTGTTACTTATTCGATTAAAAGTTGTCTTGTCAGCGGGATTACAGGTGAGGTGCCACATTCTCCTCGCCCTTCTTCTTGCCTTGATTTGTTCCCTGATTTCAGCCGGGTATTTGACTTCAATCTCCGCTTTGTCCTTTGATTCAGGAGTAGCTAGTCTTGCAGCCATTCGAGTGTATTCAATAAAATTGTTTGTTTGTTGTTCCAATTCTTCATTGGACTTCTTTTAATACTAACTTTTAGTTCAACCATAGCTCTTCGAATTTTTCTCTGAAGATATCCCAATCCGTGAATCTATTAGTTAGGTTTTTTTTTTCAGTTTCTTTATTACTGTAGCGCTTACTGACAACAGTACAGGAATGTGGCCAGATGTTAGATCCTTGATTCCTTCGACTCTAGTGTAACTTAGAGGAATACCTTTTATGATGAAGAAATCCAATAGATCTGGTATTTTTCCTGCATCCGTTGGCCAATACGTTGGCCCCCCTGGGGACAGATATTCGCATTTGTTTTCACCCCAAGCTGTATGTTTTATATTGTAGTCCCCTCCAATAATAAATCTTGGACCGAGCTTATTGAAGACGTTATTAAATTGTAACTTCGTTGGTGAATGCCGTGGAGGACAGTACGCTGCTGCAATATTTAGATCTGCGCCATTATATTGGATTGAGATAACAGTTGCTTGAAAATAGTGTTCACGAATATCCTCTTGTCGATTGTGTTTGATATTATTTTTGATTAGTACAGCTGAACCACCTCTAGCTCTTTCACTAGGATGGGTTGTTCAGTAGGAATTAAAACCCCTTATTCTGATAAAGCTTTTGTTGGAGAAGTGCGTCTCTGAAATCAGCGCAATATCAATGTTGTTTTTATGGAGAAATATTTCCAGTTCGTGGGCTCGTTGGTTGAGCCCATTAGCGTTCCAAGCTACAATGCGTAGGAACGAGTTAACCATATGTGAGTATGCTGACTTTTTCGCTTGGTGGATAGATATAGGTTTCCAGTTTTGCCACCCTCTCTGCTAAATGACCAAGTGACTGTTGAATTTGGCTAAGCATTTTAAGAATTTCAGTGTTATTTGACTCGTTGGCGATTTGCGCATAGGATAATCCAACTGTGGATGGTGTGATTGTTGTTTGTGGTTTAGCAACTTTGGTTTGTAATCGCTGCACTGCGCTTGTTCTATTATTCTGTTGACTTTTAATTTTATTCTGATATATACGGCATCCTTTATAATTTGCAGTATGCCCTTGTTGTTGACAAAGAGCACAAGAAGGCGCGATATCTCTGGTGTTTTCTTGCATTTTGTCGTGTGGTGATTTTTGGTTTGACGATAGCAAAAGCTCTTGGTATGTCCAAGTTGTTGACAATTCGTGCATTGTGGAATTCCCCTGGTCTTGTTAGGTGGCTCAATTTTAACTATACAGTACGCAACTTTCTTGATATTGTATACTTCTTTATTGTTGTCTTTTTGTTTTAAGTCGATGTAAAACAATGGAAAGTGTTTCCTGACTTTTACACCATCAATTGTGACCATTTTGTATATGTTGGTAATACCTGCAACTTCATGTCCCATTTTTTCTAAGTCTGCTTTAATTTCATCGTGACTAATAGAAGAAGGTAAGCCTCTGATAACCACTCTATAGGCCTTTTCACTCTTCAGCTGGTAGGTGTGATATTGAATATTTTCTAGTTGGTGCTAGATTCATTTTTTAATTCTTCCAGTAATTTTTTGACATTTCTGTAATCATTTTCATTTTGAAAGGTAATTCTAATGTCACTATTTGAGAGCACTATTTGATTCACTAGTGGTTTTAATTATTTTTTGTCGAAAAAGTTCGAAATTATTGATATTGCTCACATTAATGGGTGGAGGCAGTGGTATTTTTGGGTTTTTCTGTTCAGTGTTACTGTTCACACTTTGTGTATTATTTTTTGGGGGAGTTTTCGTTTTTGTGCGCCTACGTTTCTTAGGATTTCTGTTATAAGCTCTGGAAAGTTTTTCTTCAAGTTCTTCCTCATCTGTGAAATAATCCTCTATACTCAGAGCATTAAATCTATTATTCTGTTGAGAGACTGGAAATTGCTGCAGCAACCAGTTGGAATTATTTGAATGATGTTGACTTGTTGATGGCTGAATATGGTTGACAGGCAGGTTGTTAGCTCGTGCTGAATTCTCAGCTTTATTATTTTTAGCCGTTTCTTTTAGTGTAGAGTTTTCTCTCTTAAGTTCGGCAACTTCATTGCTCAGCTGCGCGATTAGTTTCTCCATTTTCTGAAACTTGGATAACAGATCCTCGCTGTTTATAATGTTTGCTGATGCACTCGGCATTTGTAATGAAGTTCCTTTTTCAGTAGAGACCGCGTCTTTTGCGGTTACAGTGGACGCAGTCGCTGTTGGCACAGTTGTCTTTAATTGTAGTGTACGTCTACTTACATTTGGAGGTGGTGATCTCAACATTTTCATGTTCTTAGGAAAGTTGTTCCCTTTATTTTCCAAGGGTTGGTTCCCCCCAGAATCTATGGTACTAGAATCCGAAGAGTATATGGAGCGGCCCGATTGGTTTGATGCTTCTATAGACGCATCCGTCTCGTTTCCTAATATTATTGGGCTATTATTTTCATCATTATTTTTCATCATAAATTTTTATTTTATTCCCACGAGTAGCACGAGAAATTAACGGTCGCCTATGACAAAGCTCTGCGTTATCATAAGAAGGCTATGGGTTTAAACCGAATGACGCCAAATTCGGAGTTCACATACTAACGACTAAGCAACCTCTTAGCACGCAGCCATCGGCGTATGTAGTACCACCTTAGCTTTGGTGTGCTATTTTTTGGTCTGCCCCGAGTATTTAATTTCCCCGGTACCTACCATATGTGGCAAACATTTCCTTATCCGCCACCCGGGGCGGACCGAGAAGATTTAAACGACCTGTAGTTCGAGTACCACCTTTAAGGAATGCTCAAGGCAGTTGGGTTCGACAAGACAAAGAAAAAGCGGAACTCTTTGCCCAACACCTAGCAGCAGTGTTCCAACCTCATGACATTCAATCCAACATTGATGTAACACCTGTTTATCAACCAAATCAGGACTTTAAAAGGGTCACGCCAATGGAAACTGCTAAAGAAATCGACAAAAATCTTAATCATAAAAAAGCACCAGGAATTGATGAAATATCACCGGGTCTATTCAAGGAACTTCCACTTAAAGCAATTATCTTGATCACATACTTATTTAATTCCTGTATGAGATTGAAGTATGTATCCAAATGCTTCAAAATGGCCCAAATAATTATGCTAAAGAAACCAGGTAAACCAGATGAAGAAGTAACATCATACATACCAATCTCACTGCTTCCGACCTTATCAAAGCTGTTCGAGAAACTGCTACTAAAGCCAATGGTAAACGTTCCTGATTTCCAATTTGGATTCCGGAATAACCACTCCATCATAGATCAAGTCCATCGAATAACTGCGATAATAGAGCAAGGGTTAGAAGAAAATAAATATTGCCCCGCCGTATTTCTGGATGTATCCCAGGCCTTCGATAGAGTTTGGCATGAGAGATTGACATTCAAAATGAGCAAAATTCTACCACAAAACTATTGCCAGCTGCTTAAATCATACCTCTCTGATCGCCAATTCAGAGTCATTCATGAAGAAACATGTTCTGACTATTATCCAGCGATTGCGGGAGTTCCGCAGGGAAGCGTATTGGGTCCTCTCCTCTACCTTCTGTATACTGCGGACATACCTACAACGAATAAAACATTCATCGGCACGTTCGCTGACGACACTGTAATTATGTCAGTAGACGAATCTCAACCAAGAGCAGTGGAAAATCTTCAACGAGCAATGGACAACGTTACTAAATGAACAATTGACTGGAAAATCGCACTTAATGAGCTCAAATCAACTTATGTGACATTTACGCTCCGACATAAAAATAACACTCTTCATATACACCTCAAAGGAGTGCAAGTGCCGCAGGCTGAATCGGCAAAATACCTTGGTCTACATTTGGATTCCAGGCTCAACTGGAAACATCACGTGAGACAAAAAGCTGAACAGATACGATTGCGGATGAAACGGCCATCTTAGCAGTTGCTAATTGCATAGAAGAATCTACAAGCAAATTGCAAAGAGCTACTAATATTGTCAGTACCTGGACCAAGAGATGGCGAATAAAACTTAATGAAACAAAATCTGTTCACGTAAACTTTACCAACAAGAAGGTCAACTGGATACCAGTAGAACTGAACTCACAGCAAATTCCCTATGCAAATACGGCAAAATATCTAAGCATGACTCTAGACGCGAAACTAAAATGGAAAGAGCATGTGAAAAAGAAAAAAGAAGAGTTAAACATCAAATACAGAAAGATGGATTGGCTCTTAGGAAGAAATTCTGAGCTAACTCTACATAATAAATTGCTACTATACCGGCAAATCCTAAAACCTGTGTGGACTTACGGTATTCAGCTCTGGGGCTGTACAAAGAAAACCAATGTCAATATCATCAAGTCATTCCAAAGCAAAGTCATTCGTGGAATAGTTAATGCACCGTGGTACATAAGAAATGACAACCTCCATAGAGATCTGAAGATGGATTTCGTTAGTGAAGAAATAAGCAAACACGCGAGAAAACACATGCAACGTATTAGCCTACACCAAAATGCTGAGATACGTCTTATGTTGGATGATTCAAACCTAGTAAGACGGCTGCGAAGGAAGAAACCGCATGATCTACAAGATCCAATCAGGATCGACTAAAAATATAATAAAATTGTAAAGGGGACTAGCCAAAGGGCTACAACCCTCCAAACAAGAATATAAATTATGAAAGATAAATTACTAGATGATTTGTAAATCAGTTGTAATAAATAAATATATAAAAAAAAAAAAAAAAAAGATACGATTGAAACAACGTCAAATGTACTGGTTAATTGGACATCATTCCAAAATGAACCTGTATTGCAAAAGACTGGTATATCAGACTATCTGTGAACCATGGATAATTATTATATAAACTGAATTGCTATATGGATTTAGAGGGAAATCACAAGATATAGCAAAAAAGTATCTCCCGAAAAGAAAACAATTCGTTTTTGTTAATGGCGCTGCTAGTAAGTGTAGCCTGGTGAAGCACGGTGTCCCTCAAGGCAGTGTACTCGGCCCCATGTTATTTTTATTATTTATAAATGACATGGGTAATCTCCCATTGGAAGGAAAACTTAGCTTATTTGCAGATGACTCTGCACGGAACTTCAACTTATGTCACATGATCTTGATATTTTGCTTGACTTTTTTAATGAGAATATGTTTTCTTATACTTGGCTAAAACTAAATACATGGTATTCCGTTCAAACTGTAAACCTCTTCCTACATTACCTAGTCTTGCTGTAGCAAATGTCAATATTGAGCTTGTTGAAACTTATAAATATTTAGGAATAATTTTAAACTCGAAAAAGGCGGAAAAATGTAGTTTCTAAAAAAACTCTTGTGCGTTATGTTCGTGCAGAATAAAAGTTTGTAGTCTCCCTACAGTCCATAAGTATTGACTATTTAAGAGATCCTAACGACTTTTGACCAAAATCGGTTCGCCGGAAGTGGTAGCTACCATAGGAGCTTTTTCGTTTTTCTAAATATATTGAAGTACTCATTCACAGCAAAAACGATTAAAAACTAAACAAATATTGACCCAGACCAGTTTAACAAAATTTAAACAGATAAATAGGTCAAAATGGGGGCAAATCGGTTCATCGGAAATGACAGCTTCTTCTATATGAGATTTTTCGTTTTTTTTAAATATTTTGAAAATTATTTAATTTATGAGAAAACTTCTATAAACTAAAAGACCATCTTTTAAAAGTTGAAGTTGAAGAAAAAGTTTTACAATACCGGTTCTTGGACCGGTTGCTACATCAGTTTTCAAACTTTAAGCGAAAATAACAATTATTAACAAAAAAACTGTTTTTCAGCAAAAAATCGGGACTAGTGTCCATACGGATTGTTTGATTTTGACGAAACTTCAGGATTATGTTTTTTTATAAATTTGCAGATATCAGTCGTTTTTAACGATTAAATACAAAATCATTGTAAATTAAATTTACTATTATTGTTCAGATAATTTTATAAAGTTTACTTCAAGTGACGAGATTTGATAAAAAAATTATTTAAAAATTAATTTAACTTTTTTACATTAAGGATCTTCCACCTTGTTCAGTCAGAGCATAAACAGGTTAATTTTACAATCAACAAGGGTTGACCAGTTTCACCAAGTATTCGAGAATGTACCATATATATTCCATTTAACCCCAAAGTGTCAAAAACGACAATCCTATTCATCGACCGTTTTTTAATTCAATAAAAATGTTCTAGTGCGAACTGGCAATGGAATCACACATTAGATTTCAAGTTAAAGTAACCCTGTAGCTGCGTTTATTTATAACTGCCAAAATTATTCTTGCTAAGTGAAGCCAGTTGTTCGCATCAAACAACAATGGACAAAAAATATTGATAAGCTTACATAATGATGATAAATATAATACAGGGTGGCTAACACGAAGTTTTACCAAAACAAAACATCACAGAATTTTTATTTTTTAATGAATTTTATTGAATCAAAGTAATAAATGTTCACAAATATTAAAATTTCCGAATTGCATTAGCAGTTCTCGATTTGGTCACCCTTACCCGCGATTATGGCCTTCAAACGGCTGACAAAGCTATTGCATGCAGCACGAAAGTTGCTTTGCGGTATTTTGGCCCATTCCCGGCGAAGCGCTTACTTGAGATGATAACACTTTGGTATTTTTTTGTCCCAACCTTGCTCTTCAGAATACCCCAAACCCAGAAATCTAGTAGATTTGCATCCGGTGAATTTGGCGGCCATTAGGCAGTGGAAATGAACCGCGGTACGTTATTTCTCCACCAATCCATCCAGGCTCTACGGCCGAAATGTTTTTGTACCCAAGTCTTCAACGCTCCCTCCAACACATGATCCCGATAAATTTAAGCATTTATCTTGATGTCACGGTCCAAAAAAAACGAGCGGTGAACGACTTGCGGCCGTTATGGCGGCCTAAACCATCACCATCGGCGGCGCTTGGTTTCGAGTGGCAATCCGTTGGCTCAAATTTTCAGTAGAACAAGTAAATCCGGTCGTTTTGCATGTTCACATATTGCTCAATAACGAACAGTGATTCATCGGAAAAAAACCAAATTCGGCAAATCGTCACTTTCGTGCAAGCGTAACAAATCCTTCGCTCTTTCCACTCTTACTTGTTTTTGCGTGTTTGCGGTGAGACCATGCGTTTTATGAAATTTCAAGGACTTTAGTCCAAAATGATCTTTCAATATGTGCTGAATCCGTTCGAGCGAAGTGTTCGCCTCACGAGCCGTTTTTTTGCCGCCACGGCGCGGATTCCGAGGTAATTTGGCCTTCACCTTCCGAATGATATCCGTCGATGATGCAGTGCGTTTCGGTTCACCACCATGGCGTTTTACAATGCTGCCAGTATCGTTAAAATGATTTATGGTGCGATACACAAACATTTTTTTCACATGCAGATGTTTTAACTGGTTAACAATCTGCGGCTGTGGTTTTCCAGTCAAATATAGATCAATCACACTATTACGCTTGAATTCTATTGCGGATAATTTTTTTTCTGAATATTTCGCACTGAAATTCTTTTGTACGCTTGTAAACAATAGAATGAACTGTCATTGTTGTTGATTTTAGCGCTCTGTCATCACTGGTTTGACAGAAATGACTGTCTGAAGTTGGTAACACTTCGTGTCAGTCATCCAGTATAAACATGAGATTTACATTAACGAAACATGTACTCGTAGTTATCTCAAAAATATCGAAATTAATGTATAAATAAACGTAGTTTTGTGTAATTAGCTGTTAAAATAATAATGGCTGTTAAAACCATTTGGGACATCACACGTAATTTTCGTGTAAGGCAATGGTTAAAAACGGCTACTTGGAATATGGAGATACATACTTGGAGCTGAAGTCGAGACGCTAGCTGGAGATGAGGAAATACCGAATTTAAACTGCCTAGCGGGTACGGTATTGAGAGCGGAAGTTGAGATCGATTTCAATGAAAAAAGTGAAACCAACATATTAGAAGACATTCAAATAAATCGTGAAAAACGAAGTGATGCCCGATATTGACTGCAATATGTGATATTGACTGCAATATTAATACAAAGGTGGACAGCTTTCGGGATACTCCTACTGATTTACCACTATCAAACGAATCTCACCTAGTAGAATTTTTCGAGTTGATTTTTACAGAAGATTTGATTACAAAAGTGGTGAATTTCACAAATTTGTATGCATCGCAAAATAAAAATAAACCACTAAATATTAGTAACAAAGAAATGTTCATTCCGTCATTGGAATCCTTATAATTTATGGATATAACAAATTACCAAGGAGAAAATGGCACTGGTCCAGATTTGACGATTGTCATAACACCACTAACAGCAAAACGACGAGAAGGAATCGATTTGACCAGATATGTAGTTCTCTGCAATTTGCTATTAATAATAGCCTTCCGGAAAATGATAAACTCGGTAAAGTGTGCTCGTTAATTGAGGAAATGAACAAAATATTTTTGAAATATGTTCCACTTCAAAACGGGTTGTCAGTAGATGAATCAATGATTCCGTATTTCGGCCGCCACGGGTGTAAGCAATTTGTAAGCAACAATCCTATCCATTTCGGCTTTAAATCATGGGCACAGAAAAATGGTTACTGTATGCAGTGTGATGTTTACCAAGGCAGAAACACTAAAAATTCAAATAAATTACCACTTTGCGAATCGGTCATTATGAATTTTGCAAATGTGCTAAAGGATAACTTTAAAAATGTAAAATTCTCATTGTTCTTCGATAATTTTTTCACCAATCCATTTGTCATCAATAAACTTTCGAATATAGATTATGGAGGCACCGGAACTGTTAGAGACCATCGCTGTGGAAAAGCCATTAGGTCAAATTACAAAAAATCTAAGAAAGGTTTATTAAATCGGTGGTTGGCAAAGAAAACCCAATAAAAACTTGTGTGCGCTAGTCTGCTGCGGAAAAAAAACCTGTGTACCACAACCACATATTGTACATATGTACAATCTATATATGGAAGGGGTAGATCTCTTCGATAACCAAGTTGCAAATTTTCGGTTAACTATTCATGGAAAGAAATGGTTAATGCCAATTGCCTTATGGATATTCGATTCCGCAATATCAAACTCTTGATTTCAAATATCAAATTTGAATAATATCAAATATTCGCACAATTAATAATTCTGGGGTCAACTGGGATATTCGTGGCAAGAAAAGATCAGGTGGTGACCACAACATATGCCCACCTCCAACTTCTGTTCTTTTTGACTGCTTCAATCAGTAAATGTAATTGTAACAAAAAGTTCAAACTTTCAGTGTATTTTTATTTTTAAAACTTTTGCTTTCATATTTTAAAATATTTTTGAAATATTCACTGCAGTTTAACTAAATCGAACTTTTTTAAATATATAAAGTAAAACACCGCCCCTACATAATTTTAAAATGTTGTTGCTGATACGACACATTGATACTACATATAATTGCTAATTTATTGGGATTCTCTATATTAAAGGAATTCTTTCACGAAAATAATGAGCTAATTCTGGTAGTACGAAATGTTTATGATGATAGTAAGCTACCATATGATGGTTGCAGTTTATACCTTTCGTTCATAGATGGCACGACTTCAAGTGGTCGGACATTTAGACAAAAAATTCGGCATGAGGCACACAGTAGAAATAAATTCTTATAATTCAAGCGACGTGCCACGCCTTACGAGGTATTTCTGTAGTTTTTTGTATTTTACATAATACACGTTCCATTCTCTTGCCAAATGATTAAATAAAACTTAAAGAAACACAACAGCGGCAACAACAACAAAAATATTTAAACTTTGTTATTTTTTTTGGATTTGTTCTTGTTACCATTATTATTTTGGAACGAAATAAACTCATCAAAAACAAATTATTCTTAATTAAGTTAATTTAAAAGTTCTTTTTGCCGTATAATTCGTATTCTTTTATAAACAATTTTTACCTGGCATTTTCTGTTTTAAACTCTTCCATTGTGTGTGGGATTGGAGGAGGTTTCGTACTAAACACTAGGCGATAATTCGTTTATTTTTAATAACATGGCTATGTATGTCGATACTATTTTTGTGTATATGTTTACGATTATTGGTGAGATGTCTAATCGATATGATTTATGCATTTTATGGTTATGTGTATTATGGGCGCACAGGCATGCGTGCTACTTGGTCAGCATATAAATCCATAATATCAAATACATAACTATTATCATCTTGCTAACTATTGTATATGACATAAGAACATCAACTCTGTATATATGACACTTTCTTCTCTACATCCATACAACATTTCGGTGGGAGGTTGTTGAGGATGATGATGGAGTGGTGTTAAACATAAAAAGTATATAAACAAATTACTAAACATTTTGTTGTTGTTAGTTGTGTGTAAAATATACGTGCGAGTTTAACGTCTTTCACGATAAAACTATTTAGTTGGTTGATGTTGGTGTGGTGTTCTATTTTAACCTTGATTAGGGAAATTTAATGGAAACACAACTTTTATGTTCAAACGTATATTGTAGTTTGAAACTTATATATAAAATATAGTTATGGATAACTTTTTATAAAGGAAAGTTTTAGGTATTTCGGTTCCAGTATTTATCGAAATAAAATTTGAAATAAAAATTATGTATAGAAACTTTATAATTGGACATTTGACACTTAAAAGAAAAGCAACAGGAAATGGATATGTCGGATTATATTTGACGCACTTTATTATATTGTAATGTTCTTCGATTAGATTCAAGATCGCGTGCCGTTGCGAAACACTCTGTAACTAATTTTCTTGTCCCCATAATTTAGAAATTATTTTAAAAAAGCGTTAATCTTTTAACTTTTATGAAGGGAGTTCTCTTATTTAAATATTTTATAGTTATTTCAGTAAGATTTTCATACTTAAGGTATTTGAAGACTAATTTCAAAAATATTTTCATGAAAAAGTGCACAATCACTGGTGAAAAACAAAACCAAAGATTTCATAAAAACTAAACCATTAACAAAGAAGTCAATACAGAAAACTCAACATGCTTAATTGAAATTATTGTTTCGAAAGATCTCGAAAAGGATTAGCCTAAAACAAATGGAACAACGTCGCAAGAGGTCTGGAGTATTTACACAAATGAACTAAATGAACGTTTGAGCTTACAACTAGGGTCGGGATTTTTAAATTCCAATTTAGAACGGCGCTCGACAAAACTCCATTGAAGCAGCCAACTAATAGTAGTTATATACGGTGGTTCATATAGAGTTAATAGTAGCCTTCAGTGATGGAACAGCTGAGATGTTGCAAAAAATTTCAGGAGAAGACCGCAACATTTTTCGTATGATAAAAAAGCGTTGAAATGGCAGAACACAAATAGTTCAAGTGAAATTTGTATCGCATCGTAATGAGGAGACGCTACTAGTAACACTTTTAAGTATAACATTAGAACAGTTGTTCGATCAACAAAATACATTTTTGAAGGGGTGAATATAAAACAATTACGGCTACCAAAAATATAGATTAAAAAAATTCAATTAAAAAATTATGTTTGGGTTATCCGGCAGAATACGGAAAAAGATGATGTGATGATACCAGATCTTCATGCAAACCGGGAACGTAGGGTGAGCATATCCGCGTTAATTTTTATATGTCTGTGTATACTGACGGTTAAAAACCTAAATTTTTGATGATCTAACTCGTAAGGTCGTTTCAAAATTAGCTGGAAAGGATTTTATTATTCGAAAATACCTCGAGTAGTGTTGGCTCTGCAGTCGTAGTTACAGCCTCTTACATCATTATGTCCATACGTGCGATCGTGACCTGGTGTGGATCATTCAACTTGGAACAAGCGACACGAATTCAAACACGATTCGAATTGAAACAAAAGCGGTGTAAATGTGAATCACAGTAAATTTGTTGTATTTGTCACAAATAGTTGTTGTTGTCAAAATAAACATGGCCAATAACAACACGGAATTTGCTTAAGAAGGACTGGAACCTAAATGTAATTTATGTTATGAT
Organism: Nephrotoma guestfalica; assembly: GCA_963691935.1. NCBI lineage: Eukaryota > Metazoa > Arthropoda > Insecta > Diptera > Tipulidae > Nephrotoma > Nephrotoma guestfalica. The sequence goes on from OY829914.1 coordinate 43,150,966, forward strand.
TAAAATAAATCAAATTGTGGGGTTTTATATTGACATTTAAGTGATTCACATTGAATTTGTTGCTGTTGACACAAATTGTTGTTGTTGTCAAAATAAACATGGCCGAAAATAACACGGAATTTACTTAACAAGGACTAGAAATCAATATGTAATTTATGTTATGATTAAAATAGTTCAAATTGTTGGGTTTCATATTGACTTTTAAGTGAGTCACATTGAATTTGTTGTACTTCTCAAAAATAGTTGTTGTTGTCAAAATAAACATGGCCGATAATAACACGGAATTTACTTAACATGGACTAGAAATCAATATATAATTTATGTTATGATTAAAATAATTCACACTGTTGGGTTTTATATTGAATTTTAAGTGATTCACATTAAATTTGTTGTATTTGTCAAAAACAGTTGTTGTTGTCAAAATAAATATGGCCAATAATAACACGGAATTTACTTAACAAGGACTAGAAACCTATATGTAATTTATGTTATGATTAAAATAATTCAGATTGTTGGGTTTTATATTGACTTTTAAGTGATTTACATTGAATTTGTTGTATTTGTCAAAAATAGTTGTTGTTGTCAAAATAAACATGGCCAATAATAACACGGAATTTACTTAACAAGGACTAGAAACCTATATGTAATTTTTGTTATGATTAAAATAATTCAAATTGTTGGGTTTTATATTGACTTTTAAGTGATTCACATTGAATTTGTTGTATTTGTCAAAAATAGTTGTTGTTGTCAAAATAAACATGGCCAATAATAACACGGAATTTACTTAACAAGGACTAGAAAGCTATATGTAATTTATGTTATGATTAAAATAATTCAGATTGTTGGGTTTTATATTGACTTTTAAGTGATTTACATTGAATTTGTTGTATTTGTCAAAAATAGTTGTTGTTGTCAAAATAAACATGGCCAATAATAACACGGAATTTACTTAACAAGGACTAGAAACTTATATGTAATTTATGTTATGATTAAAATAATTCAGATTGTTGGGTTTCATATTGACTTTTATATGAATCACTTTAAATTTGTTGTATTTGTCACAAATAGTTGTTGTTGTCAAAATAATCATGGCCGATAACAACACGGTATTTACTTAACAAGAACTAGAAACTTATACGTAATTTATGTTATGATTAAAATAATTCAGATTGTTGGGTTTTATATTGACTTTTATATGAACCACTTTAAATTTGTTGTATTTGTCACAAATAGTTGTTGTTGTCAAAATCAACATGGCCGATAACAACACGGTATTTACTTAACAAGAACTAGAAACTTATATGTAATTTATGTTATGATTAAAATAATTCAGATTGTTGGGTTTCATAATGACTTTTATATGAATCACTTTAAATTTGTTGTATTTGTCACAAATAGTTGTTGTTGTCAAAATAATCATGGCCGATAACAACACGGTATTTACTTAACAAGAACTAGAAACTTATACGTAATTTATGTTATGATTAAAATAATTCAGATTGTTGGGTTTTATATTGACTTTTATATGAACCACTTTAAATTTGTTGTATTTGTCACAAATAGTTGTTGTTGTCAAAATCAACATGGCCGATAACAACACGGTATTTACTTAACAAGAACTAGAAACTTATACGTAATTTATGTTATGATTAAAATAATTCAGATTGTTGGGTTTTATAATGACTTTTAAGTGATTCACATTAAATTTGTTGTATTTGTCACAAATAGTTGTTGTTGTCAAAATAAACATGGCCGATAGCAACTCGGTATTTACTTGACAAGAACTACAAACTTATACGTAATTCATGTTATGATTAAAATAATTCAGATTGTTGGGTTTTATATTGACTTGTGATTCACATTAAATTTGTTGTATTTGTCACAAATAGTTGTTGTTGTCAAAATAAACATGGCCGATAACAACACGGTATTTACTTAACAAGAACTAGAAACTTATACGTAATTTATGTTATGATTAAAATAATTCAGATTGTTGGGTTTTATATTGACTTTTATATGAACCACTTTAAATTTGTTGTATTTGTCACAAATAGTTGTTGTTGTCAAAATAAACATGGCCGATAGCAACTCGGTATTTACTTAACAAGAACTAGAAACTTATATGTAATTTATGTTATGATTAAAATAATTCAGATTGTTGGGTTTCATAATGACTTTTATATGAATCACTTTAAATTTGTTGTATTTGTCACAAATAGTTGTTGTTGTCAAAATAATCATGGCCGATAACAACACGGTATTTACTTAACAAGAACTAGAAACTTATACGTAATTTATGTTATGATTAAAATAATTCAGATTGTTGGGTTTTATATTGACTTTTATATGAACCACTTTAAATTTGTTGTATTTGTCACAAATAGTTGTTGTTGTCAAAATAAACATGGCCGATAACAACACGGTATTTACTTAACAAGAACTAGAAACTTATATGTAATTTATGTTATGATTAAAATAATTCAGATTGTTGGGTTTCATAATGACTTTTATATGAATCACTTTAAATTTGTTGTATTTGTCACAAATAGTTGTTGTTGTCAAAATAATCATGGCCGATAACAACACGGTATTTACTTAACAAGAACTAGAAACTTATACGTAATTTATGTTATGATTAAAATAATTCAGATTGTTGGGTTTTATATTGACTTTTATATGAACCACTTTAAATTTGTTGTATTTGTCACAAATAGTTGTTGTTGTCAAAATCAACATGGCCGATAACAACACGGTATTTACTTAACAAGAACTAGAAACTTATACGTAATTTATGTTATGATTAAAATAATTCAGATTGTTGGGTTTTATAATGACTTTTAAGTGATTCACATTAAATTTGTTGTATTTGTCACAAATAGTTGTTGTTGTCAAAATAAACATGGCCGATAGCAACTCGGTATTTACTTGACAAGAACTACAAACTTATACGTAATTCATGTTATGATTAAAATAATTCAGATTGTTGGGTTTTATATTGACTTGTGATTCACATTAAATTTGTTGTATTTGTCACAAATAGTTGTTGTTGTCAAAATAAACATGGCCGATAGCAACTCGGTATTTACTTGACAAGAACTACAAACTTATACGTAATTTATGTTATGATTAAAATAATTCAGATTGTTGGGTTTTATATTGACTTGTGATTCACATTAAATTTGTTGTATTTGTCACAAATAGTTGTTGTTGTCAAAATAAACATGGCCGATAACAACACGGTATTTACTTAACAAGAACTAGAAACTTATACGTAATTTATGTTATGATTAAAATAATTCAGATTGTTGGGTTTTATATTGACTTTTATATGAACCACTTTAAATTTGTTGTATTTGTCAAAAATTGTTGTTTTTGTCAAAATAAACATGGCCGATAATAATACGGAATTTACTTTAGAAGGACTAGAAACCTAAACGTGATTTATGTTATGATTAAAATAATTCAAACTGTTGGGTTTTATATTGACTTTTGTATGAATCACTTTAAATTTGTTGTATTTGTCAAAAATTGTTGTTGTTGTCAAAATAAACATGGCCGATAATAGCACGGAATTTACTTTAGAAGGACTAGAAACCTATATGTAATTTATGTTATGATTAAAATAATTCAAATTGTTGGGTTTTATATTGACTTTTGTATGAACCACTTTAAATTTGTTGTATTTGTCAAAAATTGTTGTTTTTGTCAAAATAAACATGGCCGATAATAATACGGAATTTACTTTAGAAGGACTAGAAACCTATACGTGATTTATGTTATGATTAAAATAATTCAAACTGTTGGGTTTTATATTGACTTTTGTATGAATCACTTTAAATTTGTTGTATTTGTCAAAAATTGTTGTTGTTGTCAAAATAAACATGGCGGATAATAGCACGGAATTTATTTTAGAAGGACTAGAAACCTATATGTGATTTATGTTATGATTAAAATAATTCAGATTGTTGGGTTTCATAATGACTTTTATATGAATCACTTTAAATTTGTTGTTCTTGTCAAAAATAGTTGTTGTTGTCAAAATAAATATGGCCGATAATAGCACGGAATTTACTCTAGAAGGACTAGAAACCTATATGTAATTTATGTTGTGATTAGAAGAATTCAAATTGTTGGGTTTTACATTGACATTTAAGTGATTCACATTAAATTTGTTTGTATTTGCCAAAAATAGTTGTTGTTGTCAAGATAAATATGGCTGATAATAACACAGAAATTACTTTACATGGACTAGAAACCTTTAATATTTTACTTTCGTGTTAAATATTTAATTTGATTTAATTGCAGTAGTTCGAAAAATTAAAATTATTTCTTAGAGAATCGCTAGATGCAATTGCTGAAGAATCATGCCATTTATAACCAATATATCTATAAAATCTTTGTCGATTTCTTTAGTAGATAAGGATTGTGATGTGTTCTGCGGTACGGTCGTTAGATGTCTGAATCCGTTTTTCAAAAAAATTATACATTTCCTATACTCCGTCTTGATATGTGTAAAGAGGCTGCAGGAATAGGTCAACGGGCCTATACCGTGGTTTACTAGGGACACTTTCCCAGTTCGTGGTCCTTCATTCTAACCAATCAGCCAATCAATTAAGTGCAATTATAAAAATATACTATCAAATGTTTGTATTTTGCATATCTTACAATTTAAAAAATTTATTTATTCCTAATTATTTATACCCAACTAATTTATTTTACAATTTCGCTATATACTTGGAATAACCAATTATTATTTTTTTTTTCAGGTAAGACCCATTGTAGATCGGGTACATCACAGGTTTGTATTTATACAGAACAAAATTTAATTGAGTTAGCAATATTTTATTTATTTTATTAAAGCCAACCTCAAATTGTGCGCCCTAACAAACTCGTGTATTTCCACGGTCATTAAAAATTAATTTGTTAAGATATAATAAAGTATAATTATCTTTTATAATATAACTTGACGACGGCGGGTGGCCTGTACGTACATATATACAACATTGCTCATTGCTTTACGATCGAATCAAATTCTGTACCAAAACAAAAAACGATTAGAATTTTTTAATACACACATCTTAATAGGCATATTGTAATCTAGATTGTATACCATGACGTCTTAATAAATATATAGTTTTAACCGTATTTACGCATGTTTTGACATTTTGTGAAAGTATACGACTGGTAAATGCTACAATACAATTTTTTTTATGATTGATCTACCGTAATTACCTGGATAATATTACTATGTTTTGTTACAGTTGTATACCGACCCATTTCAAATAAATTGTAGGTCTATCGATTGTTCCTCAAAAATACTAGTTTTTATATCGTACTCGTATAATTTGTCATAATATTATTACATGCTAAATGTGTACATGTTCCCATGCCCTTGAATCGTAATTGTTCGTACACTGTGTACAAAAATGTTATGCGGTTTTGATTTTTATTTTCCTGCTTGAAGCTTTAAAAACTAATTTGTATTGTCAAAATTAAATTAATAGTATCTGTGATTAATAGTCACAATGTAACAAAAATATATTGAATCCACAGCAATAATATATTTTGATAGTGTACGAGTATATAGGTAGGTATATACGAGTAGGTTCATACCATAAAATGATATAGGTAAATGCTGTATATTGAAATTCTTTAAATCGATTATGGTTTTGAGTGATTTGCTTTTTGTCGTTATTTCCCAGTTTTATGTTTTGAGCACAAAAAGGATTAATCATTTACCTATTTGCTATGTATACGTACTCGTATATACATGATTGGTTGTTATATATAGGTTATATCTTATATCCTGTGTATATTATAAATTACCAAAGGGAATTGAAATGATTCCAATAATATTTCTTGTTATCGATTGTTTAGTTCGTGAAAAATTGTTTACCATCCATCATATACCTCTTTTATGATGAAGTAGCTTCTCTGAATAAGTAGACGGGAAAGCAATTAAATTTTGTGATTTACGATGTCACAGTAAACGCATATATCAAGGTAATATTATTGAAATAATTTTGTAAATCAAAAGTTCAAAAGTTTTCGATATAAATTGAAAATCCTTAGAGCTTTTAAAATTTTTTTGTTAAATAACACATTCATCAAAGAACACAGTTTATCCTCGTATGAACTTTTGAAAAATGAGCTTTTTAACTTGTTCCTTAAATACTTTAAAATAAACTTTAGCTGTAGCTTTATAACCAAGTAATTCCTTCTTGTTTCTTGTTAGATGGATGAATACTTTTTTATATACTCAATTTGTAACAAAAAATGATAAATGTTGATAAGATTTTGTTCTGCAGAAGTGTTTAACCTAGTTCTTCTAAAATTTGCATTATCTTGTCCAAATTGAACATATGTTACTGTCAAATTAAGAATAAAGCTTTTCAGTTAATTTATTGCTTAAAAAATATTATAAATTATATAATATTTGGCCGAAACTTCTAGAACTTCAATAAAGCTGTTTGAAGGTGCCGATATCTATGCAACATTGATACGTAAACGTAAAATTTATATGCTTTAACAAGACAAATAAATAAACAGTTTACCACACTTTGTTATGTGCCTGACGCCAAATTGTCATAATTTTCGAACACATACCGAATGATTTGTGTCAGCAAAGAATAATTGGTATGAACTATCCATGAATATAGTCGAAATAGTTAGTCGAGTTAGTCGAAAATTTAAACAAAATTCGCTGTGGGGCACGTAGTAGGGTGAAACACTCACTAATAAACATCCTTAAATTTTTTTTTACTTTTGAAACGTCACTTTTACATTTTTAATTGAAAATTTTTTAAAAAGTAGGTTTAATTGAAAAAATTACATTTTTCGAGTATTGGGCCATCCTGTTCCAGAAGTGGGCCACTCTGTTCCAGTAATGGGTTGTTTACTTTTGCCAGTAGTTCGCCTTTTAAGTAATATATATATACATATATATATATATATATATATATATATATATATATATATATATATATATATATATATATATATATATATATATATATATATATATATATATATATATATATATATATATATATATATTATATATATATATATATATATATATATGTATTTATATATATATATATATATATATATATATATATATATATATATATATATATATATATACATATATATATATATATATATATATATATATATATATATATATATATATATATATATATATATATATATATGTATATATATATATATATATATATATATATATATATATATATATATATATATATATATATATATATATATATATATATATATATATATATATATATATATATATATATATATATATATATATATATATATATATATATATATATATATATATATATATATATATATATGTATATATATGTGGATCGTTATAATACTCATCGTTGGCCATTATTATTACATCCGAAAATCCGGTCCTGAAAACATAAAACATACATAACGTGAATTACCAATCCAAACTTACCTTGCTGCACCTTATACACAAAATAATAATTGGCAAGAGTTCGACAATTTGCATTTGACCAGTGAAGACCGAAGAGAAAATTATAAAATAAATAAAGTTATAAAATTAGAGTGGTTTAATCGTTTTATTTCTATACCAATTCCTTCAAGAAATCCTACATGTGGGCTCAACCGGGATTCGCTTATTAAGTTCATGTCGCTGCCACTATCCACCATAGCACATACAATCGGTATGCTGGATTGTACCTGCTTTACATCTTTATATGTATACCCCTCGTTCATATTTAATGATGTACAAGCAGCATTCTTTGTGTTTTTTTCACGTCGTCAGATGAATATCGACAAGATGTGTCACGAGCAAGGTCACTTTTCACAGAAAAAGACACAAGAATTAGTCAGTCGCTGATTTGTCATAATACCCAAGATTAAGAAGAAGATTCAGTCCTGTATACAAAATTGCATACCTTGCATATTAGCGGGAAGGAAAGAAGGGAAACAAGATGGGTTTCTGTATTGTCTACCAAAAGGTGATCGTCTTCTTCTTACAAATCACGCCGATTACTTAGGACATCTTGTAGCAACGCGGAAACAATATAACAATATACTGTGCGTCATCGACTCATTCACCAAATTTGTTTGGCTATACCCAACAAAAACAGTGAGTGTGAAGGAAGCTATACAGAAGTTACAGTCGCAGAAGTCAGTTTTTGGTAATCCAAAAACGATTATTTCTGATAAAGGTTCAGCTTTTACAGCAGAAGAGTTTAGAAAGTACTGCAAAAAAGAAGATATACAACTTTTTACGACAACTACTGGCGTAGCAAGAGGAAACGGTCAGGCACTTTCTAAACTATCTTTAGAAAAGCCAGAATAATGGTTTAAGCAAGTCGGGCTGTTGCAGCGATATCTGAATAATTCCTATCAAAGACGGATTACTATGACGCTATTCGAACTACTGTTTGAGGCAAAAATGAGATGTCCTGAAGAGAGCAAAGTAACGGGGGTAGTCAAAGAAGAAATGGCAATCCAATATAAGCACGACTTCTTTCAAATGAGGCAAAAAGCCAAACAGGCAATATGTAAAATTCAAGAAGAAAACAAAAAACAATACAACAAGCATCGAAAAAGAGTGATAAAGTATAAGGTAGGTGATTTGGTTGCTATCAAAAGAACACAATTTTCGCCGGGAAACAAAATCAAACAAAAATTTTGGGGTCCTTATACTATTGTCAACGTTAAAGGAAGATACCGATATGATGTCATGAAAACTAGTGATACTGAGGGTCCAAAACGCACATCTACAAGCGCCGATTATATGAAATCATTTTATTACGTTCTTAACAGTGATGGCGAGAGTGAAAACGAGAATGAAGATGGAGAAAGAAAAAATAATCTCAGGGAGCTTGAAAAGGAGGGTGCTGTAACCGAGATTACCAACCAACAAAATGTATCTGGGTCGGATTCATATGCAGGAGGGCCGAGTGGGTTGCTATAATACTCATCGTGCAACATCTATGTATTCACCGGTTTTGGTAAGGGTTCGACAATTTGGATTTGACCAGTGAAATAAAATTAGAGTGGTTTAGTCGTTTTATTTCTATACCAATTCATTCAAGAAATTTTACTGATATTTATATATATATATATATATATATATATATATATATATATATATATATATATATATATATATATATATATATATATATATATATATATATATATATATATATATATATATATATATATATATATATATATATATATATATATATATATATATATATATTCAAAATCTATTCATCAACGACAATGGCAATACCCAAACGCACAGAATCCCGAAATTAAGAAACAAATCAACGAACTATTCCAAAATATAATAGTTAGGGAAAGCAATAGTCCTTGGACTAGTCCCATTATAATAGCATCGAAAAAGAAATTTATGAACCTAACGAATAAAAGTTCAGAACGCTTTCCGGTACCCAATGTCAAAGAGCTACTCGATCAGCTCAATATTTCTCCGTTATCGACCTCAAATTAGGATTCCATCAAGTCCGCATGCAAAAAGTAGGTATTCAAAAATCCACTTTTTAAGCGTTATTTAAATCACAATGAATATTCACGAATGCCTTTCGATTTTAAAAATGCCCTTGTCTTTTTGCGACTAATGAATCGTATACTAAACGATTTAATAGGCAAGTCATGTATGTGTTTATGGACGATATAATTGTCCACAGTAAAGCACGAAAACCGCGTACCGCCAACTTTTTGAGAGACTAAAAAAACGCGAATATGCATATCCAAATTGAAAAATGTAAATGGATATGCAAACGGAAATCAAATTCCTAGGCCATATAGTCACTCATCACGGAATAAAACATGACCCGGAACAAATAGAAAAAGGTTGTAAATTCCCAATCCGAAAAATTTCTATCAGAAAATCCTTGGTTTGCTTGGATATTATATATAGGAGGTTTGTAAGGAACTTTGCGGATAAAACAAAATACATGTCAAAACTTTTGAAAATTGAGCAAAAATAAAAATAACTGACTCAAGAAACGTAAACTGCTTTAACCAATGCAAGTAAATGTTAACCAAACAACACATACTAGTCTATCCAGACTGTACAAACAAATTCAGATTGACAATTGACGCTTCAAATGTTGCTATAGAAGCTATATTATCGCAAGATGACACTGATCTACTCATAGCATACGCTAGTCGGACCCTATCCGGCACGGCACGAAAATATGACGCAACAAATAAGGAGTTGTTAGCTATCGTTTGGGCAACCAAACACTTTCGTCCGTACCATTACGTTACAAATTTTGATATTTATACCGACCACCGACTATTAGAGTGGTTAATGAATATAAAGGACCCATCATCCAAACTATACCTTCAGAACTTCAAATCGAGACTAAACAATTTCAAAATGGGAATGAACAATTTCAAATTGGGACTAAATATTTTATTCAACAAGTATTATAACAATTTTAAATTTGATCAGGCTTTTCAAAAATAAAAGACAGCATTTTTTATTAATAGTTTCTTAATTAATTCATCCCTAAACATCGTTAAGAAAGTTGAAGCAGATAATATAAGGAAGCAAATATGTGCATTGGAGACTAATTGTAAAAACTTTATAGGCGTAAAGAAATCAACTGAATATCGATAGGTGAATAACCAACAAACACCCGCAGATCAATGTGGTGGTAAGCGGAAAATAAAAATAACTAATGAACATCGAGTATTTATTGAAAGTTATATTGAGGAAGATCCTAGAATAACTTTAAAACAACTGAGAGATAAATTCCAAGATAATCATCAAATTGTTGTTTCTACGGAATGTTTGAGAAAATACTTAGATGGATTACTGTATATGTTGAAAGACATTCGAAGAGAGCCAGATGTGGTTACGTTCACAAACTTTGAGAACATCAATCAAACAATACATCCATAATCTATATGGATGAAACTAATTTCAGTTTATATATATCGAGAACCAAAGGTCGTTCCAAAAATGGCACTCGTTGAACTCACAGCAGGCAGTCGAGGATCCAATATACATGTAATTGGATGTATAGGTAATGTGGGTTTGATTCATCATGAAATTAAAAGAGGACCATTTAAGAAACCAGAAGCAAAAGAATTCATACGTCGCTGTCTTTGGAATGCTCAAAATATATATAGAACTTCAATCGTAATGGTGATTGATAATGCACCATGTCATGTTGCCATTGGGGAAGTATTTCTAGAAGAAGAATTTTTTATTAATCACCAACTAAGACTCGACCCATATAGTCCAATGTTAAATGCAATTGAATATGTTTGGTCAAACTTAAAATTTGGAGTCAAAAGCGATTTAACTATCCACTAGCCGCGAATCCTAGCTGATAAAGGTAGATCAAATTTAACACAAACAGAGTTCCGTCTACTACGGCTAGATCATATAATTCGCGCAAACATAACTACGAAGATTTCTGTTCCTAATTGTAACCGGCACGTCGCTTATATTCAAAAATGTATTCCGGACGCGATATGAATATGAATGATATTTTATTAATAAATTGTTAATAAATATAACTATTTTAAATTAACTGGAATAAATTATTTATTTTTTATTACCATTGTGAAATTGTTTATTCCCACTTTGAAATTGTTTAGCTCCAATTTGAAATTGTTCAGTCCCAATTTGAAATTGTTCAGTCCCAATTTCAAGTTGTAAAGGTATAGTTAGGTGGAGGATAGGCCATACAAGGGAACCAATTATAAAAAATTGTTCAAAGACCGAACGAGGATGGAATACATGGAATATGAATTTACCGAAGCATCTTTAATCCAAATCCTGAATTCCATGAAGAAACGAAAAATAATAACAGCAATTAAATGCGACAACAAAACTGCAACATTAATCGATCAATTTATTAGAAAGGAGAATTCAAGGAAATTAACATCAACATTTTACGAACAGAGACAGAACTCCAATATGTTGAAAACATTGAAATATAAATTCAAATTGCATCCAAAGAACATGATAAGTGAACGTTACAACAAAAATAACATAAAAATTTGTTTCCTCAATATATGAGAAGTGTAACGCAAAAAGTAATTAACAACTGTACGACTTGCAAAAATAATACCAGGATGGCACCGTGCCAACACAGTCGTCGGAAGTATTATAACCTGAAATTATACCCGAACTAGAGAACCGAACGGAGAAACCGAAATAGAAGACCAAGTTCAACCAGAAAATCTAGACGAAGGAACTAATCCAGAAATAACCAAACACTCACAAAAACAAATTATAGTGGAGACCCACGATACTTACCATCGCGGAATAAACGAAAATTTTCAAAAAATCAAATGAAAATATCAATTTCAGTCCCCCAACATGAAGGAAATGATCACCGAATACATTGAAAAAATACGGAAAAAATAAAAAGAGATGCACGATATAGTATCAGACATAGCTAGAAAAAGAAAAGAAACAAAAATGAACAAATTAAACAAAACATGCTCGGCACCAAAACAATTTAAGGAGAATAACATAATCTTCGAAAAACAGACCAGTAGAGAAAAACTTTATCTTAAATAAATTAGGCACACGGTACAAAATGACGAACAAGGACCAACATTAGTTTCTACCAAGAGAAAGGTTCACAAACAACGAATTAAAAATATTGTCATTACAGGACTGCCGGCGCTGAATACACGATCACGGACTAAAGCAAGAATAAATGAAGACAACAAATATCTGTTCCACGTGATAAATATTTCATCATATCCACCGATGCTCAACGAAGTAAATATAAATTAAATTAAGTACACATAAGAATAATGCATGAAAATTCAAATTTAAGGAACATTTACGTATCCAGACTTAGCTTAGAACACTAACAAATCGCTTCGTTCTCGACTGTCAAGTCCATCTGGGCTTTACAGAGGCCGAGTTTTTGTTGAAAAGCTGCGTGTTTTGTCAAAAATCGTTAACTCCTCCTAAGTTTTGGAAACAATACTTGGACCGATATTGCAGCAAATTTAATTGGGGATCTTTTAGTTCCAATATATTAACAAACAACGGAAAAATGTCTACGAAAGAAGCCACTACCGTTGTGCCGATTTGGTTAAAAACCACTAGGAGCTCCCAATTTATGAAAAAAAGCTTAAGTATAAAGTTTCACCTCGATCAGATAAACCTTCTGAGATGTAAAGGAGACACACCACACATAGAAACTTTTTAAAACCACTGACTTTACTTCAGCGATATAGCGAAAGGCAAATCAGCAAAAATTGTAAAGTTTTCTTGATTACTATACTTAATTTTACTACCTAATAGGAAGTAAAATTCTTCCATTCCCTGGGTTATTTACTTTTCCATGCAAAACAGCATATTCCCTCATTCATTTACGAATATTTCAATGCATATGGTTTACTGAGTAAGGTAGCACTCAAACAAAAATAAGAGGAAAATCTCCACCGGATACCTTCTAAGATCTGAATGTTATCCTGATCAATATCCACCATTCTGTATAAACTTTGTTGATCATTTTCTAGCAGCAATCTTCTAGTGACGAGCACATCTACAGGTGCACGATTAAAAACTCCAACCTTACAGGCACCGCTAACACAAAGGTTAGCTCTGTTACAGCATCACTAAATCATATTATCTTACAATGCCTAAAATAATTTAATCGCGCGACGCCTATGGACTTGCTGCTAGAATGAGAAAAATGTATCGTTGTGGCAGACGCTCAATCGAAATTGGCCTTGACTCATCATCATTTTCGTACAATTTGATTCTTGGATTAGTACGAAAATTTCTCGAGAGGATTCTCTGCGATCTTCGATCGCCGATATGCTTAAAAGCTTGCTCAATGCTTGATGTTATCAGCAGTGCGAGATAGAAAGTAGTAATTTCAAATTTTTTAACACAGCTAAATTGAATCTGATTATGAGCGCCGTTAATACTAGGAATGTGCTGTTGCGTATTTTGTACTACCGTAGTGAAAAGGGATGAAAGGAGAAAATAATTACTTGTGGGATCTATATAGGCTCTGTACTCGGTCAAACTCTATATTATATCAGACGATGTTCTCATTGTAACAGTCACCAAGGAGGTGTTTGGCCGAGCTTAGAACATCCGGTAAGCATTCTAATTCAGACGTAGAATACTTCGACTGAGTCGGGCTTAATTTCCGTGACATGAATGAAATAGGATATTCTGGTCCCTCATCAGTTTTTGGTACAACAAGGCACCAACAAACGAATTACTGGCATCGGACCTGATAAAAAACCGTTTACTATAATCGGGATTTCTTAAAATGGGAGCTCTAGTCATGAGATCCTTTATAGTTTCAAATGCTTTCCGAGCTTCTAAATTTCACACAAATTTAGGATGTTGTTTTAATAAATCGGTGATGGGGGAAGTTACGGAGGCGTCGTAGTTATTGATAAAACGTTGATACCACCCTACCATTCCTAAAAATCGACGGATATGTTTAACCGAACTATAGGCACAGGAAAGTTTCTTATAACCTTGATTTTTATAGGGTCTGTTCTTAGGCCTCTTTCTCCGATCAAATACCCCAAATAGCGTATTTCACGCATAAGAAATTGGCTTCTATCCAAATCTATGGTCAAATTAGCTTGTTTGAGCCATCCAGATAATAATTGTAGCAATCGAATATGTTTCACGAATGAGGCAGATACTACCAACAGATCGTCCAGGTACACAAAAATATTGTCAGGCCAAAAGGCATACCACAAAACTGATACAATGGTCTTCCCGGAAAGGTAAATGCAGTCTTATCTCGTGATTCCTTGGCATCCCAACAAACTATCAATTTGAGGTAACGGATAGGCATCCTTTTGGTGACAGCATCTACTTTCCGGGAATCCAGGCACAAACGTGATTAATCGTTAGATTTTTTTACTAGGATGAACGGGGAAGACAATGCACTATTACTTTCTTCGACAATACCTAGTTTTAACATGCGATCTAGCTCTTCATATATTAATTTTTGAATTATGGGTGATACGGGGTAATACCGCTGTTTGATCGCAGAGCTATTATTAACATCGATATGGTGAGCCAACAACGTAGTTTTTCCTAGACCTTTCTCTTTCGAAGACGAAAAAGACTTAATTGTATCCTGAAGTAAACGATCCTGCTCTAATGTTAACGCATGCGTATTTGCGGGAACCCCTTTCACATGTACCACTTCATAAATAGCGGTTGGAACAATTGAAAATTTTGCTTAAAAAAAGTTCACTTTCTTTACCCAATATACTCAAAGAAGCTCCGCTATCTAATAGCCCTGACTACGTGGCCTTGAATACCGATGTCCAGAAACGGTCGGGAATCATTTAGGTCAGATGTAATGGTAGCAATGCAGGTCTTCTTAAATGTTCTACCACGTCGCCAGTAAGTTTTCCGCCGGCTGACACTGTTACACGCACTGGCAATACCGTTTGGGCTCCCACCGAATCCTGTTTCCTACTAACTTCGGAGGCGTCAGATGTGTAAAAATTACTTAGATTCGTCGATGGACTATCGACCTAATGCTGGTTATTGAGTAGTTTACTATGATATTGAGAGAATTTTTGCGTTTTCGGTGGTAGTAGGTACTTCGAATTTCTCCCCTTGAAAAGATTTTGGGTGCGTTAAGGTTTTTGTCGGGCGAAACCTCCCCGGATTGATTACGCCCGAACTGGTGTTTTCTGTTATTCGCTGTGTACACTTTAAACAATGTGGTTTGATAACTCCCACCTTACCACATCCATAACAGAATAATCTTCAAGTCAAGACAATTCCAGCAAACCGAATATGTTTCAGAATAGTTAGTTGGGGTAGAGCGTGTCGATTGATTACCAGGTCTAGAACCATGTTGAATGGCCTCCAACTTTATGGGATTCCTATCGAAGTTTCCGGGTTCTCCTAAATAAGTATCTTTTTGGGTAATGAAATTTGAATCATTCTTATGCTCGACTTCACAAACATTCACAAAACGTTTGAATCTTGTATCGAATTTACACGGATCGTAGCCCGAGCTCGACCACAATTTATCGAACCGTTGGCAGATTATGCTCAAATCTTCGGTAGAGTCAACCTGTAATGTCAAAGAGACATTTCGCAGGGCCGGTTCCATATTTTCATTAACTATTTTTACCAGTTCGCGGTCAGTGAAAGGATTTGTTAAGCGACCGTTTAGAGATTCTACTTCTAATAAAAATTCGTTCAAGCTTTAGTCTTGTTTTTGCCGTAACTTTCCGAGGGTTTTACGAGTTTCTCTTTCAGTTTCATAACTGCTGAATCGGCTAATCATGGCTACTTTGATAACCTGGTTGGCATTTGGTGATTTATGACAGAACACCCAAAACCACTTTTCGGCGTCATCCTTTAACAAATGACGTAGAACCGATTCCACCTCGGAAAAGGTCCTATTATCTTTTCTTGCGAACGTTTCTAACTGAAACAGGAAGTCGTGTACCTCTAGTGCATTTGGTTTATCGCGAAACTGAAAATTAAATTTTGGTTCTGGTCGTTTTATACTCGAACCCAAATGAGGTACATAAGAATACTACCAGTGCCTCCCTGTATTGGAAATGGTACGGCATCATGGGAACAGGTGTATAATTACTTGGAATTGGACGCCCCGAATCCGGAGGTGCGTGAAATATATTTGATTGTTGATAGATGTCCTGTCTAGCGTTTTCTGTGGTGTAGGCAATTGAGGTAGTAACCAATGCATCAGGAATAGGCGCGCAAATTTTTGGATTTTGCGTCCTTAGATGATATTGGTTTTGGAAATTTTTTTATCTGATATTAATCAAATGTTCCTCCTTAAAATAATTAGGCCCTCAACGCCTGGAGAATAGAGGAGGCAAATAATTCCAACATTAAACATGATTCGAAAACAATTTACTTATTTTAAAATTCACAGAAAAAAACAATGAAAACCGCTCACCTGTAGGGGACTCGTTAAGTAGCCTAATACTATTTACTATAGTAGAGCTATTACGTCTTTATGCTGTAACCTGGCAAACTAATTGGTGTATAACACTTCGCTAGTGAACTATAATTTATTGTCACTGTTCACTTTATATTAATCTAATTTACCACACCACTGTACGCAAGTTAAACTGTTTGGTTAGTTTAAAATAAATAAAAAAAATTTGTATGTTTGCTTTTTTACAAACAATCAGCAGTGATTCGCTTGGTGGACTGATCCACATTAATTGCATTTTAATTTTGCTCTTCAGGCAATTAGCAATTCGGATCAGGTGTATGCTCGTCCAAAAAACTCGGTTGATAACTGCTCCGATTATATGATTTACAATCAAAGCCAACACACCAAATAATATTTGAAGTGGGTTGTATCGGAACAAAGATAGAGTACGTCACATATACGAGTCACATATTTACAAGTAAATAACAATGACCAGTAATTTTGCCGTTTATTCTCTTTCGCTATGCAAAAAAACCAACATATGGAAAACTTGACTAACTCCGACGGTAGTTGTATTGTACCTTGAAAGGCTATTGATTCAAATGTTGCCCCGCTTAAAATAATGTTTACTACCCTAAATTTGGTCAAATAATTTCTACCTATATGGCGTTACAAGTGTAATTGTTTTACTTTTGCTTATAATATCCCAATACTGGCACTCTCTAAACACTTGGGTGAGTTAGAGAGACGACCAATCAACGGTATTGTAGACTACTAATACGAGAAGCTGTAGTTCTTTATAATTACCCTATCTGAGGCTAAGCACTACGCAGGTGGATTCCTATAAGAAAAATGTAAATTACGTATACTGCAATTGTGCACAAAGTTTGATTATTATTTGTAAGGATTGTGTATCTTTAGACAAGTACCCTAGGGTTAAAAATAGGTAGGGACTGATTTTTTCTAATTGGCTTCTTTGTTTTGTATGACTAGAAAAGTCGAAAACATTGTAAATGTCATCAAAAATATATCTACATAGGATTTGCATTTTCTCCAGTCTGCTTTTTTCCTTTTACAAGAAACAATCTTTAATGCAAATGACGCACTGTGCATTTCCACAACGAATATAATATCGCCCGAAACTTAAAATACAAATTGTAAAATATATGTACATTTTTCAATATAAATTGTCAGTGAGTATATTAAAATAAAAAAACCAATCAATATTTATTGATGCTGCTACCCCAAAATAATTTTTCTACAAAACTTTACATATTGCTTTTTAAATTGGCATCCATGTTCATAACGAAATTATTTTTAGGAGCATTTCTATTTCCTGTATAAAATATGTATTATAGGTTTTATTTTGTACATATGTATACTTTATATACACATATATAATGTGATAAGGGTCATCATTCTATATTATGTAGAGTAGAAACATCGATATATAGATGAAATATTGAGCATAATATTTGTTCAGTTTAATATTAAAATATGTTCAATTTATTGATTTTTACATCAGGAGTGTATATATCCTTTATGGTGAATTCGTACTAAATTACAGGAAATCCTCCAAGAACACGATTAATTGGTTCCGCGTACATTGAAACCTCGTTGCTCGAGACTACGAAAAAGCGGGAGTGTTGAAATAAAAAAAACGTGTCGTTGTCATTATTTTTTGTTATGGTGCACAACATGGTGTAGGTTTAAACCGTGTAATTCGAGGAAATGTATTCATGTTCTTCGAACACCGTGTTCTTTGGAGGGTTACCTGTATTATGGCACAAAATATTAAATAAATAAATATAAAAGGTCCCCCGATGGGAAAGGTTTTTATATAAACATTTTCATATAAATATAAAGATAAATATTATGATTAATATAAATAAATAAAAGTTAAATTAATCAATATTTTATAAATAAAGGGTGTTTTTATTAGAGGTTCACAATTTTTAATTAAAATAGAACAAAGTAAAATATTTTGAATATCAGTGAAACTACCTTTATTGGATAGATATTTTTGTGCCATTAACGCTTGAATATGTTTTCGGCCATGTAGCCGATGAGGCTGGCGCGTACATTGCGTAATCCGGAGGTCCAATTTTCGACTACTCTTCGCAGCAATTGCAGCCTTATCTCGCTAATAACTCGCCGAATGTTGTGTTTCAAGTGTTCAATGGCCTATGGTTTATCGGCGTAAACAAGTGACTTAACATTTTTTTATTGCTGCCTTTTTCTTTATTCTAGACTATTTCTTATTGTACAAATTGGAAAAATGGACTGCACAGTGTTTAATTAAAAAATAAAAAGGTAAAATACTATTTTTACCAAGTTATTTTAATTTTTGTCGTGGATGACGATAATTGCTCTTGACACTTTGGTCGTTACAGTGAGAAGAACTTTATTTTTTAATTTACAATATTAGTTACAAAAACGACCACTATATGGCATTACACATTACATATTAAGTATTAAAGGCACTATCGAATATGTAGGGGTTGCAACAATATTACATTAGTGGTAGTATCATTTAGGGTTTGTGTAGTAAACTAACTGGTAAGAAATAATTACATAATAAAGAACATTTATCTTAAATTAATATTGTTGGTTTAGGTAACCAAAGTGAATGACAAGGTAAGGAATGACTGGACTCATCGAAATTTTATTGTTGTCGTAAGTGGTTAGTGTCGGTTCAACCATACCGCCGGGGTTGACTCGTTAGAGTCAAAAGTTGGGAGAAGAGTGATTTTGGTTATCGGTATTTTTAGTAGCTTGCCATCTGGCAAGTTTGACTGTAATAACCCTAATTATGTAATAACCCTAATTATTATAGTGCCATGTATGGCATTTATTCAAGGACGTTAGGTGTTCCAATGACCATCCGTTCCAACATCCTTGTAACCGGAACTGTATCAATTGCCATCTGCTTAACCGATTAAAAAGTGGCCAGGTGTCAGGGGATTGTAGTTGCTATCTTGAAGGTCCTGTAGAGGCCGTAAATTAAGTAGGGCCTCTACTAGGGTTAAGTAGGGATAAGGTTGCTGTACTCTTCGTAGGTGAGTACAGTCTCTCTAATCACACGGCGTAAGTGAAATTTGGCTGCCTTTACGGTGGCTTCCCATAACCCATCGAATGTAGGAGCCGCAGGGGGAATACAATGCAATTGTGTTTTTTCATCTGTGTACTCCGCATAAAATCCAGTTAGTTCCTGTTTAGCCTCCACTAAGTTTGTGCCTTTGTCACAATATATATCGGTAGGGATTCCTCGAACGGCGCAAAATCGCTTAAAGGCTGCTATGAAACTGTCGGTACTCATATCCGTGCCTAAATCTAGGGTTGTGGCCTTTTTTGCCATACAGACGAAGTTGACTATGTAGGACTTATAGGGTTTACTTCCTCGGGAGCGATGTGTTTTAAGGGTGAATGGGCCAACCAGATCGATGCCAGTTTTTAAGAATACTCTAGCAGTGGAGGTTACTCGGCTAGGTGGCAATTGACTCATAAGCTGTGGCTGAACCACAGCCCGAAGTCGCTGACAAATGACACATTTATGAATTACGCGTTTTATTAGATTTCTGGCTCGAGGAACTAACAATCTTTGGGCGATGATGCTCATAAGTAGCTTCCGTACACTATGCAAGTGCTTAATGTACAGTTCTTCCACCATTTGCTCGACTATTGGATGGCCTGCCGATGGCCGTCCAAAAATGGAAAAAAAGAAATTAAATTACAATTTAATGAAAGTGGCTTTGATATATTTAAGGATTTAATCTGATTAAAATATATCTTTTCCTGAATATCTTTAGGATAACAAGCTCCGTTTAGGTTCCAATTTTAAGTTTCTGCAGAATCTTAGCAGATATGCTATTATCCGTGTCAATTTTTGGTATGTTGCTCCCTTTTCTATTAATTCCTCAGCGACAGATTTACGTATCTGTGTTGTTGCAAGCTGGCAACTGAATTCTTCAAGGTCGGCCGAAGGTAATTGAAGTTCTCTATTTTCACCTTGAGAGTTAAGGGTGGGATCAAGCAGGAATTCGGGACCATTAAACCAAAACTGGTGTTGACAAAATTCTTTCGGCGAAATGTCTCTCGTGGCGCAATTCGCTGGATTCTCTTTTGATGACGCATGACGCCACTGGCTACGATTTGTACAGGCAAAAATCTTGGCCGTGCGGTTTGCTATATATGTTTTCCATGCATTGGGTTGTTTAGATAACCAATCTAGCGTGATGGTTGAATCTGTATACAAATAAAGTTGGGGGTTATTTGACAGGCATAATGATTTTTGCACTAATTCTATAAGCCGAACTAGTAAGGGTCGCAGCATTTAATTCTAAACGTGGAATCGAGACTACTTTGAGCCACCTTAGTTCTGGCTGTAATTAGGTTACCGCTGCATATGCCTCTTTTGATGCACCAGCGGAACCATTAAGTTCTAGGGTTTCAGTTGCATATATCCATCGTGGGAACTTCAAAATCGTTAAATTGCTAAGTTGATTGCGAATGAGACAACATTCCTCAGCAATATCTTGAGGGAGCTCATCAACCCAGCCAATGCCCTTAACCCAAAGCGACTGGAACGTAATTTTTAAACGAATAGTTACCATAAAGGGTCAAAAACTCGGGAGGTCTCGGATAAAAATGACCGCTTTGAGAATTTGGTTGTCCTGGGTAAAGATAGTCGAAAAAAAAATGATCTTGGATAGGGTCAAATTTTATGCCTAGAACAGATATTGATTTGGAATCATCGGTTATTTCCCAAGAGGATAGTTCTCTGTTTTCAACTGGAATTTTATCTAATAGGACGAGGTGGTTTGCGGAACACTTACGTAGGTTAAACCCTCCTTGTAAGGCAGTTCATCCATATAGAAGTCCCGTTTTTGGATCTCGGAGCCAATTGGATATGCGCTCGCAAGTCTGTTTGCAAGATTATGGAGTCACTGTGTAGCCAGGAACGGTGCGGGACTAGTACCATAAGTGACTATAGTCAGGCGGAATTGCTGGATTTTGGAGCTTTGGTTTTCACGCCAAATGATCCTCTGGTAATCTCGATCATTTGGGTGTGTAATGATTTGGCGGAACATCTATTCGATGTCAGCCGATAGAACAAATCTATACTTGCGCAACCTTGAGTAGTGGGGCCTACTACGAGATTGTTGTTCAATAATACTCTGGACGTGGGCTTAGCGGACGCATCGAACACTACCCGGACCTTGGTAGTGCCACTGGATGTTTTGAAAACTGGGTGGTGTGGAAGATAAAATAATTGATTGGAATGGTTCGCGATTTCTCGGTCAGAAATAATTTCCTTATGCCCAAGATATTCAATCATAAAATGAGTTCGGAGGGCTTGCGGAAAGCTGTCACCAAGTTTTGGTAGGCGCTGGAGGAATGGCAACGAGATTGATATACGGATATCTGTATATATTAAATTTTCATTGAATATTATTCACGGACTTCATTTTCCATCATTCATGTTTGGCTTGGCGGTTATTTACTCGGTTTCCAAAACCTCTGGAGCAAGTTCTCTATATTGGACCATTATAACGAGTCGTTATTTAAGTGAGCATGTAATGAATTTACGTGATCATTGATAAGGTGGGTTGGATCAGCCAATTTAAAGCTTATCATCATCAATAAATTCCTTTGGCAATTTAAAGCAAATGGTAGAAAGGATATAAGCTCTTCTACTGATAACATAGTCATGATCTACACTAGAATGAATTTTCAAATTTGCTACTCCTTTTGACAATCCAGCATTAGAATTATTCAATATTTCAACTGAAATATTAGCCTTTAATCTTGGACCCTGAGTCGAGTAAGGCTCGAAATTTCGTCCAATACCCGAAACCATCTTCAATCTCAATTTCGGTTGTAGGGAGGACGGCTATCATACTTCGTTTTGGTTCAATATAATTGGCTACCATTGTTTAAGATTTGGACGGTTCAACGGAGATATTTAGTATTGGACGATCTGTTCCATGTTGTGTGGTTGATTCAGAGTGTCCGGAACTCTGGGGCGAATTATTTTGAGGAATATGTAGTACGAAAATATGTCTCTTATTACACTTAAAACAGTTTTGTAGCTGGTTACGATATGATCATCGCTTAAAAAGTTAGAACACCGATTTAATCTTTTGATTAGTTCTCATCGTTCGGTAACATTTTGGTAGAGGAATTTAAAGCAAGCAGACATCGAGGTTCTAATTTTATGTGGAATGATTTGAATGTGGTAGATATGCTCGGCGGATTGTGGCTACGTTTCGCACCAGATTCTCTTAATGCATCACTTCTCATGGATAAGAATGTCAACAGTGCATCTGTCGTAACAAACTGGGTTTGTGACGTCTCATATTTCCATATCCGTTTAGATTCTTCAAATGATGATGTTCAATTGCTTTGAGACCAAGCGATTTCAATCCTCGAATGGTTTCATCTAAATTATCTAACATTTTCATTAAGTGGGTTGAAGCAGGATTCGAATTTTTTTTGGGTAGCGAAAAAAAATCTCGAATATAGGTTTCGACAATTTGTTTCATTTTGTCATATTTCTTGAAAAGACGTTTCAATGCTTCGACATAATTCGCGTCATCTACGCGAAAGTGACATACGGACAAGTATGCTGAACCACGTAGCTGCCCCAACAGATATTTAAATTTCTGAGCGGGTGACAGTGATGTGTTCTCGCGAATGGTCGAAATGAAAATATCATAAAGAAGTCGAAGTTAGGAAGCGTTAGTCTTGGTAGTTTAAAATCTGATTTGAAATTAGTAAGCACAGAGTGATCTTCGGTGGCGATAAACTGATTATACAATTCGTGCACTTTGGACAAACGGGAATTCAATCCGTCGATATCGCAATCATTTCCATTAACGAAGTTAGCTATTTTGGTTAACAGACCTTTAATCACGGCCTTACGTTTGACAAGCGCACCGGGGCGATCGAGTGTGGATTCTATAGGCATTTTACCAAAATAAACTTGTACTCAAACTAATAAATAACATTTATCTTAAATTAATTTTGTTGGTTTAAATTTGTAATGGATTGCGATCGTTGTTGTTTTATTTTGCTTGGAGAAAATAACCCCATTGAAGCCGACTGCGCTAATTATTGATATTTTATTTAATTTTATTGCACTCAAATGACTCAACATATCCCAAAAGAAAATAATCTAATGGAGTTAGATTACACGATCTCGGTGGCCAGTTGACAGGACCATTACTTGATATTAGTCTTTCAGCAAATGTTTCTTTCAGTAAATTAATTGTATTCCACGCTGAGTGACATGTGGCACCATCCTGTTGGAACAAATCTCTATACCGTTCACCGTGGTCTATTTAATAAAACATTCTCGTTTTTGAAGACATATGGAACAATGATTTCAGTTCGGCAAAGGCTTGTAGATTATCTTCACTCCAAATACGACAATTTTGTTTATTAATGTACCATTCAACCAAAAGTGAGCTTCATCGCTGAATAAAATTTTGTTTGTAAAATCAACATCAATGTCAATTTTTGCTTGAGCCCATTGGCCGAATTGGTGGCGTGTGCGATGGTCGGATGGCTTTAATTCCTGCACAAGTTGAATTTTGTAAGCACGTAATTCAAGATACGTATATAAAATCTTCCATAAAGTGGATGGACACATCTTCAGTTGCTGAGAACGACGTCGAATTGATTGATTTGGGTCTTCCTTAATGCTACGCTGTACAGCGTAAAATGGACGTAATGCATGATGAGTATGGCAAACAGAACCATTATTTTGATAAAATAATTCAACAATTAGCAAGTTTTGCTCAAATCGGTGTCAATACGGTTGTCAAACAAAACAGTGTTGCCAACTTTACGATGTGGACCTCTAAAATAAACACCCTTTACCTGTAGGTATATGTATTTTTCCAGTTCTAATCCTTTTAAAATTTATTATCTTTTATCTTATACAAAATGACCAAAATTATTGTTAAATGTTTCCACTATGAGCTTTTTGTAGTACATACGTGGGTGAAATTTTTTTTATCTAATTTTATTCATTTTGAAAATGTTTGTTAAATGATAAATTATTTTCCCTCATGTTCAAAATAGGTATTACATTTTTTTATCAGAACAATAATGGAATATAAATTAATAATGAATACAGCAACAATACTCGATATTCGTAAAAAAGCACAATAAAATAAGTAGATAAATCAAATTAGAATTAATTTTGTGGTAAAAAAAGATTCGTGAATATACAGTGAATGGGAAATTTTCGAACCAAATTCTAATTAAGGCGAAAGCCATTTATCATTTTACTGTACATTGTAAAATGGGTCAATATGTTTTTTGTAATGTATACGCGTAACAATTTTTTTTTTTTGAAATTTAATTAGGGAATGAATAAGGGAATTATTTGCGGTACACCTGACAAACGTGTAATTTAAATTTTTAATTGAATATAATTTTTAAAACAAAATGTAGCAATAATTTTTAAGTTATGCTAGTATTTAATTTAAATAATGTAATCAATTCTAAGGGGTATAGCAGACTCACAATTTTAAATTTGTTAAATTACTACCAAAATCTTTTACAGATTCTGTAATTATTTGTTGAATACGGCTGGGCTAAATACGGACCGAATTTTTGTGTAACAATCAGTTCTTATATCAAAGATCCCAATTTTAGTTCAGATGTGACAGAAATGTTGTTAATTAATTTATTTATTTACATTAAAATAAGTATACAAACTTGAATAATTTTATAGGGTTTTGCAATAGGAATGTTATGATTTTTAAGTGACGTTTCGGCCATTTGCAATATGTCATGATCTGTCATTTTTTGTTTCATTATGTATTCAGTAATGTTTACAATTTCATCATGGTGAGAAATACGCAAGAACAACGTTTACAAATTGCAATTATAAACGATAACGATTTTTTAAAGAAAATCATCTTCTCCGATGAGGCTCACTTTCATCTGAGTGGTGCGGTAAATAAACTAAACTGTCGATTCTGGTGCGAAGAAAATCCACAAATTATTCATGAAAAAGGATTACATTCACCTAAATTGACAGTTTGGTGTGGTTTTTGGTCTGGTGGAATTATTGGTCCGTATTTTTTCGAAATGAAGCTGGTAACACCGTTACTGTCAATGGAGATCGGTATAGATCAATGATATCCAACTTTTTATGGCCGAAATTGGAAGAAGTTGATCTTGACAACATTTGGTTCCAACAAGACGCTACGTGCCACACAGCAAGTGCAACAATTGAATTATTGCGAGAAAAGTTTGGATCATATAACCCTTATTGGAAAATTCTATATATACACACCGCGACACTTGTTCACACTCACTTGATTTTTTTTCATAAAACCTAAGATAATGCGACTAATTATTTGTAATTTTTTTCATCGCCAAGGTTTCTATCTTAACTAACTTTCCAATGACTAATTCACACACTTACATGCAATGCGAAGTGGAAACGCCTGATTTATATTCTGTTGCTTATTTGAACTGCAACACTTGATTGCCCTCATCACTTTGTTATTGACGTCGAAGTCAATTTATTAAGTTTATTACCAGTTTCAGTTAATAGTGGTGAAAATGGGTCGAGAAAAAACCCTAAAACAAGTAGAAATTTGAAAGATTCTTGCGATTAAACAAGAAAATTATTCCAATCGTGCGATTTGCAAAAAAATGGTCGCAATTCAACAACTATCTCAAAGGTCCAGAAAATTACGGAAAAATTCGATCGCACAGCAAGGGCGACAAAAGAACGGGAACATATAGCTATTTTGCGCGAAGCTTCGAATTCGATACTATCTGAAAAAAAAAAAATAAAGCAGAAAATTGGAGTCTCAGCCAGTGCCCGTACTGTTCAGAGGATAATAAAAAAGTATTAACATCTCCGGCGATGACACACACATTTGCTCCAGCAACATAGAATTGCTTGATTGGAATATTGACGTGGACATCTGCATTGGAAGGAAGAATGGTTCCACAGGTTATTTTTTTGGACCAGAAAAAGTTTAATTTAGATGAACCAGATAGTTTTAGATATTTTTTCCATGATTTGAGGAAATCGGAGCTAAGAATAGCCTCCGCCACATCAGTGTTGGTTCCATCATTGTGTATGGTGCAATTTCTTTACATGGTAGTTTTGAATGGGAATGACAAAAGCGGACCACTTTGTCTCGAGATTTAAATATTATTGAAAATCTTTGGGGATGGTCATCGAGTAAGATTTATGCGAATGGAACACAATACGAATGCCGGAATTATCTTATGGCAGCTGTGTATGATACTTTCGAGAAAGTATCGATAGAATTTATAGAAAATCTTTATAGGTCTTTGCCTAATATAATTTATGATGTTGTAAGAAAAAATGTATGACACTCTAAATATTAAATAAAGAAAAAATATCAAAACTAAAAATTTTGATGATCTGCCTTGTATATCTTATTAGAGCAATACGATATTGACTTGCTCATGTGATACACAAACGATGCCACGCGATGGTGTATGGATGACAGGAGATTGTGTAAACAGTCCAACGCGCTTGGGCAGGTGGAGTTTAAGTTTGTTTTTGCTGGGCGTGGGTTGCGAACGGATAGAATTGTTCGATGAATTGGGTCATGGAGTGACGTTTGTTTGAAATTTTGAAATACCAACGATCATTTTCATAGAATTGAGTCGGATATTTTTATGAGGCCCTCATAAAAGCTGAGCTGGCCAAAGCTGAGAAGCGATGACGGCAGACAGGTAAAATATAAAGAGCTGAGCTCTCATCTTTAACGTGGTGGAAAGGATGGACTAAATAAACAAAATTTCTTATGTCTTCTTCATTTTCATGGTGATAAAGACAGACCAAGCATGAAAGTTACTTATCCTTACTAGCAAACTAATTGCTTTTTACACAGACCATGAATGATCAAAATATTAACGAGGATTAGAAAACTGGTAACAGGTAAATATGTATAGAAGAAAACCCCGAACTGGGTTACGTTGTATAGCGGTAGTTTGCTCTTGTAGTTTTTCTATTATTAAAACATTTAACATATCCTTAGCCTGTAGAATTAGACAACCTCGTAGCATAAGGATACCTAAGTTCGTCACCGAATCATCTATCAGGTTGATTCAATTTTTGGGTGACTAAAAGAAAAACTAATACAATAGTACAGTAGAATGCATGTGCTCAAATCATTCAGATGCTGCATCATCAAAGGAATGTATCAACTATGTATGGACTTAACCAGCTTACCAGCTGCCCTGCGTTGTAAAATATCATATCATATTAAAATCAGTTTACAAATTTAATATAAGAAATTTGCTGATTTAGCTGGATGGCCTTCGTTAGGTTTACTTTGAGGCCATGAAATATTTGCACTTTATACGCGGGATAACTCGCCATCAAATCGCTCGTATCCGATCAGTCAACCCTCCTGAGCTGTAAGCTGGTCACAAAACTCGAGGTCAACCATTTTTATAATTACCGTACTATGCAGAAATACAGGATGTTGGCCAAAAAATGATTGTTTCGCTTAAATTTTGGAAAATTATTCTGAACTGATACTGATTTGCAATATAATTTTAATTTAAAATATTTGCACGAAACCAATAAGCTCTTATGTAAGATGTGACTTCCGGTGGACCGATTTTTGTCAAATATTGCACTGATATCTCCAAATTTATGATAAAAGCTTAATTATAAAGTAAATTCCGAACGAAAAGGGGCCGAACTTTTATACGCCCTTATCAAAATATTTTGCAAAAACCGAAAAAGCTTCTATGAAAGCTGTCACTTCCACTCAATCTATCTCCATCAAAACTCACTGGGATCTTTAAGTTTGCGGAAAAAGTTTACGGATGAACGTTCATCCCAATCAATCAATCCACTTGGGCTCTATAGTACTGCATTTTAGATGGAAAATAGCTTTTGTCAAAGAACGTCATTTCCACCAAAAAAAAATTAAAAATCATTTGAATGAAAATTGTTGCAAATTTAATTAAGAATCATTTAGTTTATAATAGTTTTTCTATTAGTTTTCCTCTCGTATATGCTTTTCATAATAATTTTACAACAATATTTACAAATGAAAAAGCTCTTATGGAGGTTGCAAATCCGATAAATCGACTTCGGCCAAAAACCACTGAGGCATCCGAATTAATTGAGAAAGTTTAAATATGAGATATTAATCCGATCGGAAAACCATCTGTGCTTATTGTTTGCATTTTATTTTCAGGTCGGAAATTTTCATGATTACTAAACTTTATTTTACTACGTAAATAAAAGTAAAACAGTTTTTTTTTTGCAAAAACCGACATTCCGCTTAAAGTATGGAAATTGCTCTGAACCGATAATGTTGTAAAGAACGTAAAAACTCCTTTGGAAGGTTCCACTTTCCGTTGACCGATTTATAGATGCGCTTAATAAGTATGAAATTTCGTTTCGATCAACCAATTCGTCTGGGATGCTAAGCAATGGTACGTACTTTGCAAAATATTTTACAAACACAAGAAAAGCTCCTTTAGATTTTATCGCTTCCGGTAAACCGATTATGACAAAATATTACTGGGACCTCCAAGTTTATGGAAAATGCTACTTAGATGAAGCTTTATCCCATACGATCAATCTGCCTGGGATGCGGAAGATCCCATTTTTGTTGAAAATCAGTATTTGGTTAAAAAACGTCATTTCCGCTAGACTTTTTCAAAAGTGATTTGAACTGATTGTTTTAAATTTAATAGATAATCGTTCAGTTCATAATTGTTTCTATAGCCATTGCTTTACTTCCAAAACATGTAAAAATACGAAAATACACATAATACACATACAAACAGAGTATTTTTTTAAACTATTTTTTGGAGATCGGCGATCTAGCGAAAGATAAATCAGCAAAATCTCGATCCGGGTTGAATCCACCAGGTGATTGTGTTGGCTTCAATTCGGTATCGGTCGAGGATGCAGGACCATGTACATATGTGTCATAAGGTTGGTTAAAATACAAGCAACTCGAATGATAACTGGAGTGTTGTGCTTAAGATATATCGAATACTGCACAATAAACCGGCACTATTCGATAATATCGAAGATATCGTTCGTTTTCTACGAATAACGTTTAACATAAACACTTTTAGCGAATAATCCAGATGGAAATTTCATTTAAGGCGTTAGGAACTCAAACATTATAATTTTGTTTTCATTTTAACTTTAGTTCACTCGGTAGTTTCGCAATTGATTACTTTAATTTTTATTTCATTGTTACGCTACACGATTTATCAATCCTTTAATCAATCATCATTAAGATATTTGAAGGAACAAAAAATTATTGTAGATTTGGTAAATTTTGACATGAAAATGTTTGCGCTAAGTATTTTGGAGAACTTTTTGGAGACTATTTTACCGAACTTCGACGATGATAAATCTGTCATTCGCTATATCGCCTAAGTCCCATAAAGTGGATGTCTAAAAGTTCTTCGTGTGTGCGTGGTTCAGTACAAACTAAATTTTGATGTTCTCTCTACGACCATTACGGATTGACTGATCTGGATGAAACTTCATGCTTAATATTTTTCCATAATTTGTGAGATCCAAGTTATTTTTGCAAATTTTTTTATATTTATTTTTAATTTTTTTATTAGATCAGATCAATTTTTTAATTTGACTAGAAATGACGAGTTTTGATAAAACAAATCGATTTCACAAAAATTCGTCATCTCTACAATCAAGGTGGGTTGACAATTCGGATTAAAAGTTAATACTTGAAATTGACATACTTGCGTTAACTTCAGACATACTTATGATTTATATTCATAAGACCGAATTAAAATCATATCAACCGAACCACCATTGAATTATTTTGAGTTTCTAAATTATTTCCCTGATTTTGATTACTAAAACTAATGATAGAATCACAATTTTATATTTAATCTCCGCAAAGTTGATATACACAGCGCATAACACATTGTGCTCTTTATGTTCCCGGTCGACTTTTTGTGGCCGCCATTTTATTTTAGATGACATTTGTCAGTTTGCCTTTAAAAGTCGTGTAGAGTGGTCGATAACAATTAATTATGAAGGATCTAACGCCGCAACGACATGTAGAATAGAAAATAAAACCATTTTTGACTAAGAATCATTGTGAGTGACGAAGCACATTTCGACATAACTGGATTTGTTATTAAAGAAAAAAGCAGCTACACTGAAAACCCTCAAATGATACACCAAATCTTTGAGGATGCTAGCGGCAATGGTGTAACAGTTACTAATGATTGCTATCGGGACTTGTTGAAAAACTACCTTATGCCGGAAATGGATCAATTACGCCTACAGAACATGTGTTTTCAACAAGACGGTGCTCCATTACACACAGCTCGTTCTACGATGTATGTCGGCCCCACGACCTCCTAATTTGCCAACTCCCGATTTATTTCTATGGAGGTACATGAAGAGAAAGTTCACACCAATAAACCCAACACAACCTAGATGCTAAAGAACAACATTAGAAACAAAATTTGCTGAAATAACACCCGAATTCTGTGAAAATGTTATGAATAATAAAAGAGCTTGGCTTGGCTTTACGACCAGAAGCAGTTAACTTTTAGTAATTATTTTTTTTTTATACTGCTATAGATTTTGACATTTTATAAATACTTGCTTTTTTGAAGATTCAGCTATTTCATTTTTTTCATAAACAAAACAGTACCATCCCCAAGAAAATAAAATTATTCCTATGGGCTTCATTTAAAATAAAAATTCTAAAATTAATAAAAAGGGAGCATTCATAAGACTCTCTCTTTCTCTCTTTCTAACTATCTCTCTATCTCTCTAGCTTCTACGTCTACCGTCCGTCTCGATCCATCCCCCTCCTGCTGTGCCATCCTAATGTAGGCAAGTTCTGTTCAACGTCGTGACGCAAGCACAGTCGGGGTATTCCTCCACAACATACGCCAATTTGTATTGGCAGCCACCTATCTCAATCGGAATTGATAAACCCGATGATATGGCTGCCCTAAAGAAGTTAGTTTGTCTCGTAGTTCATTCAAATTTAAAATTCGTCTTGCGTAACTTTAATTGGATCATACCTATAACAAACGACCTACTTTAATATTCTATAGTCCATTACATGTCAGGGTCCAGCCCTGGTTTCCAAACACAAGCAGTTTTGATTTTATCGGTAACAACACTCCGGTGAAATGTGTACTGTATTTGTGTAATTAATCAGGTTGGTTTCTCGATTTTGTGAAGTGGGTTTCGTTTTTCTCAAGTGATTTAGTTTTCCAAGATGAGGTGAACTTAGTGAAAGTGAGGATGGGCGACCATGACATGATGGTGAGTATGATTGACTGTGGTATAAAGCTCCTAAACAGTTCGATTATCAAACAATAAATTGCTTGGTGGTAACTCCAGAATTAAGCATGCTTCAACAAAAGAAAAATCCTACGCCCAAACTGCTGAGCCATAGCCGCGCTTAGTAACACCACCAATGAAGCCACTACATGATTAATAAATTTTTTTCTGATTTCGATCGAGAATTTTCTATTGTTCGTGATCCCATGCCTGTCCGTTTAATCGTTACAAGATAATCGTTTATTAAATCAAGTTTTATTATTTGTCAATGACGGTGGGCTATTCACACAACGAAAATATTTGAAATTTATTAATAATCGTTACAACAAATTTAGTAAAATACCAGTTACATCTACCATTTTCACTTTTCGGTCGATCTCGGTTGATTGATATTCTAACAAAAAAATCGTCACCGTATACGAGTTCAGGGAGTAACACTATAAATAAAGCATAGTTTGAACTGTGGCTGGTGAGCATTGACGGCCGTAAATTACTTAATCTGCAGGAGGACACAGGAATTGAAAAAATAAGGTTTCATATCGAGTAAGTAGTAAAAGTGCGGGGGAGGAAGGGGTGCGTAGCAGAAATAGATAATGCGACAACATTGTCACCATCGAGGTATAGCAACCGTTACTTGAGTAATTACAACTTTGGGTTACCACCTGGCTCGTTATGATACCACAGAATCAGACATCATTAAACTCTCTTTAAAACCATTTAGTGCTTCTAATATAGCGTACAAGATTTCGCACATTGCAGCTTTCGAAATTAGAGAGGCTATCTATAGTGTATTTGATTTGCCCAAGTGGCCATGCCTTTTGCCTGCTAGCGCAGGGCATGAGCATAGGAAGTGGACGTCCTTACAGATTATGCAGAAGTCATATATTGCTTGTCATACCCAGCCTTCTTCGAAGGCTTCTTCCCAGACTTCTACTCTTACAATCCTACCTAAATCAAGCTTCCTTAATGAGATTAATATCTTGGAGCGATTCAAGTTCAGCTTAAGCCGTATACTTGTTTCGCTACCCTACCAGTCGGACTAGTGAGCCAACTAGAATTTGCAAAGGCAACTGCTTTTTAGGGCTTGCTGCTTTAAGCACAAATATAGGCCTACCAATACATTCACTCCCTGGTTCCAGTTGGAGAGTCATATCGTACGTTAATAATTCGTCTTCCTTGCAATTTCCCTTTAAATCAGAATGGCTCGGAACCTAGACCAAATGGATATTGAATAGTTCACTCAATTCGTTAAGAGACGCCAGGGAAACTGAACCCAATGAAAAAATGGTCGCCCGACTGTCCACATTAATAGTGATATCAGTCATCGATAAAACATTATGCCTTAACCAGCTCATGACCTCTTCAATCGCTATAACTTCAGCCTGGTACACACTGCAGTAGTCAGGGTGATGAAAGGATAGAACCACATTTAATTCTCAACAAAACACACCAGCTGCCACTCTACCATCGAGCTTGGAGTCGTCGGTGAAGAATTTAACTGTCCCGGCTTCCACAAAGAGACCACTCTTCCAATCCTCCCTAGAAGGGAGAATCACCTTAAAAAGCTTGCAAAAACACAACAGGGGTTGTTATTTAGCAGGTCATGGCCTCACAAAATTGATAATATTTGAGTGCCCTTTTTGCAGGCATTAGCCAGGCAGTCATATTGACCGCCATTTGCTTACCAATAGTATACAACGGAAGAAGATACAGCATAACCTCTAAGGTACAAATTGGTGTAAAAATCAAAATTAACCAAACCAATCTATTCATTTACGTAGCGTATATACCACCTCAATCAAATAGTGATCATAACGCAACTTGCATCGATGCAATTAATGAAGTTATTAATACAGCAAACTCGTCAGATTTAGTTCTTGTGCTTGGTGATTTTAACATTCCAAATATAATATGGAATTTGGACCCGGAACTAAATTGTATTTTTACAAACAATATAACAACAGATGCTGAATCTTTATTTGTGGACGCCATGCTTGGTAATAATTTGAATCAGATAAACAAATTACTAATAATCGTGATAGATTACTGGATCTGGTCTTCAGCAACGACATTGACACTTTCAAAATTTCAGAATCCGTGTTACCTTTAGTAATTAACGATATCAATCACAAGTTTTTAGATATTGTATTTGACTCAACTAATTTAATGGCGAGTTCGAAACACCTACAACCAATCAAATACAACATCAAAAAAACAAATCGTGCGGGGCTACCAAGTTACCTAGAATCCTTCAACTGGCAAACAACTCTCAACATTATGCAGCAAGGCTTCGAACTTTATGTACCTATGTGCTGTAAACCACAAAATGCTCACCCTCAGTGGTTCGATGATAGACTAGGTTAACCTAAAAAATCGGAAGTCGAAAGCGTATGCCAAAATGTTGAAAAGCGGGTTAGAAGCCGACAAAACAATGTTTCTACAACATAGTAACGAATTTGAAATTTACTTCAAATCAAAATACAGGTCGTATCTCGATCAAATTAAAGGAAAAATCAATGTAAATCCAAAACAATTTTGGAAATACTTTAGGAATAAACGGGAAATTGACGGATACCCTGCAAATATGACATATAACAATACCATCTCCTCAAACTCCAAAGATATAGCTGACATGTTCGCGAAGTTTTTCCAATCAGTCTATAAACCAAACGTTACTAGTGAAATTGTACGAACAACCCAGCAATACCAACGTAACAATAACTCCTGTTATATATGAGGATAACATTTGATCGGCTCTAAAGGGATTTGGTTATGGTTGTGGCCTTGACAATATACTCTCTTCTATTCTGAAGGAGTACGCTGACATTTTCATTATGTTGCCTATTCAACCACTCCTTGAGCACCGGCGAGTTTCCCGAAAAATGGAAAATTTCTAAAATTACACAAATTTTTAAATCGGGCAAACGAGACGATGTTACATGCTACAGAGGAATATCAACTACATCATCAATTCCAAAATTGTTTGAATCAGTTTTATGCAACAACTTTAAATCCACGTCATTTAATTGCACGTCATATATCAACAAACCAGCATGGGTTTATGCCGATGGCCGATCCACATCAACTAATCTGATTGAATTCATCAGTAAAATAATTAATGAGATAGAAAACCATCATCAAGTTGAGTAAAGCATTTGATTCCATCTGCCATCAAAAAGCACTCCGGGGTTTATTCGTATTTGGGTTTTCACTCGATTACATAAATTGGTTCAAGATTTATCTATCAAACCGGCGGCAATTTGTAATAATGAGAAATGGGAAATCAAACGTTATTAAAGTTACGTCTGGTGTTCCCCAAGGATCTCACATTGGGCCGTGGATATTTATTGTTTTTATAGATCAAATAACCGAGATAATCAAAAACGCAAACGTGCTCATATTTGCTGATGACGTGAACATTTTTCGAACTGTTAATGGAATGTGGTGTGATCGAAACTCGCTTTACTTAAATATTAAGAAATGCAAGATCGTGTCTTTCCATCGTAAGAGAAATCCGCTAATTACTTCCTACAAAGTCAACTACGAAGTATTGCAAAGAGTTAATGAGATCATAGATCTAGGTGTTACATTTGTCGAGAATACCAGTTTCAATAGGCATATTGAAAATTGTATTGCGAGAGCTAATGCCACGTTTTAATTTGTTAAAAGGTGGACTGGTGAATTTAAAGATATTCAAACCTAATGTTCACTTTATTTCACTTACGTTCGATCTCAACTGGAATACGCTGTATCGGTCTGGAATCCATACTATGCTGAACACATTAAAAGAATGCTTTCATTCAAAAGAAGTTTCTGATTTTCTTGTTAAAGAAAAGTGACTGGAATTACGACCACAGTTTACCATTCCATGAAAATGTGGCTCAGTTACCTTCATACTCAACAAGCTGCACGGATTACAAAATATGCACGCTTGAAAATAGACGACTTCTCTTAGGTGCGGGTTTCATTGGTAAAATTTTTGCTTGGTCATATTCATTTTGGAAAACATATCAATTCATGTGCCTTGCAGAACATTTCGAAACCATGAAATTTTAGCACTAGAACACCATTCCACAAACTATGGAGAAAATAACCCCATTAATAGGTTGTCTAAATCGTTCAACATTGTCGACTACCTATTTGACTTTAATTTATCAAAGGACAAGTTCAAAAAAATACTTGAGAATTATTTTTAAAATTTTTAATTGTTAAATCAAGATTTGATTTGTATTTCTGTGTTTCAATTTTCTTTATTTTATTTTTTTAATATTTTTGATTTAAATTAAATTCTGAAATCATACGTGTAAATCACAGAATAGATTTCTTTAAATAAATAAATAAATAAGTAGTAGTGGGTATCGTTTTCAGCACACCACTAACGAGCAAACGACTGTCCTCTGCGCCATCCCCAACATGTTCCTGTATGATAGTGAAAATTATAAAAAGGCATGAAAAGACGAACGATTGAATCCTAATAAACATATTAACCATTTATGTGAAAATATATTTGATAATGTAACATCACTAAAGCGGCCAAATACCTACTTGGGATTGTTGGTTTTTGATTTGTTCAATTTGTTTCTGGTCATAATTCTGGTTTTGGTATGGATATGAAATTCTTACTCCAATTTCTTATATTGAGGGAATTAATGGTTGATTGTGTAAGCTAAAAAAATATTCCATTAAACATTTAACGGATTTAATAGCTTTAATAAAATATCCAACCCTCTGTAACAAGAAAGGACAATTACCGAGCAATAAAAGCTAATCATTATTTACACGCTTCAATTAAATTTAATACTTAAATATTAAAGTAAATACATAAAATATCAGATATAACCTAAACAAATTTTAGTAAATAAATAAATCATAAAAATTCATTGTTTCTGCTAATATAAACAAAAAAAAATAATAAAATTGTAATAATAACATAAAACATAAGTTTATGTACGAAATAAAAACCATTAACTAAACATATTCACATTTAATCTATAAATTTATCCTACTAGACATGTCATAAACGTATACTCGTACATACAAATTTCTACACTGGACATATTACTGCTTTCCAGACATTAATGACAATCATAAATTGTATTAAAAATCGTTCGTAAAAAAATAAACTACAAAGTAAAAAATAATATTTTTGGCAAAATTCTTTAATCTTTTGTTACAATAATAAAAAATAATTAAAATAAAACTTACGTCCATCTGCCAAGAGAATCGTTAACAGAATATAAAATTTTTTGTGTTTTGCTAAATTATCAATTTTTTTGTTTTTAAACAATTATCTCGTATCTAGATTGTAGATAACGTACTGCACTAATTCAATAGCTGAATTTTCAATTTTTTTTATTGTTATTAATAATTATTTTATCGTTTTTCGTACAATTTAAAAAAGCAACAAATATTTAAAAAAAAAAAATATTTGGTTTTGCCAAGAAAATTTTCGTAAACAGTAAAATAACTTATTACCAATTTTTTGTTGGGAACCAGTAGCTGCAAAAAATTCTATAAATTTTCCAGCAAATTAATTTTTAAAAATTTTGTTATTTAGGGATTAAATATTTATAAAAAACCGTTTTATTTTACAGTTAAACAAAATTGAGTTATCGCGGTAATACACAACATTATTTTGCTTTATTGTAGCTAAATAAAATTTTAATGCATTGGCCACTTTAATTTGGTATTAAATATTTCTTTTATTTTTACTCCTTCGACCAATATATTCATCGTTACGGCAAGTAACAAACTGACTGTAACAATAATTTGTTTTACTCCCTAGAAACAAATGTAGATGGAACTAAATTTTTTACGGGCTATTATTACCCAAAATCTAGTAACAAATCTACATTTCTCCTTAGGGACGTACACACAAAAATAAAATATTTTAGGTTGCATAAATAAATAAATACACAATAAATTATAAAAATATAAAAATTATGTCCGTTTTCCAAATCAAATGAAACCAAATTTAAAAAAATTAATTGCTTATAAATGGTGCGACATCTTGTGATGTGTTTTGGAACTAGCGGTTATTTCGCCGTTCATAGCTGTAATGTCATCGGTTAAGCGACATTAGTTCAGTATTATATTCTCGGTAAACGAAATGAGCCGATGTATGCTTCATCAACGTTGTTAATTGACAATGCACACATTCCCCAGTGCCATCTAGCTCTTTAGTTGAAAAATATTTTGCTGCTGTAGCTGAAAGTGTGCGTCAAAATCCGAACACCTCAACCCGATATCGTTCACAAGAATTGAACATCAGTGAATGGACTTTGCGAATAATTTTACACAAAGACTTGTGTAATGTGTACGAATGCCAACACAGTCCAATTTCTTCAAAAATTCTGGAAAGTTGACCATCTATTGCGTTTTTTTGCACTTCTGTTTATTATACATTTTTAAAACGAACTATAAGTTACGTCCCTAAAAATAGCAGAACCCATACAGCACAACATTAGAAGATATAATGGATAATTATAGACCTAATTAAATGCTCTATTAAAAATTTTAGGCTCTACCCCTTACAACTAAAACGATGCCTTAGTTAGCAGAAGAAAGTTAGCAGAATCAATATCAAAAAATTATTTTAAAACAATAGGAAAATTAAAGGTTAATTTTAGGCAAATTAAATGCCCTATTTAAATTTTTGTATTCTGTTCATTATGGAAAAGGCATAAGGCTTTATCAATTCAAAGCTATAGCAGAACCCAAATCGAAAATCGAACAAAAAACAAACTCAATTGACATACAAATAGTTTTAGGCTCATTATGGCCGAATCAAATTCCCCATTAAACAATGCTGGGGTCAACTCGTACCTGACCAAATTTCGGATCATTTAATCTAATGCCAGCGGAACCCAAATCCAAAATCGGACCAAAAACGAATTAGAACGCAAAACCAGATCAATTGACTTACAAATAATTTTAGGCGCATTATGGCCTAACCAAATGCTCATGAAATATTTATGGGCTCTACTCGTTCTTGACCAAACTTCATGCCATTTAATCTAAAACTAGCAGAACCCAACTTTAGATTAAATGGCCTTGAGTTGTTTAATGGCCTAAAAGTTGTTTAATGGGGCTTTTAAACAGGCCACAATGAGCCTAAAATTATTTGTGTATCAATTGATATTGTTTTTCGTGCTAATTTCAGTTTTGGTCCGATTTTCGATTTGGGTTCTGCTAGCTTTAGATTTCATGCCCTGAAGTTTGGTCAAGTCAAGAACGAGTGGAACCCAAAAATATTTAATGAGCGTTTGATTATTTCATAATGAGCCAAAAGTAATTTGTATGTCAAATGATCTTGTTTTGTGTTCTAATTCTAGTGATAACGCGTTATGTTTTTTCGAGAACAAGCAGAATAAAAAAATTTAAATAGGCATTTAATTGGTATTTTGAATTATTTTATACAAATTTTGACAGCCAGAATCAAAAATATTCTTGATTTTTTTTGTGATAAATGAGTGCGTTTTATGGCAAAAACCGATGAAGGATAAATTGGAAAACAATTAAAATTTTGTTAAACTACCTTAATTTTTAATCACAGCTTTTATTCTTTGAGGCATGCAACATATACAAGTATTCATCATATTGCGAATTTGATCACTACATTTCTGCATAATATTTTGTTTAGGGTGGAGACCGGACCCCCAATAATTCTGGGCCAAGAGAGGATGTCAATATTTTGCTTAAGGTGGACAGTCTCGATTTATTTTGCGGTATGGCAAAGAGCTCCATTTTGCATAAAAGTGTAAGAGTATTGTCCTTGAGGTAGCGACCTCATGTAAGTAAACAAGACGTCTGTCTGTATATTGACCAAGTCCATTTCCACTAGTGCAGCTCCACATAATTACTTATGGTGGATGCTTTATGCTCCCAACTACACTGTTCTCTCTAAACGTCTCTCCTGAAGTTCTTCTGACAAACTGGCCTGCATTCGTCACTAAATAAATATAACCTATAAATTTAAAAAAAACTTTAATTTCGGAATTTTTTACCAGTCGTCTATTGTCCAGTGCTTATGAAGTTTAGCCCAAATAAGACGGTTTTTTCACTTTTTTCCGTGAGTCTGGGTTTCTTTGCTGGACGCTTGCATTTTAAATTATTTTCATAAAGCCTTCATCGCAATGTCATCGCTGATATCTTTATCCCTTCTTCACTAAGGTGCTTTTGGAGCTCACTCGTCCTTGCTCTGCGCTTTTCTAAGGCCGATTGAAGAATTTCCCGGTCTGTTCTGGACGTGATCTTCCTGATCTCCTTACAGCTTCTTCTCTTTGTCTCATAAAATATACCTCTTGATTGAAGAATCTTTGCCCAATTACTTACTGATGAACAAGAAAATATTTCCATTTTTGCGATTTTGCAGTATGAATGTTTTTTTATTTTTAATAATGCTTCGATAGCATGCAGATAGTTATGCATTGCTTAGGTCCTTTTTCGACCCATTTTGGAAAATAAATGTCTCGGTCTAGACTAAGAGGATAAACTAAAAGTAAAATATGCGTGCTATTGATCCTTGTATAGTCCTTTTACAGGTAATAATTTTATTGCGACCGTTTAACAATGTCGTAAACTAATCTTAAAATAAGAATAGATGTAATCCTAAATGCATTTTATTACTTTGAAATACGTTAAAATATAAAACAATAGCAGAAATTAGGAATTTCCAAAATACTAATAGTGTCCATAATTCAATGAACAGGTTCACTAAATATTTTATTTCGTGGTCACCATTTAATGAAATTTCCAAAACCTACTGCAAGTGCCACGGAAAAGAGTTCGATATTACGAATCTAAACATACATATGTACTCATTATCATATGAGTTGACTAGAAGGGTTCATAAGTATCCAAATCTGTACATGACGATCGGGACACAACTTTAAATTTTCACTGTCATCAGAAATCGAAAATATATAACCTCATTATTATATCAGTTGGATAGATGGTGCATATGTATCCGACCCTGCACATGATGATCGGGACACAAAAAAATGAAATTTTCACTGTTACATTTCCTTCTGTACCACCATCCCCAAGTATTTTTGAACACTTCGGCTACTGCCACGAGTTAAGTTGGTCACCAGAAATCTGAAACATGTACCCTCATTGCCATATCAGGTGGAAAGTAGGTTCATATTTACTCTGGTCCGCACATAACGATCGGGGCATACAAATTCAAATTTTCACTGTTCACATTTTTTAAAAGCTGATTGCATAAGGTCACTCCGACCAATGGCACGAGCTAGTGTTGGTCACTAGGAATCTAAATACCCATACATATACCCTCATTACCATATCAGCAATTCTAGCTGACGGGTAGTAGGCACCATCATAAAACTTGATCGGAATGCTCATTTCAACTTTACTTTAAGTGCTTCAATTAATAAAAAGTGGGATTTTCAGATAAAATGTATTTCAAAAATTGAACCTATGAAAATAGGGTTGAATTAAGGAAAACTATTATATTTCCTTACATAGTTAACCTACTTCAACAGATTAGGCACATAACGCACGTAAATGGTTAGATACAGCCGTTCTAGGACAAGTCTGACCAATTCTGGAGGAGAACTTAATTGTTTTTGAAATGCATAGTTTAGCACAATTAAACTATAAGTTAAACATAACTTCAATGATTAAACCAATTACTACTAATATTTTATAATGTTATTCTTGAAATCGGATTAACAAAATTTTAGTAACAAAATGTTATTGAATTTGTCGTAATGTATTTTTCGTTCCATTTATAATTTTCACAACAAAAATTATAAAAAGTTGCTTTTCTATAAATTTCAAATTGACACCGGAAAATTTGATTAGACATTTTCGGCTGGAACACGGTAAGCATGTTTAATTAGATTGCAAAAATGCACTTACAAACCTAAGTAATTTTGGGGTACGCATTATGACGGTCCTAATTATTGAACAACTATAGGCTTAGTAAGATTCGAATGCTGGGGTTAAAACTGAAAACACAGATATCCGGAATCATCAGATTGGAACTGGCAGTGACCATCGGTGTGATTTAGAGCTCACACCGCTGGAACAGAGACTTTTATCTTTAATCAGCCCAACATCATTAACAGCTGGCGACGAAAATAATTTGGAAACACCTATAAGGGCCACATTCTCGATACCATGTTGCAAGCAAAATTGCAAATTTGCTCGCTGAAAATGTATTTTCAGATTCTCGATCGTTGTTGAAACCGAGTAGTAAGCAAAGTAGCAAATAATATTGCAACCAAGTTTTTGAGGTGACAAATGTAAATATCATCATTCGTGACGGTTTGTTAGTTATTAAAAGTTGTAAAAATAACAAACTTCATCTACAATTTAGTATTGTTTTATTTATCTTTATTGATATGGAGTGGATTATACATCGGAAAAGCAATCGAGTTCCTAGAAAAGTATTCAGGGATAGGCAAAATCCTTTCGAATGTACCGATGAAATATTTTTTAAAAAATACCGGTTTACAAAAGATGCCGCTATATTCATTATTGAATTGTGTTATACAGAGCTTGTAAAGACAACATTTCGAAACAAATCCATTCCACCTAATTTAACGGTAAATATTTATTTTATTTTCCCTTTGGAAATTCTGCCAGAAAACTTATTAAAACGTTTTATTTGCTTAGGCTCTTTTAAGTTTAAACTTTTTGGGATCTGGAACTTTCCAATTTGTTTCTGGACAATTAAATTACCACCATCTTCCACAATCAACTGGAATTAAATTTTTAAAACAATTCTTAACGGTTTTGAATTCGAAAATTAAAGATTTTGTTAAATTTCTTATTCCTTCAGATGAAATACATCTGGTTAAGCTGGACTTCGATAAGAAATGTGGGTTTCCTAGTATTGTTGGATGTATCGACGGGACTCATATTGCGATAAGAAAGCCAAAGGTGGAAGATGCATACCGTTTTTTCAATAGAAAAGGATATTTTTCTATTAATGTTCAAGCGGTAAATATTGGAATGATGTATATGCTTATTTGGGTTTTATTTACGTAGATAATTTACTTTAGGTATGTGATTCTAACTATATTTTTACGGACGTTGTAGTACGATGGCCGGGGTCTACTCACGACTCACATATTTATAAAATGTCAGCGCTATATGCCTTTTTACATTCAGAAAGTTTTACCGGAAATACGTGGATTTTAGGTGACAGTGGTTATCCACTGCAGCATTGCATCATGACACCGATTCTTAATCCATCAACTCCCGTCGAAATTATTTAGAATGATTTTCATAAAAAGACTCGTAAAATAATCGAGCAGGCATTCGGTGTCCTTAAAAGTAAATTTAGAATTATATGTAAGAGCGGTGATTTTTTTTGGTATGACTTAGAAAAATTGGTTCATATATATTATAACGTGCTGTTTTATCCTGCTAACACCGCACTTAAAGAATATACAAACTATGAATAAATGAGCTAACTTTAAGAAATTATTGTGTATCTATAGCTCGAAACCCTAAATCGAGAAGCTTTTTCATTACAGGTACGGTTGTAAAATAACGATCGAAATATAAAAACCCTCATTGTGGAATAGTTTTTAACAAGTGCAGTATTCCTGCTGGGCCCAAGCCTAACGTTCGATCACTTAATGGCGTTTTGTCACCCTGGTATACTTCAAAGTCGAAGACAAGTCATGTTGAGGTTGTGGCGACAAAATTTTTTAAACCCGTTGGTCGCGGTTTATTTTTGACATACTGCACGGCATCGACCAGTATAAGGGATCATTTGTTCATCGATCGAATAATACCTTGGTGTTTTCGAAAGAGCCCAACATCTATATTTTACGGTGTTCATTACTGGTGCAATTTTCCAAAACGTATCGCTTAAACCGGTTGAATCTGAATTAATGTCTACGTAATGTAATGAATTGCGGATATTTCGAAATCGGTTTCTCGATAAGGTGGTTGCTACTGGGTCAAATCGATAATGCATCCCATCATCATACAGATTCCATAGAAATTTGTAATTTCTATATCTGCGGTTTTAAGTTCTTTGCCGTTCGCCCGTAAACTATAAGTATTCGTGTATTTGGCGGCATCCTTAAAATGGGTATCTGGGAAAGATGCCGCAAAATATTCTCTTGGTGATTTCACGGTCACGTTTATATTTAGTTGTAGTAGCTCAGTTTCATCTGGAAAATACTGCTTGAACTAGCCCAGGTTCCATTTATTAATTGTTATGTTAATTTGCGCCTCCTGGACATTGTCGTATGCGACGACTTGTACAAATCGAGCACATAAATGTATATTTTGCGAATTTTTTATTCAGAATTTTATCATTCTCCGATATGATATCTTTGATTTGATGATCGCCGAATGGTATATAGAGCACAGTTATTGCTATGCATAATTTGGATCTACATCGTCTGATTCATCTTGTGTTTGATTGTAAAACACAAGGCTATTTAATGAACAAACGCAACTTCACCATATTTAAACTCTGGAGGACGAATATTTTACCGCTTTTCGTTTATAATAATTTTTAATTTTCGAACA
Source organism: Nephrotoma guestfalica (assembly GCA_963691935.1). Taxonomy (NCBI): domain Eukaryota; kingdom Metazoa; phylum Arthropoda; class Insecta; order Diptera; family Tipulidae; genus Nephrotoma; species Nephrotoma guestfalica. The sequence continues at coordinate 43,195,768 of OY829914.1, forward strand.
AATTCCTACTTGATTCATTAAAGGGGGATGTTCCTCACAAAACTCAAGCAAAATTATTTCACCATCCCGAACAGTCAGACCTCATAAATAACGCATCTCCACCACCAGACGCAATTCTTTTCAACTGGACGATGTAATGCTCTCTAACTGGACGATGTAATGTTAGAATAAACAGGCTCGTTATTCAACTACCGAAGTTGAATGTTGAATTAAATGTCCTCCTCCGACTGTGAGTCTCGTGGTGGGGTCTGATGATTTCGGCATGTAACATACATTGTTCGATATATTAAACGGATTATGGTATGGAGTTTTCGGAAGTGGCGGTGGAATATCTTCGGCAAGCACATTAATTACGTCAGCTTTCCTAACAAATATTTTTGTTTTTTTTAATATGTTTTGATTGTGTTTGGTTGGATATCGTCAGAATACCTAAAATTATGTTCTCATCGTTTCGATTTTATGTTAATGACATTTACTCGATTGGTTGGCATTTACGAAGAAACCGTGTAAAATGATTCAGTTTGATAATAGATATGTATTACACTAAACAAGTTATTATCGTGCTCATATGTAGCTAAACTAAACCTATCGTTACCTACGTTAAAGCTTTTTTAAGACAAACACAGATGGCATTGTAATACATAAATGTATTTTTTAATGTGACTGTAGATAACTTAACGCCTACTCGTATAAAAATAATTATGAATGACCATCTAAATGAACTGTTTCTTTGATATTTATGATGCGTGTCCCTTATACACAAACTTTTGTTCCATTTATACAATATTTTCCGTTATTTTTCAGGGTTTTAAGGTTTTTTACATACTGTATGTAATTTACGTACGCAAATTTTACGTAATTTACATTATGTACAAGAAGATAACGTTTTTTTACATATAAAATGCCTAACACTGCTGCCTATGTAATTTTCGACACTGACATGTTGACGATTCCAAAATATATGTAGGCGCGTTAAAAAATAAATTTCTTGCTCGAAAACTCAACTCAGATTTTAATATAAAGTAAGATTCTAAGGTACAGAAAACCCGATGGTTCAAATTTCAATTTCTTTGTGCAACATAGTGAAATAAATCAAATGATCGTTTTAAGACCTCATATCTAGGAATGAGTGGATACCAGTTCTAAGATTCTATAGACAAAAGTTCAGTTGTCTGTTATTAATAAATTTCGGCGAAATACTTTACTTGGTATTTAACAACACATGGCCATCCTCCATTATATTTTTAATTATTTCTAAATGAGTTTCGTGTGATCTCAAAAATAGTGTAAGCATATTGGTAAGCATACTGGTATAAACATTTATAAAATCAATAAAATTATTTCTCTAATGTATTTGAAATTTACGGCCTAGATACTTTGGAAAAAATTGGATAGACAAAAATATGTTTAGTGATATTTTACAACTTTTTTGATGTATACTCGTGTATCTTTCATTTGGTTCTGAGAATATTTTTGTATCATTTTTCATATAAATAAAATATAATTCGCTGTACATTTACGACTGAATATATGTACATAAAGCTTTTTCTAATTAAATAATTTTATTTTTGCCCATATACCGACTGACGTAAATCATATAAAGTAACGAGTAAATTTACACTCCATTTCTTGTACAACATGTAACGTAAATGTAAGCAAGCATAAATCAGATAAAAAAAATTTTTGTTTTTAGGTAATGAGTACCAAGCTTTTATACCCACTGATGCTTTCCTATATGAGTATTCACATCTAAATAAGCGGAATGTGTACATATGTACTTGTACGTATCTGAATTTAATTAAATTTAAGTACATTACGAGTAAGAGATTTATGTAGAGTGATATGTTTATTGCATTAAACTTTCATTTTAAATTTCTCATGTTTTGCACGTTATGTCAAAAATATGTGCAGGATTTTACAATATTTTGTGTATGGTTGGTTGCAAATAAAATATTATAATATCATAAAACTATTTATACTAATTTCAGTTTTCTGCTAATTAAATTTTTTTTAATTTTATTTTTAGATATATATACCTGAGTGACGATTCACTTACGGTTAATATATGGCGAGTGCTACCACATCATAGTTTATTTACGTGCCAATTTACTATACAACAGTAGATTTCTGTTCTGAATTAGACATGTATTTTTCTGTAAAAGTCGGGGGGGAAAACGGTTCGAAAATTCAAAATTTAATGGGCATATTTGTTGTGGCCAACACCCGACATTTTTTTTACCACGAACGTATACATATAGATCTCGCACATTCCACACTTGTTTGCTAATCTGAAAAATTAAAGTTACCGGATTTTTGGTAAAACAATCATGTATAAGCAAAATCGATTATTTCCAGTCCAGGCAAATGATCGGGATAAGATTTTATACCTTAGCGTTCTCCACTAATTAGGGGATCCTATTGGTCTTTGACCGAAATCGGCCCAACCGAAGCGGCAGCTTTTATTAGAGCTTTTTAGTTGTTTGCCAACAATTTGGACAACAAAATCATTTACGACAAAAAACATTAAATTTACGTCTTTCGGAAGTTTGGTGGCAATATCGTTCCATATTAGTGTTTCAGAAAATAGGTGGAAATGAAAACAAAAAACTGTTCAATAAAATGGAGGGATGTAATTGTTTTTCCAGCACCTGGCTTTCTTTAACGACAAATGTAACTAGATAACGAATACAACACACTTGATTCCTAAAGTGAAATTTGAACCTATCTGATTTGTGATAAAATTGCTAAGCAGATGTTCGCCATATTTCGCATAGATTTCAGCATTTATGAAAAAAAAAAAATTAGTATGAAGTGTTATTCCGAATATAGTCAATTCTGTGGATATGCCGAATTTTGATGAAATAAATTTTTGTTTTATCAAAACCCGTAATTTTCGGTAAAATTTAAAATATAATCTGAATTAGTTTTATTTTAAATATTCGTTTTTCCTGAAGCTGTCACTTTCGGTGGACCGATTTCCGAAAATCGCTAAACTCTTCCAAATTATGAAAGAATCTTAAATACTATGATTCACTGATTAGTCAATCCATCTAAACTGTAGAGAGGACTTTCAAATTTAGATAAAAACTCGAAGTCCAAAATTTGAATGGACACAATTTTGGCCAAACTCAATTTGTTCGCGTAAATTTTGGAAAATTGTTCTGAATCGCTATTGATGCAAATTTAATTTAGAATCATTTAGCGCATAGTTGGTTTTCTCATAATTGAGATACTTTGCCATTATCTGCCTTGTACCCCATGGGGCGAATTCCAGGACTGATTGGCAGATCTTAACCCAGCATCGGGGAATCTCTTTCATAGTGCCTCCAAAGAGCTGCACCGACGGATGAATGAAGTCAAGCTTGCTAAATCCTTTTTAATATGCAGTTGTATTTGCAATCCCGGACTCATATTTCTCCTTATTACGGTATACAGAATGTTGTCTATTACTGACTGATTAGACTGCACTGCTATTTTCTGGGGGGAGTCTTGTAGATTTATTTGGAGCGTGTTGAAAAAATTTCCTCCTTCATGATTCTGAGTGAGAATCATTACCCAGTCTCAACTGATTGAGATAGGCACCTTACCACTGGGATCTGCGTCCCCTTGGATAGCCTTAACAGTTACTACTTCTTTTTCCTCTTGTTCAGGTATTATGATGACCAAACCTTTCAACTCTTCTTAAGCTTGCGTGAATGTCAACTTACCTCTTTTAACCAGGACTATTATTCTCTCACTCGCGGCTACAGCTTCTTTCATGCTCTCGGACATCATTAAGAACTTTTGGGTTTTACTTACCCGATTGGTTCTACCCTAGATAACCCCAATCGGTCACAGCGGTATTGTTCTTTAAATTCTTAGCCATATCTTTACACAGCAGTAAAAGCTTCTAGGTACATACCTCTATTTTGCGTTGTGGCTAAGTTTTTCTATATTAAACTTCTTTTTAGCTAACTATTACCTAACTAAATTCAAACCCTATCTTTGCCTATAATTTAAAAATGAAACGTATAAGTCTATAAAAAAAACGATCTTACTAAAAAAAATATTATAAAAATATATACAACCACAGTCAATTCCGCCCTCACTACGAGGTGACGGTCAAGATATCCACTACTTGGGTCAAACAAGAAAAAAGGGAAATGAAATTGATTTGGATGAATCACAAAATGCCAACCCAACCCTTATCTCACAGTAGTCATTGAAAATCAACTCATCCCCTTGGATGAGTTTAACTGTGTAAGTTTCATGAAGAATCGTTCACTCAAATAGGAACACCAATACGCCGGTTGCTGTTGTGAATTTCCATTACTTTATGATACTAACTTGAGTGATCTGTGGCCAGCTTGAATTCAATGCACATCCATTTGCAGACCTCTAAGCATGAGCAACTAATCAAGTTGTACTCTGAATGCAACTATTACCTAAACGAGTAGACTGGCGACCCCATCCCGAGGGATGATAATTTAAAATTTTAAAAATACAAGTGAAGAAAACGCGACTCTTAAATATAAAGTTATAGATTGGAAATTCCATTTTTATCTAATTTTAAAAATGGCAAAACTTAACCTGTGGTATATATTCTAGCCACAAGCCAAATTGTTGCCACTAAACGGAGGATGGTTAGAGGTTCAATATTAAAATTCTAGCTGGAATGCGGAATGATGTGTCAACTTGCCTGAGAATGGACAGCCCTTTATATTACCCAAGATCGTCGCTTGACAGGAAAGGGATATGCTCATTACTTCAGGGATCGCATCACTCACCCTTGCCAGTGTAGAATTGAAAAATTTTACGTTGTACAAGGTACACGAAAACCTCACAACATTTTTGTTGGTGCATAGAATGAACCGTTGTTAAAAGAATGGATCGCCGAGTTCTATATACCACCACAAATACCAGTTCACCCTCCGGAGTCCCAAGACTTGCCACAGGCGAAATGAATATTCGGAGATCCGGTACAAGAAAACGACAATTTATGAAACTCATATGTGTGTGTACAACCCACCCAATATTAGGTCAGGCACACCAAGCCATGACCGCAGCCATACTCACACAAAAAAAAATCTTATTCTATTTACTAGAGATCCATTACACTGATTAACACTTAAACCACTTTTTTCCTTAAAAAAACTTAATTTGGCCGAATTCCGGCCACACTTAAAACTGTCCTGAAATGGTGAAAATTAATACAAACTTGTAGATTTGAATTCTTAAAGAGAATTAAAATTTCTTAATTTAACTAATGAATTTAAATATTTGGGCTATTGCCGAGTTTGGGCCCCACTTGAAACGAGTTAAACTTTAGCTACAGCTAAAGCCAACCCAGTTTCACAGAAATGCCATTATCTTCGTGGGTTTTGGGGTACCCAAATAATAGCCTAATTTACCGCATTAAGAATACAAAAAATAGTTAAATAAAATGGGGGGAAAAGTGAATTGGGGTATTCGGACTCCGAGATATTGGATCAACCTATCAACCCATCGTTTGGGCATAACTCGACTGTGGTTGTATACGTAAAATGTTTATACTAACCTTTTACCGTAATCTAACTTAAATTAGCCCATAGGCCCTAATGGGGGAATAGGTTAGTAAACTTGATGATAGTGGTATGCTATCTAAGTCCATGAAAAGAAAAGAGCCACTTAGCGTCATAGCGAATTGAAAAAAAAAACTACAAACGCGGTTTTCCTATTATTACATCAGAAAGTTGAGAGGGAGAAATAATATTTTTTTTGTACTTGAACTTGAAAATTCACTCTCAACCAATTTATAAAAAAAAGTTGGATATCAATTACCGCGCGTGTAAAAGTTTTGCATTATCGGTAAATTGACCATAACAACAAATGCAACATTTCCAATTTTTGCATCGGTCATTATCATTTACCTATGCACATGTATAAAAAAAATTTACATTGCAATATGTGCATCGACGACGTAATCAAATTACGTTCATGAACATATTTGAGTTCATTTAACCGCGGGACATAAAATATTCGATTGTGAATGAATTATGTAACCGTTAATTAAATGAACCCCAAACAAAAAAATGTTAAAATGAAAACATGACGGCATTACATTAGAATTAGTTGAAGATTTTATCTTCGGGGTCATGCTTTTATAGTAAATTCGTATTATTGGGATAGGTCAGTAACAGAATTGAATAAAATTCTGTTACAAATATTTCAAGAAACAAAAAGGCTTCTAGGAATGGTAAGGATCTCTAAATTTAGTGAAAAAGCTTAAGTATGAAGTTTCATTACGATTAATCAATCCGTCTATGATGCACGAATTTTTATACGTGCCTTTCAAAATTTTCAGAAACTAGAAAGCTCCATGGAATCTGCTACTTCCAAAAGTCACAAGGATTTTTTCAATTTCTAAAAAAGCTTAAGTATGAAATTTAATCCCGATCACTCAATTCGTCTGGGCTGTGCAAAGCCGAATTTTTGTTGAAACATTCTTTTTGATCAATAATCGTTATTTCCAGTTAAATTTTTGAGAAACAATTCGGGTCGATAAACGTTTCCCTCGTTAATAATAATTTTCAAGAAATGAAAAAGCTCGAATACACGATACTTAATTTCTAAAGAGATAAATTCAACCTACCTGATTTGTGATAAAAATTATCTTTAGTAATCGAAAATCATTGTTCTTTCTTAAATTTCAGAAAACAAACTTTAAACTTAATTATAAATGTCAAAAACGCTCATACGAAAATTGCCACTTCTGGTACGCTGATGTCCGTCACATTTTGCATTGCTCTCCCAATTTATGGAACAGCTTCAGTATAAGTTTTCTTCTGAAAAGTCAATCCGCCTGGTCTGTAGACATGCCGAACTTTGGTAAAATTAAGCTTTTTGTATCAAAACTCGTAATTTCCGGGAAAGTTTAAGAAATGATCTGATTTTGTTTAAAATTTAAATTATAATCTTTATTAGATTTTAAGGAAGCTACAACTTCCGGCATATTTCTTTTGATCAAAAATCACAGGTATCATCCGATTTGTGAATAAATTTAAGTATTTAGTTGCAGCCCTGACTGATACGTCTTAACTATAGAGAGGACACAGATATTTAGTCAACAACGTTGAGGTGAAAAATTTTCGCAGTTACAATACAAAATATCGAGCTTTTCGCTTAAATTTTTTTCTAGGGTCCACTTTTGGTGGAATCTAGAAACAATTTTTAAAACGCGGGATGGCAGATAATGTCGTTTGACGAAACATAGACTAATTCAAGCTCCGCGATATCAACCTGACGAAGAAATAGTGGAATATGAAAATTGCATCGTTGCATGGAGTTGCAATCGAGCCAGACGTTACTACTAAGACGTTTTAGAAACACCGACTATTCTTCCGTTCTTCAACAAATATTCAGAGGCAAGTAGACTAACGAATTTAGAAATTCAATAAATCAAGCGATGATACTGGAAGTACATGTTCAGTATTATATCAAAGACCAAACTTACTTGCTTTTAATGTCAAAAATATATATTGTCACGTCGATACTCTCATAATCCAGGTCCTCGAAGAGATAACGGTAGTTAGATTTACTGATAATTTTTCAATTATCGCAGGCACATGCGCTGCAAGTACCACCGTATTGACGCGGCATTCTGGTGCAATCGATTGCAGAAGAGCAACTGGACTAGGCAACTTATTCCAAAAATTGTCTTGTTGATATACCTCAAACATGAAGAAGTCGATTTTTATCTGCCACAGCTCATGCCAGGATAAGGATGCATTTGATCGTCCGAAGTCAACTTTCTCAATATAGGCGTCGCTTAACTTGTTTTACGTCTCAGTGCTTCGATGGTGGTTTGCACGTTTCGAATAGTTTAAGCTAAGAAGCTAAAATAAATGTACTTATGAGGCAGCGAAGCCAGTGTTGTAAAGAAGTAAGGATTGTAAAGTAAGGAAAAAGGAAGGAAAAGTAAGGAAGATTGTCAGATAAAAATCTCTGGCCGAGTGACAAATCATATACAAGAATCAAACAAAGGCTGCTGAACCCAAACTAAAATGGAAGAAAAAAATTGTGAACCGACTACTCTGTTAAAAATTTTCATATTGCAAGGCCGCCTCCGAGAGTGTTTGTTTATACACAAACTAAAGAGATTTTTAGCCATACATACATAGAAGTGGAGAAGAATATCGATTACATATTTTTCAAACGCCCACGGTTTTCTGGAGCAAGATATGTAAATAAGGGAACTATTGGAGACCCTTGAAAATATATGGCAGAACATATTAAATTCTGAGGGCGTGCGGATCTCTCGCACTGTAAATATCCGCGAAGTGGTGAAAAGCTTATAAATCTCAAAAAGAAAAGGTTTGCTAAGTTATCCCTCCCATAACCGTCAATGGATAGAGATGGCACTGAATATGGCAGTGAGGTTTTTGTTGGTAAAAATACAACAGTTTTATATGTCAGTTAATTTTACATATAAACGATTTAGAAGGTCTTCTGATACCACCAACAACGAAAAATATTGTACATTTGGTAGAGTTCATAAAATCTAGAAATACCTTTCATAGCAAGATTAGGTAAGTAATATTTGGACATTAAATCGGATATGCAGTAGTCGCGAGCAATCACTAAAATAGCACAGAAATGACAAATCTTCGATAACGATATGCTGTGTTACCCAGACTACGCCAACCATCTCAAACCTGGCTGTGGGGCTTACTGATAAGTAAAGGGAAGGACACCGTTGAGTTATAAAGTGAATCAAAAATGGCATTAAATGGTAGAAAAATAGAAAGAGATTAAACAAAATGTATCGATTGGGCTCGTGATTTGTACCTATAACGCGGCAGCGATGCTAGTGTTGCAGAAATAAAGAAGTTTAACCTAAAGAAATATATGACCAAGTGGCAAATCATATAAGTTAATCAAAAGCTGATGGATTGATCGCTTGATACCCTTGATTTAAAGCATGAACAGAATGAAGACTAAGAAAAACAGGATTCTCTCTCTTTCAATTTTTGATAAGACGGGGCTGTTTTCGAGATTGTTTGTTTAAACACAAACTGAAGTGATTTTTATTCACACACACTGAAGTGAAGGAAAGTGACGACCATATAATTTTCAAATGTTCACGGTTTGCAAGATCATGACACTAAAATGAGGAAATATTGAATATTCCTGAAAATAAATTGCAAAGTGTATTAAATTCTGATTTGGACTGTTGATGAGGTTCAGTAATTTATCCCTCCCATAACCGACGAAGGGTAGAAATATATATTTTGCTGGGTGCTTACCGATTGTTTCACGGTGCTATGCAACAATGGATATTGAAAACAGGTTTTCGTAGGCAAAAATATAATAGTTGCTTATGTCTGGTAATGGCTCACATTTAAACTAGTTAGAAAATCTTGTGACACCACAACAGAAAAAGTTACAAGCACATATTCGCTCGAATAGTTCGTTAAACCTAGAAATAACATTCATAGCGAGGTTAGAACCTGGTGACAGTAGACACGCGCAATCGCTAAAATAAAGTGAAATGCCAAACTTAAGATAACACTGGGTTGTGGGTCAAATAAGTAAACGGAAAGACACCGTTTGGTTGGAAAGTGAATCAAAAATAACATTCAGCGGTAGAAGAATATAAGTCTCAATGATCATAATTCATCGATTGGGCACACCCAAACAAATACTGGGAAAACTGAAAACGGATGAAACCCTATAGACTTAAGAGTTTAAAGTTTAAATGAAACTCTAGTTGAATTTTGTACTCTCGAGATTGAGGTGGCAAGGAGTTGGGAAGGAGAAACCTACCCTTGTAAACCGAACAAGGGGCAAGTCGCGATCAATGAAATAATGAAAATACAAATTTTTTCTCATTAGTAATCTAGTGGTGTGAAATATTCGCACGTAATGGAATTTAACATTGTGTATGAAATCAAAATTTGTTGGCAATTCAAACCTCCTTTCATATTTTCACGGAACGCGACTTGATCCCCAGATATATATGCCCTTATTAAAATGTCAAAACAATCTTAGGTTATTCATCCCTTAATGGAGGGTAACCAATTTCGTATTCGTTCCATATTTCTTGGAATCAGTGTTGTTGTCAGTGCTGGTGAATTAACTGAATGAAGAAGTAAGAACAATAAATTAGATGTCTTTTTGACATAAAACTGGTAGGAAAAAATGAACGTATAAAATGCAATTTTGGGAAAACCGGATCCTCATGTGGAAAACCCCACTCCCCGTCGCTCGAGATTTTGGCTCGAGCCAAAAATCACTGTGGTCTCTACTTTATAGGAAAAGCCTTATTATGAAGTATCACTCCAATCAGCCAATTCGTCTAGGCTTTAGAGAAGAGACAAACTTTTAGTTTGCATGGCATCACACACACACAACGGCCCACAGAATATTTTTAAAAACAATTTTTTTCTTCAGTGATATAGCAAATGGTAGATCAAAAATCTTGGGGTCAAAATTGTGCATGGTTGTGTACTTTATTTTACTACTTAAAATAAAGTAAAATGAAAAAGCTTAAATGGAAGCTACCACTTCCGGTCGATCCATTTCAACCAAAAATCACTGAGATCTATTAAATTGTCGAGAAACCTTAAGGAACTCAATCACTCTATTCGGGCTGAAGAGAGGCCGCATATGAAATTTTGCTCGGTCATATAGGAAATACTGGACTGTAATTTGTTGAAAAAGCTTAACGAACTAAACTGTTCCATCAGAGCTATGTAGGGGCCGAGTTTTTATTTAAATTTTTTTTTGTTAAAAATTGTTATTTTCGATTAAATTTTGGACTGAAATTGTGGCAAATTTAGTTTAGCATCTGTTAGTTCTTAATCGTTTTTCTCATAAATGATAAACTTTACAAGATACCTTAAAAAACAGAAAGTCGCTATGGAAGCTGCCTCTTCCAATAGAACGATTTCGGTCAAAAGTCACTGGGATCTCGAAATTTATAGAAAGCTTTAGTATGAAGTTTCATACTAAACGTGTTGACGTGTTCATAAAGAGATTTTTTTAAAACCTACTTTCTTGAATGCGGCAATATAGCGAATGGTACATCTGGAAAAATCTCGAGGTCAAAATTTAACATGATTTTTATACTTTATTTTACTACGCTAAAGAAAGTAAACCCGTTTTCAACAAAAATTTGACCTCTGTACACCCCAGGCGATTTGACTGATCTGGATCAAACTTTATACTCAAGTTTTTTTCATAAATTGAGAGGTCCTTGTGATGCGTGGCCGAAATAAATTTTCTTGAAGTAACCGGCTTCGTGGAAGATTTTTTGTTTTTTCTATCTCGTTGGGTTAATAAGTAAAACTAAATTTTTGGTAATAGATTACTACAAGAAAGAAAGATAAATTTAATCCAAGATCGAGTTTTTAAAGTGCTTTAACAAATGTAATCTAATATACTTCAAACTTTTTGTGTAATAAAAGTCATATCCAAATTAAAATTAATTGTTGGCGTACTAACTACATTATTCGTTAACAACGCAACCTAACCTACACAAAATATGATTAAATTTAAATTGTGTTGTATTCCACGAAGTCTCACCGTGTAAATCTAGTGTATTATACGTCTCATAATACAGATTGTATTTCATCCAAAATAATTTGTAGATGTTTCTAAGAAGATATCGCATTGTTCCATATTATTTTTCCAACACAATTTTGGTGAATACGAATTATTATAAATTTCGCACTTAGTGACAGGTGGGCTTGGGCGAAAATTTTATTCCGGTCAAATTTTTAATTACATTTAGTGTATTTTAACAATTCTTTGTAAATTTATTTGTTAATAAATTTTTTTTTTCGTTCCAGGTACGCATACATCACCTAACGATTTAATATTTAAAAGCTTATACTAGTAAGTATTATATAAAAGACAGAAGTTTGCAATCTTTAAACCTCCAATGCTATATGTATTTGAAGTTGAGCCACATTCTACAATCTTTGTATAGTCAGCGAGTGTCAGTTTTCTATATATCAACCCAAAAATGTTCTGTCAAAAAAATAATCTGTCATGATTCTATCATGAAAAATATATTACATAACCCAAAAAAGTAAAATAAAACGAAACCTGTATCTAATTTTAATTTTTTATCGGACCAAATTGTGTATGACCCCTGGATGTCCATGACATTTATAGTAAAGTGTACAACAGAGCATTATACGACATAAACATTTGTTGGAGAATCGGGGGCTACCCTTAGTCACTATTCCGATGATAGTACCATTCGACGAAATAAGTAGGTTAGGTTAGGTTTCAGTGGTTACTATTGCACACTTAGGCCAATTTTGGCGCATTGTGATACCAGAGAATCCAACATCATTTAACTCCCTTTAAAACCATCTGGTGCTGGTTCACGCATAACGTAAATTACACATTTCGATATCAGAGAGGCTGTCCATAGTGTATTTGCCCAAATGATAAGGTAATACCCTTACAATTATTCCAATGTCACGCTTCCTTAGTGTGACCAAGATCCTGGATCGCTTCAAGCTGAGATCAGGCCATACTTACTTCGCTGCGCTGCCAGTCGAGTGACCTAGCATTTGCCAAAGCAACTGCTGTCCTATGGCTAGCTGCTTTCAGCACATACATAACTGGAACCAGGGAGAGAATGTTTAGGTATGTGCTTTTCAGCAAATACCTAAACATTCTTTCCCTGGTTTCAGTTGGAGAGTTGTACCGCACCTTGCTAATTTGTCTGCTCTGCAATTTCCCTCAACATCAAAGTGCCCCGACACCCAGACCAACTGTGAATACCAGTGATACCAGTGATAGTGATACCAGTCAACGATATTGCACTGTGCTTCAACTAGTTCATGACCCCTTCAATCGCTATAACTTCAGACTGGTACACGCTGCAGGAATCAGGTAGCCGAAAACATAAACTTACATCTAATTCCTTACAGAATACACCAGCTCTCACTTTACCAACGAGCTTAGAGCCTTCGATGAAGAATTTAACTACCCCGGTCTCCACATAATGAAATCATCCTTCCAATCCTCCCTAGAAGGGAAAATCATCTTAAAACGCTTGCAAGAGCACAAAGGGGGTGTTATATGATCCAAATTCACCAGCTCATGGCCTCACAGAATTGGGCCTCACTCAATATTTGAGTGCCATTTTTTCAGGCACTTCCACCCCGAAATCGCTGATAGTCGGGAGGCCGCATGGACCACAATTTGCAATCCGATAATATCCAACGAGGGAAGGTACGGCATGACCTCTAAAGCACTAGTAGGGGTAGTTTTGAACGCCCCAATAATGAGCAAGCAGGCTGCCATCTGCATCTTTCCCATCATGTCCTTATATGATAATTTCTTCAGAGCTGGCCACCATACACTCACACAATACTGTAGTACGAGCCTTACAACTACCGTAAAAATCCAGTGCACCAGCTCCGGTCTCAAACCCCATTTTTTTCCGATGACATTTTTACAAGAGTAGAGTGCCACAGTGGCCTTCTTCACTCTTTCTATCGTGTTTCGTTTCCAACTAAGCTTACTGTCGAGAAGAATCACTAGGAATATCACCTTATCAGTAAAGGCCAGCATAGTACCATTTAAACTTGCTAGAACAATTACCGAAATTTTATATCGTCTAGTGAAAAGAACCAGCTCTGTTTAGATGGGTTAATCCCCAATCCATATCTCCGCAGTGAGTCACCCAACCCGCAGTGATCGATAATGCATTCTGCATCACATCTCTCTGATTATACATAGGTGCTTTCCAAGACAGCTGTCGTTATGACATCGGCATAAGCAACCAATAGTAGTCCATTGATTAATACATTTCAAACAAGAAGAGAGAGGACACCTGCCTATTGTGTTTCCTGAACAACCCGCCTTCTAACGGACACTTCGCTCATCTCCGCTATAACCCTTCTGCTACTACAGCAGTTGATTAATTAGCCTGGTTACAGGGTTTTCAATTTCAAGTAGCAACAATCCATCCTTAATTGCCTCCACCTTCACGTTGTTGAAAACGCCCATCAAGAAACGCCACCAACGAGTATTTTTGAAAATCCAGTGACTTCTTAATTTCCCAAGCCAACGGACTTACCCTTATGGTACGCATGATGAGACTACAACTATAGAACGAATATGGACATCCACCAACCTTTCCATAATTTTCAGCAGAAAAGATGACAGATCTATTGGTCTTAAGTCCTTAGAGTTGATGTGCGAGCTTCTACCCGCCTTCAGGACGAATATCACAATAGCCTACCTCTACTTCTTTGGGATGTACCCCAGCTACAGATGCCCTTTGAAGATAACCTCCAGTCAGGGGAGCAATACCTCCGAGTTCTTCTGAATTTCTGCTACCACAATCCCTTCCAGACCAGCTGGCTTAAAGGGCTTAAAACTTTTAATAGCCCATTTTATCTTCCGTGTATTCAGAATATCCTATGTACACAACAATTGGACGCCGCAGTCATCCCTAGACCCACAGTCAACCAACGGCCCCGCAATCGACGCATCCTCACCACCCGGTAAGTGAGTTTTCATCACAAGGTCAAGAGTCTCTATACTAGAAATCGTCCATTCGCCTTCCGGTTTCATCAGATAGCCTGGAACAGCTGGACTGGAGGAAAGAATATGTCTTAAGCGCGAGATATCCGAGACCCCTTCCATTATATAACAGAAAAGCCTACACGAATTCCTTTGCGCCTTCCTTGTTTCTTTTTTGTACACTATGAGGCATTCCTTATGGAAGTCCCAGCCTTGACTTTCTCTTGGTCGTTTCGTTCTATTGAAAGCAGACTCACAATTTTTTCGGCACTCCGCAAGGGCCGAGGCCCAACAAACAGGTTTTCGCTTTACCCTCAGCTTTGTTAATAGGCAAGGTTTCCTCATAGAGGTATTACAAGCCTTAGTATGAGTATTGAGTATCCACCATTGAATCCAGATAATTACTCACCCGTGTCGGGAAGTTCTGGGACTCTAGATGGAAACCTGCCCTCTAATACCTCCATATATAGGCGCCATACTGACCTCCGGGGATTTCTGAACACGCAATGATTTGTAATTTGGAGATTGAGCTTTAACGTTAGGTACCGATAGTCATAGAAGGAATGCTCCTTCGCTACTTTCGATTCCATGATCATAGGTGAAATAAAATCGGAGACCAGAGTAACATCCAGAAACTCCTGTCTATTTCTAATAATAAAGGTTGGTTCCCGAACACATTACTAATAATGAGATTAGTTCTTAAAAGAAATTCGAAAAGTAACTCACCCCTGTCATTGATGTCCGAGCTACCGCAGATGGTATGGTGTGCGTTCGCGTCGCACCCTAGGATCTGGTAGCTCCCAGTAAATCTGGCGGCATTGGCTTCTTCCGGCCCAGGTATGCAGCTGCTAGCCAGAATCCCCCCTCCTCCGTCGCTATATAAACCGAAGTAATGTCCCCATTACAATACTGCGGTAGTAGAAAAATGTTTATGTTATTTTCCACCAGTATACATGATCTGCTCTTTTCCGTCAAAGAAGCGTTCTAGCTTGCAGACCACAGATTTTTTTGTTTTTGATCCAAGGTTTTTGGATCAGAACTATTTCCTCCCTTGACTTAGCAACTCTGAGAAGTAGCGCCGCCGAAGCAGTCTTGGTGTGATGTAAATTTATTTGCATAAACCTGATCATTGGTAACAGTATTTTCTAATCTTATCACGTCAGCCATGCTGCGACGGTTAGTTGGACAAGACGGAGTCAACGGTACTCTCCGTACTCCCTAATTTAAGTAGATCCACATCTCCCCCACAGAATCCGATGTGTCCCTACTTCCATATGCCAATCTAAAGTAGATACCTAAGATCCCTAGTTACCCCTTCTCTGGTTCGCCACTAGCTGGTGATGTTTCATCTTGAGAGGTACCATTCGTCGAGCTTCCCTCAACCGGCTGGACCTCTTGCTACTTCTTCTCGGGCAGTGCAGTGTCCGGTATTATGCCGACCCCGTTCTTTCTAAACACCTTAAGAGTGGCTGAGCCGAAGCCGAAGTTTATAGCCCCTTTTTTTTGACAGAGGAGCCAAGGATTCCTTATTGATTATCATAATGGATAAACTGAAACTGCCCTTGGGCTCTTCCTGCTTAACAATCCACCAGTTCCCTGCGGCAGATCCGGATTACAAACCTGGATAATCTCAAGGATTCATCGAGATTAGACTGCTCTATTTGGGGTCTACTCGGTATCTCCTCTTTCGGAACTGCCCTGAGCGTCACTCCTGGCCATACCTCACCTAACTTCTCGATCGCCTTCCTGTACAAGAAGGCCGATTTTTGACCTGCATACGCGGTCAGTTTCAGCCGTCGCTAAAACCAACGCGGGTAGGTGGTAAAGAGTACTTGATATTGTCCAAGGACTTTAAGAAAAAATTGATTCAGTGCGTTAAATAACAACCTCCATTTTTCCCCAGTGATGTTCCCCTCTTCATGGCTCTCGCCCACGAAGGCTAGGACTAACATCCTTTTCTTAACGATGTCGCTGAAAGGTTGTGCCCCTTCGGCGACTGTCCAACATGGAGCTTGGTCCGTTTCCTCTCGGCATGCAGAATTCCATGCTCCTCCTCACTAGACCTCTGTCCTTTAGACCCAAGGTCCTCTTTACGTGCATTGCTCTCTTCGGCTATGCAACTTTTTCCCCAATTAACCGATTTCCTCTGTTCTTGCGTTCATTGCTCCTCCGGGACTGTAGCCAGTCTGTCCAAGACACAGAAGGCATTCTTTTTACCATTGTAGCTAGTTCCTGGCTTGCATACCTTGGAGCCAGCCTTAGCCACCCTGACGGTTGGATTCACAGACCCCTCGTCTTCACCAGCATTTGAGAAGTGCTGGCAACTTCTCTAGCTATTTTAACTTTTTTATTAAAAGATTCCATACTTGATCCCTCGAGTATCGAATAAAATGATGGTCCGCCCGGGTAGAGATCCCTATACACGGGTAATGCTACATACAACTGGAGATCGCCAGGTATCCAGAAGGCTTCGTTCAGGACTGAGCAATTATTCTTAGATGGGTCCCCAGCCAGGCTGATCATCGACACGGTTCGTATAACACCTTGATCCGACCCATCCGCCTTCATTTAGTGTCACCCGCCCCATATCTAGGTTACTTATTTCACTCATTCTTGTTTTCAAGAATGAGAACCTGGTTGCGATGGCGATATTGGGGCAAAAGTACAGACACAGAATTAAAATCAATTACATATTTCGTTAATTTTTCATTTTCGATTTGAGAGTAGAGTTTTATGTATCATGCGGGTTTAATAGTTTCACGACAGATTTATTTTTGGGCTGACAGTAAAATATAGAAATGCAAAATATTTGGCAGACACTTAAGGATGCAGTAAACGTTCGTTTAGAATTTTTGGTCCAACTTTTATTACAAAGGGAACCACAACAATTTTTATTAACATTTTTACTTTTTTTTAAATTGTAACATTTGCAAATTTTAATATTTTCTATCACGATTGCTTCATTTTTTCACGAAACTTGGATTAGCGTGGTCAGCTTGTAATCCACAATTTTTTGGGCTAGAATTTTGGACCAACTTAATACAGGCCAATACTATTAATTTTACAAGGAATATTAAATTTTCCACAAAATCCATTAATACGAGTAGTTACGACTATAATTTTTAAGCAAAAATAATTAATTTGATTATTTTAACGTGTATGCACTTAAATTTGTGATATATGGTGGTATTATACATAAATTATGTTGCTGCCAATTAACTCGATGTTTTTTTTTTGTTAAATAAATTTAATAAAAAATGTGTTTGCCTATTTTGGTTACGCGCTCACATGATGAATATATGAGACGTGTCACATGCATATTTATGCACATTTTACCGATGCACTCGTATTATGATAATATTATGTGCATAAATCGGTGTGATAAATCCATTATAATATCCAATATTTCTCAATTTAATTATTTTTAATTATTCATCATCCCGAAAATTATTTATTCTCATTTATGAGTGTTAATTAGGCGCGCACGAAAACTATTTTATTTTTATTTTGGAGGAGGTTTGGTGTATGGCTTGGATTGGTTAAACGAAAATAATTACGCTCGCTTTATGTGTAGTACAAGCAAGCAACAACAATAAAAAAAAACATTTTTATACGAATTAAACATAGTACATATAATTTTTTTAAATTATACATAATAAATTATGTTATTGGTTTATGCATGTTGTGTATACATTTTATGAATAATTTATGCATACAACATTAAAAATTTTAATTGCAAAATATTTTATTGATCCATCCATCTACTAGATGTATTTTAAAATATTTATAATATTAAGTTTGCGTTTGTATCTTGAATATTATATACAGGCGGATATCCTTTTTAAATATATCCTACGCTGATCCTGTTTTAAAGTAGATTTAATAGTTTTTCCTTGTCTCGACAACATCAAAATATACGAGCAACATTTTAAACTTTTTTAAGCCGTAACTGTCGGATTTTTTTTGTGCCCTACATAACAATTTGCTTTATTAATTACTTTTAATCTGAGTTTGTTGTTGCTTTTGTTGGTAGCGGATTTAGTAACACATTTCAATACCCTGGTATTATCATTATTCTGTTTATACAAAATAACGAATCGCTTAATCTATGAGATATATTAGTCTCGATTCAAGTCACTGATCGATATTCCTATCTAACGATTGGAGTAATCTAGAAGTATGCAAAATTTTACAAATTTTGTAGTCAAAACGAGTCGTATGAAACAGAATTTGGCTGCCTCAACGATGTTTCTCAAAATATTACGGTTTTACCGGTTTAAAAAACCAAATTTGTATGTGTTGGAACCACTCAATATTAAATTCTTATGAAATACAATGATAACAAAAAAACAAATTAAAATGAAATGTTAATTAGTTAACAAATAAATAAAAATAAACGCTTTAACAGAAAAATCTCAGAATTGTTTATTTTATAAATCTGGGTTATTGGCCCAGCCACTTCCAGAGATTAGGGCAAGATACCACTACATAGGTTAAATCGGCCTATCTCTAAAGAACATTTTCCGGTGTAAGGTTATCCCTAGCGGAGAAAAAGTAAACAAGGTTATAGCAATAGCAATAGCAATTTTAAAATAGCAATTTTCCACCGTAAATTTTGAGTATTTTATCAATCTGGGCCAATAACAAGCCACTTCCAGAGATTAGGGCAAGATACCACCACATAGGGGCTATCTCTAAATTGGCCTATCTCTAAATAACATTTTCCGGTATAAGGTTTTCTCTAGCGGAGATAACACGTTAACACGTTGGCGCACACTTTCTAAATGTGTGTACTACTCAGGAACACACATTTGATAACTTTTGTAATTGCAATGATATTTCGTCGCGGAAAGGAATGTATTGTTGAGAATTGAAAAATATCTTGAGTTATTCCTTAAACAATGAAAGTTGTTTGCGCAAACTTGTTAAAACACGCAAAAGTTATAAGTCTGCTATCGCAGTCATTTGCGCGAACGTGTTAATAGCAATTTTCCACCGTAAATTTTGAGTATTTTATCAATCTGCAAGATACCACTATAAACGCTAAATTAGCCTATTTATGTAGAACTTTTTTCCGGTATAAGGTTTTTCCTAGCGGAGAAAATGCAATCTTGTTAACAGCAATTTTTTTGAAGCTCTTACTAGTACAAACTCAAAAAAATATCAATCATTGCTGGCAAATCATATTGGTAGGAGAATGGCAATGATTAATTTTTGTATTGGGTCACATGGAATCTGGCCGATTGCGCCAATCCTACCATAAGGCTGGTGTTGCCCGAATGGCCACAGTTAGTCCGTATTATAAGTTATTCAAAACATAAAGAATAATTTCCGGTAAATCATATTTCTAGGGAAGTGGCACGATTTTCTCATATTCTTATATGAGTCCTTTTGGAACTTGGCCTTTGGCGCCAATACTACCATACGGCTGATAGGGCTGAGGAGTGGGAATTTAAAAATGGATTTTAGAGAAGTTTTAGAGTTCGGACGTGTTAGGTAATTTCATAATAATTTTGATCGAATCTGGTATGTTGAGCTGAATCGAGAATCAAACATAAATCCCGGATGAAGTCCGGCCAAGGAATTATCCAGTTCCTTCATACACCATAGCCGAACTAGCTTCTCCAAAACTAAAATTTGCTGCAATTCCAATTCAGCCCAATTCGTAACCAAGCATTTTATGATACTCTAAATGATGCAAAATTTGCGTTTGAAGAATTTTTTCTGGAACCTTAGAAAGAATCGGTAGCAAACTATGGGGCCGAGAATCAGGAGGAGAAGAGCTATTTTTACTTTTTAGGAATCGGTATTACTTTAGAGTGGTTCCATTCATAAGGGAAACTAGGGAAAGTAATAATGCTGTTAAACACGTAGTATAAAATAACCTATATAGGGTAATAACATTTTAATAAATTTTAATGACAGTCCATCAACATCAGCAGAATTAGATTTTTACTGATCTAAAGACTTCAGTTGAGTCTACAATATCGATGTTTCGAAAACTTAAACCGTCATCAGTTGCCCTACCTAACTCAAATTCGTTTATGAAGATTGTTGATTATAAAAATAACTATTCAGATCATCTGCTGATAAATCGATGTTTGAATTATTTGGTTTATTGGATAGTCCAGTTAACGAACTAGAGCTTTTGCCTTTTTGATAGCATTGTTGGTTTTATTTCTAATTGATTTATATTCCAGATAAAGCCCTTCATTTTTTTGTACGCTTCCAACGATTGAAAATAAAATTTCGTAATTTATTCAAGCATAAAATGTGATTATTGAACCAAGGTGGGTGAATACTTGCCTACTTTGAATGTTTATGTACCAATTTACACTGACCTTATTCATCTAAATTTTACAAGTTGTATACTAAAAAACCTTCCTTGCCAGGAATGATAGATTGATCTCAGTAACTTCTCTCCAGATATGTAATGTTTAATCGTTAATGATACATCCCGGGCTGACGGAGATCATTCCAGTACCTCGATGATTAAGTGGCATGAGATGTGATTCACGTAATGGTATCTAATGATTTGTAGGAGTAAGACTTTGCACGATGCAACTGGAATGCAAGTTATGTTTTCATCACAGCCTGTTTATCTCACATTGAGACACAGTTGAATATTTTGTGCAAATAGGTGAGAGGTGGCACACATACAATCCCCCGGATATCGGGAAGCACTGATTAAAAGTTTCTTTGTTGATTGGTGCATAATGTTCCCAATGATGATCAATCAACAGGTGTTTGGATGATGGTTTTATCAAAGTGTGAAGACATATATAAGTGCAACCAATAGAAAGAAATGTATCTTCACCAACGGGATGTGAGCGCTTATAGTAATGTTATTGCTGGTAATTCTGAATTCGGTTTTTAATATCTGATACTGTTTCATTAGATCTCCTTGCTTACTGCCATAGGTAAAGACATGACTGGGGTCAGATGTTCCCTGATCTGATTAACTTCGTCTTAAAGATGCAATGGGTTTAACAAAGATCGATAAAGAGGATTGTGCTGGGTGTTGAGCATTACTTCGATAATATTCTGTGGGCGTCTTGAATATATTTCGATATTAACGTTAGCTGAAGAATGCCAGTTACTATAATATCCGTCTGATTCATCTTTGTATTCTATTCTTGAAGATGTTTCACTTCCAAATCCACTTGCTTCTGATGTTCTTCTAGTTTGTTCGGATGAGTCATCGTGTAATTATTATTTTGCTAAAATAAACGTATGGTGTTACCTATAATAGACGTTTGGTTCTGTGCCAAATGTAGGAGTTGCTCATTCTGCTCAATTAAGTCAAAGTGCTGTTCGTAATGTTCCGCTTCTCGTGGATACAAGATGCCAAATGTGTCACTTAAAAGGATCCCAATTGTGTCTCCAACTCGTCGATTGCGATGTCTCTTCGATCTTATTTACAAGTAGTTTGTTTCTTCTTTGATTTGTCAACCTGTTGGAGTCGTTGGACAATGATATCACAATGTATCGATTGCATGTTGTTACATGCTCTTGAAAGCAACTGGAGGCTCTTTTCTGTGTTTGCGACTTCATCCCAATAACTCTTCAAGTTATATCGAATGATTAGATTCCAGTGTGCAGCAAGTACAGGACACAATTTTGCAGTTCGACGTTTAACTTCTCCTTTGAGTGTAGAAACCGTAGCTGGTCTTACAAGATCATCTTTATCAGGATAAATTTCCCTGATTCGACCCCTTGCCCACATCAAAGGAGGTAAGTTATCTTTTTTTATCAGTACTACGTCACCCACAGTTATGTTTGGGAGTTTGATCTGTTGGTGGCTTTGATTTAATTACTCCCATCTGGTTAATATGCTGGAGTTTTTATCTAATACATCATTCTCCGGTGGAGTCAGTAAAGCATCACCAGTTAAAAAATGTCCGAAAGTTAGAAGATCCATATTATCTGGATCGTTGGATCGTCGTCAGCATCGTTCGTAGCGTTGTGGATAATTCCTCATATGAGAACGTTTGAATTCTAACGACTCGGTATAGATGATGTTTCAATGATTTTACTGCCGCCTCCCATAATCCTCCAAAATGTGGAGCGCTTGGAGGTACAAAGTGCCAGGTAATGCTCTGCGTTGAAAAATAATCCTGGATAATCTTCGCCCACTGCCATTGGTTTTGGATTAGAAAGTTGTTTATCTTCACATAGCTTGTGCCGTTATCACTGTATATGTGTGCAATATTTGCTCGGTGCGATGTAAATCTTTTGAATGCTGCCCAGAAGGTGTTTGCAGCAATGTATCCCTTGTATGCCTTATTTCTTCAGTGTTTTGAGATACGTATATTCAACGGACCGGCATAATCAGCACCCGTGTGTGTAAATGGCCGCGACGGGGTTACACGGCCTCTTGATATATGGCCCATGAGTTGTTCCGTCCGTTTACTTTGAAATCGGAAACGGACAATGCATTTTTGAATATGATTCTTTACTCCTTGAGCTCCCCTTATTATCCAGAAAGATTTCCGGGTAAGTACTAAGCTGGTAAGGTGTGAGTTATAGCTAGCGAAATTAGCGGGTGTTTTCTCCGAATGGGAGATCCGAACGGAACGGTTTCAGTGAGACGATGGTGCTCTTATTTTTAATTGACTGTTGATCTCTTAACGTTGATATTTCGTATGGAAAAAAACCACCTTGAACTGCTCTTACGATTGAGGTTAATGCTGTCCGTAGTTTTATTGCTCGTATTTCATCGGCATACGTTGATTTCTTACTCGTAAGAGTTTTAAATACCCTGATTTGCGATCGATCAGCTTGATAATGGTGTTCTCAGATGTCGCGTCCTAATTGAGTACGTGGAGAACAGTTGTGACCCGTTTCAGATCGATACTCGTGTCAAACTTTTCCGTGGATTTATTTATTACCAGTTCCCTTATTGTTTCAGGTCCGGTCCAGTGAAATGCCACGGGATGCATGTTCTGCTGGGTTGTGTGTTGAGGTTATGTGTTTCCATCCCCCGACTTTCGTGATGTTTTGAATTTCTGATACCCGATTAGAGACGAGTGTTTTTCATTTCGTTCCTGGTTTTTGTAACCAAGCCAACACAATGGTAGAGTCGGCCCAAGCATAAATATTCGTCGGTTGCACTGCTTGAGTTTGGACCACTTGGTTAATTAAACGTAACAGAAGAAGTGTTCCGCAAAGTTCCAGACGTGGTAAGGATATGCCTTTTCGGACACATCGCAAAAGAGGTTTTGTTTGCCTGAAGTTACTATTCCTATCCAACGTGGAATTTATAGGGGTTTAAACTGTACTAGTTCGTCTCGCAGCTTTACCCATTTTGCTTTAATTTCTTTAGGAACCTTGTATCCCCAGTTTAATTCCTTGGTCCACAGGTCTTGTAATAGAAGTTTGTATGTAATGATAATTGGCGACATCTATCATAATGGATCAAATTGTCTTGCAACTTCTGAGGCTAGTTCCCTCTTGGTAAATTAAGTTTTTGATGATATTTGGTTACCTTGAAACTAAAGCAATCTAAGATCGACCCCATATTTCCAATTAATTTATTTGACCCTTGTATAGACTGCAATAGTTTTGGAATTTAAAATTGTCTCTTAAAATTGGGTGATGGTGTCATATGTCCCATTTGAATATTATCTCTCATGAATTCTAGATATAATCGTAATAGTTCTCCATTTTTTTTGTAATCTTTTCTAAATTTGCAAAAACCGTTGCGTGGCTCTTTGTTTTGAAGCACCAAGGATGCAGGTATCATTTTCCTTGAAAGGTAGGGTAACCACGTAGTGTTCATTTGGATTCCGCTTAACCGTTTGTCGATAAATTGTTTCACACTGTTCGTCAGATTTTGTTAGTGGAGATTCAACCGGTACCTCTTCTAACTCCCAAAACTTGTGAAGTTCTTGAGCGTGTGCTAATTCTTTCATGATACTGATGTTAACCATTAGAGTCCTTGGTTGAGCGGTGGTTGCCGGACCTAATATCCGCTAACCCAAAATTGTTTTTATTGTCCGCATAAACGTTTGTTCCTAACAAGATGTCTATATGAGCCGGGCAATCATTTTGTGGATCCGCCAATATTATATTTTCCCACCGAGAGTCGTCATTACGTTTTATTTCCTACTCTGGTACATCGGATGTTATTGTCCGCAAAAGATATACTTCTATTGATACGTAGCCTAAACACCGATGGTAAATGTGGTTGAATTTCCAGTTGAACTATAGAGCTACATGTGTTTTAGTATTGCCGCCAATTCCGACCAAGCTAGTACGTATGTTTTTCTGATGTAATACCAACTACTTACATGCAGTTTCAGTAATCAAGGATACTTGAGATCTTAGATTGATTAATGCCAGTAGTGTAGCTGTTTTGTTTGTGGAGGTTTTTGTTGTCATTTTAGAAGTTGAGAGCAGGCTGTTTTTAGGCATGCTTCTGTTGAGCTGTGTGATAAGCAGTTGGAACACATTTCTTGCCTATTAATGAAATCTATTTTCCGGTTTGAGGTGATTTGTCTAAAATGAACACAATTTGGAATTATGTGCCTCCTTCTTTCGCGGTATTTACCGAAATCACTACTGCAACCAGCCATTTGCTGACTTTCTTGATTGACCAACATTTTTCTGTGTGAATCAGCCTTGAATTGTTAACTTGCGATGGGATTTGCACTCTGTAGTGGTTCAAGCACATTCATTCTCTCCATTAATGGATGTAAAAATTGTTTCATTGCGGAATAGTCGCGACTACCATGAAGAGATTCCGCGTAGTGCTTTAGGCTATTGTAATCCAATTTTTTGAAATTAATGTGGATGAGGTTGGTGCTCCATTCATCTACGTTGTAAACCAGCTTTCTTAAAGCTTCTATACACTCTTTTAGTGTATCATACATTTTTCTAATATCCTTATAGCTACGTTTAGTTGAACTTTTGGAATGTTCAACATGGTATCTATATATTCGGTTTATTGTCACCGCTCCATAATGATATCGTACGCAGTTTTGTAGTTTTCTGTTTGCAATGAAAGATGTCCTATTAATGTAGATGGTTCTCCTTTTAAGCTTTCCTTAAAATAGCTTAATTTTTTAAAGTCTGATGCATGCGGGCTGTTATCATGTACCAGATTGTTGTACGTGTTTATGAATGACGTTCAGATTTTGAGTTGCCGTCAAATGTTGGAATTTGAATTCGCGGTAGTTTTGGCATACTTCTTGTGCCTTGTCATAGTAGTCATCTATACGAAATAAGGCAAAGTGATTTCTTTATCCGCTGATACTTTTCTGTATATTGTTCATGAAGCTTTTCGATTTTCGCCTTCTTGGAGGATATTTTTTCGAGTTTGATGTTCATTAACTAGACGTTTTCTGGCTCTTATCTTTTCTTCGTGGAATTGCCTCATTTTACCAGTAGGAATCCACCCTATTGTCGACATCATATGAAAAATGGCAAAATCATGATCCAAAAATCACCAACCGAATGGCACAGTGTTTAAAAATTTGGCGTCTGGATCGGGAGGTACCGGGTTCGAGTCCCTATAGGGGCAGGATGCAAAAGGGAATTTTCATCAACAGATTACGATTTGTGATGAAATTAAACACAACTATGACCCCCTGTTGGAGTGGAAATCTCATGGGCTGACCCATCTTCTGTGCCAGTATGGGTTGGCATGGAGCTGTGCAATGTGCTGAAATTGTTTCCAAATTATCACAAAATTCACCGATTTGTAATCAACCATTAACAATATTACGACAGCCGCCGAATTAAATGCCTTTAGAATAACGTCTAAGGTACGATAACAAGATTTATAGATCAACTTGGAACTCAGTGTGAATTATATTTTTTTATTATCATTGTACTCAGAGTCAAGATCACAGGTTAGCGGTCAGATAATAGTCCTTCACTATTTTCATAGTATCGTAGACCAATGTAATGATGACGATTAAATTATCGCCCTCTGGTTGTTAGGTCAAATTAAAATTTACTTTGTATTCGAATAATAATAATAGTAGTCTTTCTATTTCATAATATTTTTAAAAAAAATTTAACTTTGTAAGCTGCTTATTCAGGATCCTGGTAGGAATTTCTCATGCTGAATACATTACCACTATATTTTATATGTTGAAGATATATATTTTATTTCGTTAATTTTATATAAATTAATATTGAGTTAGTTATTAGTATAATTAGTATTCGAATTATTTAATATTGATTTAATTGAAAATTCAATTTTTATGTTAAATAATTTTATTGCAACGTGAGACTATTGTGAGTTCGTGAATCAATTGGAAAACGATTATATTTTGTTTTTCACGAAAACTTTTTCTTATATCCGCTATATAGTTTTGCGCTTCTATCGCGACCAAAGTAAGGTAGTAAATTCTGGTAGCAAGGTAGTAAATTCTGATTAAAATTTTGAAGGTGGAAGTCCACATATAAATTATTTTACGAACTCCTGTTATCCTGCATCTATTAGAAACTGTACTTCACGTGTCCACGAATTTTTCTTGTCGTATTTTTATCATTTACAATTTATAATGATGTAAGTAGCGACATTTTTCCAGAAAAGTTTGATTTTGATTTCATCTTAATGAGGCCGAAGTTTTAGAAGTATCAAAATACTTCACTTAAATACCTACTAGTACATTCTTACCGTCGCATAAATGAGTGTTCAATTCTATGAAAAACGAATATATTCACCTTTCGTCATATACAGGTTTTAACTAAAGAATACCCTCAGGGTTCAACTTGACGAATAGAAATATTACAAATCAATTAGAAATCAAAAATGACAAAATATGATGTTTAATAAATTCATCATACAAAATCAGGGAGTCAAACGAACACATTGAAAAGATTACATTTTAATTGACAAATTATACAAATCAATCAAATATGAAAACTAATAATAAGTTTAATTTAAAATTTATGTATAATTTCTCGTTTCTAAATGAAACATATGCAAATGTAAATTGATTTAGGATTACTAAAACATGTCAAATATAAAATTTATAATATGTTTCAATGAATTATAAATTATGCTGAGCGAGACAATATAATTTAATATTAATAGCATTATGTGAAAATAAATAGTATTTTAAGGCGGTATCTGTACGTACTCATGAAAGTTGAATTAAGTTCAGTCGAACGTCTTACCTCTATATGTCATAAAATAAATTAACAAATTCTGTTGACACATAAAATATGCATGTACATAAATTAATTACTGCAAAATCACGAGAATGTCAGTCGACAAGTTTAGTTTTTTATTTGTAAACAGACCTAATTAATTATTGTGTAAATAAGTCTGTGATTTAATCTGTTTTTTTTTTTTTGTAAATCAAAATATGTTCTCGAGCTTTGATTTTCATTTAACATCAAATAATTATATATACGAGTGTATGCTATTAATTTAATTACGCCAGTACACGAGAAATAAAAAAAATTCTAATTTCTATACACAGAATTCCTAGACTAATAAATTATATTTGCGTGCAATCCGTAATATAGAAACGCGCGGGTCAAATAGCATTTCTGCTGATTCGGATTTTTTAGTTAACGCGAATCGAAATATTTATGGTTATATTCTGTATATTCTGCCATCATCGTATATCGTTCGAAATCTGTATACACACGAAGTATGGGGGTGATATTGATAACAAAAAATATTTTTTATACAAATACAAAATTGAAATTTAATTAGATGAAAAAAAAATATTTTTGCTGCTCGAACATCCATATATCGCATATCATACAAATGCGGTACATAAATAAACCATCAACTCGAAAATAATAGTTGTATAGAGTTATGGACGGTTCGATATTTCGTTAACAGTATGTTAACCCAATAATGTTATATTATACGATATGAGTGACTCTTAAATACGTATCCTCCGTATATTGTTTTGTCTTACATAATGATGAGATTTAATAATAAAAAAAAATCCTGAAATAATTTATTAACAATAATTCTCTCTGTTCTAATATTACGTTATATAATATCTGTAAGTGACAGATGAAACCTAAAATCAAATTAAATATTTTCCTCGTCATCTTGTGTGTGTGTGCCAAATACAAAATATACAATACAATATTGAGATTTCAATTAGTCATCGTACCACATTTATTATACGATCGACTTGGGTTTTTTTTAACAACAATCAAACAAATCGATTTATCCCGATAATAATGAGACGGATTTTAGCCGAGTGTACAATAGTTTATGATAATTTTAATACAATTCTGTGCAAGATGCTTGAAATTGCTTGGAAAATACAACGATTGCTTTCATTGTCAGTTTGTGAGTATATTGAAATAAATTGAAGTTTACTTGTTCATTGCTAATAGAAAACTAATTTTCCATATGAATTTAATCTTTTTATTTCTAAAATTATTTAAAATCTGAATTGCAAGGTATACTAGTTGATTTGTTCTTACCCAATCTGCAAAAGATTTAGTTTTAACCGCAGGGCCACTCTACCCAGGCATACATGAAATTAGGCCCCAGTCTAGCCGCACGTTCAACCCAGCTATGCTCAGATGTGAGTAACGCGATATGGGCGTAATTACGTCACAAAATACCCCAAAACAAAATATTTGAACAATTATTTTAGAATTAAGTTATTACACGCAGGAAGTAAATATAACTCATGTTATTAGTCAAACATTCATGGAATACAAATTGCAGGTTTGCAGATGATTGGTGATCCTGGAAATAAAAAGAATTAGTAAATAAACCTAATTTAATATTAGATAATGAAGTGAATTTGGTTTTGATTTCATTATTAACCACATAACAAGTTACCAGAGATTAACTTGTTACGATTTTTTATATAAAGGTAGATATTAATATTAGCAGATAGAAATATAATTACCAATTCAACTAAAAAAATTAAACATAATTTATTCAACTATGTTCTCCGACATATACAATCTGTTTAATTTGTTAGTTCTGCAAGCGGGATTGTATTGAAGCAGTTACCAGAAAATTCGGAACAATCCACTCTGTATTTTATCGATGTTTTATACAACAAAAGTTAGAAAATGTCGATCGAAGCCTATAGTCGCGCCATATTTAAAAATTGCTAAACCTTAATTCTTGTTAATAATTCTTTCACCATTTTCTGGAACGAGATATTTTAACATTAATAGTGAATGTACATCGAATAATTTATTTGAATTAAATGAAAGTCAATCAAAGTTTTTCGGAACCTCAGGCTTGAATATTTTCAAGAATTTGTAAATGTTAGTAAAGCTCATAGATTATAAGTTATAATTGTTTGAGAAAAAAAGATAATGTAAGAAAATAAAAATATAAAGCATATAGAAAAAGTGAGATAGTTATAGACCCTATGAAAAATCTCCAAAGTTTCGTATTTCAAATTAGTGACGAAACTCCGATCGAAGAAACGAAAACACGTAATGTACATGCCTCTTTTATGTATAATAAGTTTAAAAGAGTGTCTGAAGGACGCAACCTGTAATTTGCTGAAGCACTTTGCGATAGCCAAAACCAATTACCTCAGGGCGGCGATTTCTAAACCAAATAATCGATATGATGAAAATAAGCACATCATTAATACTTGCATTTTATCTTATCAGGATATTCCTACCGTTAAATTTCTTGAGTAGATTGTGAAAAGCTATAGGACCAAAATCAAAGTTTGTTGCAAAATTGGTTCATGCGAGCAAGTGTCTATGGACACTGCAGTACTCTTCGAGCGATGATTATTCAAAAGTCCGAAATTTCGGACAAATCATCGTTCAAAGTCGTTGCATATAAAAACCAAGGACAGTTGTCCATTTTGTAAAGCATTTGGAAAACAAATCCTTTCGTTCGCTGAGTGTGCGGAAAGGAAAAGCAATTGTTGCTTCATCTGCATCAGTGTGCATAATTCGATTTTCAATATTCAGATTCTCAAAAAGGTTGTTTGTTTATGATTTTTGATTAAATGAAAGAGAATGGATGTTATATTGATAAATGTTTTATTTAATGTCGGCAATTATGTATGGAATACAATATCAGATAAATGTCCGCCTCTGTTAGCCTCACAAATGCGAGCCCTTTTGAGCACATTTTTCATTACATTCTCACACATTTCACGCGGTATTTCATTAATTTCGTCATGAATATTTTGTTTGAGTTGCTCAAGCGTTTCTGGTTTGTTTGCACAAGCCTTGCTTTTTAGATAGCCCCACAAAAAGAAGTCCGGAGCAGTCAAATCAGGTGACCGTGGAGGCCAATCAACATCACCATTTTTTGAAATAACTTATTGTGGAAAGAGTTCTCGCAGTAATTCCATTGTAATCCTGGCTGTATGCGATGTGGCGCCGTCTTGTTGATACCACATGTTAATCAAGCCCAAAGTATGCAGTTGTGGCGTTAAAAAGTTTTCAATCATATCACGATATCGCTCCCCATTCACAGTTACCGTTGCGCCGTTTTCATGTTCAAAGAAGTAAGGTCCAATGATTCCTCCTGCTCAAATTGCACACCAGACTGTCACTTTTAATGGATGTAAAGGTGACTGATGAATAATGTGAGGGTTTTCCATTGCCCAGAACCGACTATTCTGTTTATTCACATATCCATTTAAATGAAAATGTGCCTCGTCACTCATTATGATTTTTTCATGAAAATCGGGGTTGTCATGGGCGAGCTGTAACTTCCTATTGGCATATGTACGGCGGCGTAAATGGTCTTGTGGAAGAATTTGCCACGTGTCTACTTCACGACTGTCAAGTATAAACTGTCAATACTAATATTCGCCTTAATGGCGGCAAAACAAAGTAGTATACCTTCCCGCCGGACACCCTGTAGTTATTACCGTAAAACAGAACCCGGCGAGTAGGAGGACGGCTGGAAACTCTATTTCATACTATTACAAGAAACATCCGTTTATATATATTATCGAGTAACAGTTTAATCGTTAAAGGTTTGCTGAAGAGTATCATAGAAACGTATTGGAAATACGCTTTTAAAACACTCCATTAAAAAATATTTTTGTATATTGGAAATTAATAAGCTTCTAAAACGGGTAATTTTTGAATGTGCTATGTGTTACCGAACAGAAGTAACTGATGTATACAATATTGATCGGTTCGTTGAGTTACTATGACCGTTAAATTCTCCAAAGTTGACTATGCTGGGCCAATGCTAGTAACAGAACATTAGGCCAGCGGATATTAAAATCATTGATCGCTATTTTTGTTTGACTATGTATCAAAAATGTGTACATCGATACCTTGGGCGACATGGCAACATCACGCTTCGTTTCACGTCGCAGACTGTTAATTGATAATGAGTCACGACAACTAATCCTTTACTTATAAAGAATTGGAGACAAATTGAAAGGATACTGTATTCTAGTCCAATATATTCAACTAAAATGGTAATGGTATTTACTAATTGAGAGATCCAGTACTGATGTTCCAGATTTTATCTAAAAATTTTAGTGTAAGCTCAAAGTAAAATTTATTTTCAAACCATAATAATTTTCACATGAGGATCCGTAAACAAAACCGAATAGACAAATCTAAAGAGCCTCAAAGAAAATTTGAATTTCAAATTATATTTTTCATAAAATTTTTGTTTATTTTTGCAATTGCACAGTAAAACAACACAAAAATTTGCTGTTAATTTGTTGAACCCGCAAATTTTACTGTGCAATCGCACAGTAAAATAAACAAAAATTTTATGAAAAATATAATTTGAAATTGAAATTTCCTTGGTAAAATTGATTGAGTATCCAGGATTTTGTCTAGCAAATTGCTTGCTTGCTAGTCGATCGAGCATCTACCCCATAATCTTAAAATTGACGGTGTAATTCTTTTAAAGAACGAAAAATTACTTACGTTAAAATAAACTTTGAATAAAATTCGTCAAGTATTTCCATATGATGACGGGCTAGCATAAAAAGAAATTGTTAAAGGCCGATTGATTTTAATTTTTTTTATTGTTAATAATGTGTAGGTCCCCCATTCTTGAGTACAACTTCAAAAACTCTATCTGATAACGAGTTAAACACGCTCTGTACATAATTTAATGGTATTTGCTCGAAAACATCTTCAATTACAGGAATCAGCCCATCGCTATTTTGAAACTGCCTTCATTCTGCATAAATTTTTCGCGATAACCATCCCCACAATTTCTCTTATGTTGAGATCAGGAGATAGAGATAGCAAGTCCAGAACTTCCACGTTATTGTGTGCAAATCATTGTTTAACTCGTCCTGCTGTATGAAAGGGCGCGTTATCTTGTTGAAAAATTCATCGTTGGCCATTGAACATTTCATGGAAATTAATTTTCTGTATTTCTAATAGTTCAATGTAATTCGCTGAGGTCTGCCGACCATCCAAAACAACCAAATCGATGGCGCCATGAAATGAAATTGCAGCCCATATCATGACGTTACCAACAGCGGTATGACGACGAGACAGAAACTGCTCAGATTTTCCTAAATCATGGAAGTAATACTGAAACCTATCAGGTTCATCCAAATTAAATTTCTTCTAAGATGCGGACACTGTTTAAATACTATGCGTACTATCTAGATACTGGCTGAAGTTCCCACTTTATCTTTTATTTTGCGAGCGGTTTTTACGCTCTCGTTCTGTTGTTGCTCTGGATGTGCGCCACGGTTTTTCCCATAATTTTCTTGGTTATTTAGATAATTATTGATTGTCACATGATTTCGACCAATTTTAATCGATATTTGCCGATTAGAATAATCTTGCTTAAATGCAACAATTTTACAAATTTCTTCCTTTGTCAACGTTTTACCTCGACCCATTGTTATAAAAATGGAATTTTTTTTTATTAATAATGACGGGTATTAAATCGCAGCAATAGAAAAAAAAACAAATAGTTTTCAAGCAATTCAGTCTTTCAAAGTTTAAAAACAATTAATGGTTATAATAAAGTGCTCATGTTTAAATATTCGCAAAATATAAAATTTGAATTGACCGTGTTCCTTTGCTTTATTTAAATATAAATATATATATATATATATATATATATATATATATATATATATATATATATATATATATATATATATATATATATATATATATATATATATATATATATATATATATATATATATATATATATATATATATATATAATATTTTAACATAATCACGCAATATAAATAAATTTGATCAAGTTCCATTGTAGTACGAATTGCAATATTTTAAAAGAAATATTAGTAGTTCGAAGGTATTACATGCAAGAAGTGAGTACTTTTCTTCAAATTTCATCTAGTCTCACTCAAATATTTAAGATTTTTGTTATAGTGAATATAACTTATGTTACAAGTTGTTGTGTTACAGTGAATATATCTGAAATCATAAGATTTTTTGCTTTATTAAATTAACAATTATCATTACATGCAGGAAATCAATACTATTAATCAATTATTAAAATACAGATAATCATTTTTTAAAATATATTAGATTAATGTTATTATAAACAGGAAGTGAATACATTTTTTATTATTATTATTACATCGCCTGAAAAGTTCCTGGTCTGACACATAAATGGTGCCACAAATTTAAAACCCATATGATTTTTAAATTCTACCAATCTTCAAATGATACCTGTAAAATTTCATGACATTTAGATTATTAAGTTTACAAGTTACAGTTGTTTTAGTAACGCTACTTTTGTTAGTTTCAAAACAATGGAAAAATAATTTCGTGTGTTGATTAAACTTTTTTTTTGATCCGGACTCTGCAACCACCAATAATGCACCATGCTCTGGACGTCCAAATGAGGCTGTAACTCCAGAAAACATAAAAAATCCACGAAATTATTTTGAAAGGCCGTAAAGTAAAGTTGCGTGAGGAGGATTTCTTATGCGGCAAGTAACAATACATAAAACATGAATTATTACTTGTTTTCAGACCTAAAAAAAAGCAACAGCGAAAGAGATTTGCTTTCAATGGGCAAGTGATTGCCCTAACTGAAGCTTATTTTGAAGTTAAAAATAAATCGTTCTAAAAAAAAGGCATCAAAATGTTAGAAAAGCGTTGGACTGATTGTATTGCTCTAGGAGGAAATTATATAGTTGAATAAAATGTATTTTTCTGTAAAATTGCTTCAATTATTTTCTTTGTTAGACCAGGAACTTTCAAAATTGATTTTCCCAAAAAAAATATTTTTATTAAGCACGAAATGAATAATATTTTCCAATTATCAAGATATAGCACAAAAACCATACAAGAAAGGTAAATTTGAATAAGTGTCACAAATTTAATAATTTTAAAATATTTAAACATACATTGTTAGATTAAAGTGTTTACATGCAGGAAGTGAATATATTTTTTGTTTTAAGTCAAGCATGTATAAGAATTTTTCTTGAAAATATTAACTAAAAGATAGTATTGCATATTGCAAGTAATCTACAGATTTGCTAAAAAAGTGCATAACATGAGTAGTAAAGTAAGTGGTAAAATAACCACGCAAATAGTTTGTTAAAATAAAATTTATTTAGATGTCTCTTACAAAATATTTGAACAAATATTCTTTAGATTATTTCACGTGTGAGGTGAATTTTTTCATGTTAAAAATATTTATCAGAGTTTTAAGTAAACTAGAAATTGATCTAGTGGTTATCAAATTTTAAATGAAATTATTGTGTGTTATAGTATGTCACATGTTGCCACTAATCTAAATCATTAGTGTTTTATTGCATAAATTCGAAGTAAAATTTTCAGAACTCTCTATTTGCAGAACTCCAAATTCTGGAATTTAGCACAATATTTTGTCCGTATATTGTTTTTTACATATTTCGAAATTTACCATCCACATATTAAATTTTTGTTAGGTTTACTCCATTGATTACAAGTTTTAAGCCTGCAAAATGAAAATATTATGTCACCAGTGATCGACTCTTTCAGCAGAACATTACAAGATAGCATGGATAGTTATACGCTAATATTAGGCTATTTAAATGTTCTGTTAAAAAAATTAGGCTCCATTCCTTCCAATTAAAACGAGGATTCTGCTAGTTTTAGAAAAAGTTAGCAGAACCCATATCAAAAAATGATTTAAAAACAATTGGAAAATTAAAAGTTAGATTAAGGCTAATTAAATGCCCTATTAAAATATTTTTATTCTTCTAGTTCTATAAAAATCATAAGACTATCACTTTAAAGTTAGCAGAAGCCAAACTGAAAATCGACCAAAATCATCGATCAACTGCCAAAAATAATTTTAGGCTTATTATGGACGGACTAATCAAATGCCCCACTAAAAATTTTGTCACTCGTTCTTGACAAAACTTCAGGTCGTTTAATCTGAAGCTAGCAGAACCCAAATCGAAAATCGCACCAAAACCGAATTAGAACGAAAAATTTTATATATTGGCAAACAAATAGTTTAGGCTCATTACGGCCTAATCAAATGCCCTATTAAATAATTTTGGGCTCCACTCATGCTTGACCAAACTTCCGGTATTTAATCTAAAGCTATAGCAGAACCCGAATCGAAAATCTGACCAAAAACGAAATAAGAACGAAAAACAAGATCAATTGACATACAAATAATTTTGGGCTCATTATGGTCTAATCAAGTGGTCCAATAAAAATTTTGGGCTTCACTCGACCTTCACCAAACTTCAGGTCATTTAATCTTAAGCTAGCAGAACCCAAATCGAAAATCCCACCAAAACGAAAAAAGAACGAAAAACGAGATCAACTGACATACAAATATTTTTAGGCTCATTATGCCTTAATCAAATGGCCAATTAAACAAATTTGGGCTACACTCGTCTTAGACCAAACTTCGACCAAATCGAAAATCTGACCAAAACCGAAATAAAAACTCAAAACAAGATCTGTTGACAAACAAATAATTTTAAGGTCATTATGGTCATTATAATCAAACGCCCATTAAAAAATGTTAGGCTCTACTCGTTCTTGACCAAACTTCAGGTAAATAACCTGAAGTTTGGTCAAGAACGAGTAGAGCCTAACATTTTATTCTAAAGTTAGCTGACCCTAAATCGAAAATCGGACCAAAACCGAAATTAGAACAAAAAATGTTATCTAATATGTGCTTGACCAAACTTCCGGTTATTTAATCTAAAATTCGTAGAACCCAAAACAAAATTGAACCAAAAACGAAATATGAACTCAAAAACAAGATCGCATTTGAGCATTTGATTAGGCCATAATAAGCCTAAAATTATTATTTGTCTTGTTTTACGATCTAATTTCGGTTTTGGTCCGATTTTCGATTTGGTTCTGCTAGCTTTAGATTAAATGACCTGAAGTTTGGTCAAGAATGAGGGAAGCCCAAAATTTTAAATGCGAATTTGATTAGGCCATAATGCGCCTAAAATTATTTGTTTGCCAATAGATCAAATTTTTCGTTCTAATTTAGGCTTTGGTTCAATTTTCGGTTTGGGTTCTGCTAGCTCTAAAGTGATAAAGCCTTATGATTTTTCTAGAACGAGCGGAATAAAACAATTGTAATAGAGCATTTTTAGTCTTAAATTAACCTTTAATTTTCCAATTGTTTTCAAATCATTTTTTGTTTTGAGTTCTTCTAAATTTTCTAAAGCTAGCGGAGTCCTCGTTTTAGTTGGAAGGTGTAGATCTCAAAAATTGTTAATAGAGCATTTTATTAGCCTATTAATCCATATGATAGTGAAGTTTGTGCTAAAAAAATAATAAAAAATTACACTGTTAAATTTATTATTTTTCCTATTGGAATTTATTTTCAAAATAAAATTACAAAATTGGACTAATTCTAAATGTTGTGTGGTTGAATCTAGAAATATCTACAGATTTAGCTGACATATTTTGAGTTTCGTTCTATTGAAAATTATATTTAGAAATTGATCATTTTTGACGGGTTTCAAATAATATTCCAGCTAATTTTGAAATGTCCACGGGGTTTCACTAACCTTTTCAAATAGATCATCCAATCTACTGAGTCTATAGTGAATATGATAAAATTATGATGGGTTTTACTAAGTTTTAAAGATATTAGAAACTTCACAATTTTGATAACTATTTCAAGTTTAATAAAGAAATTAAAGAGCTAAATATATTTTCAAGTCCTGGTCAAAAAACTTAAGATTTTTATACCGCCGGTCGTAGAGATGTCCACAGGTTCTCACCCACATTTTCGAATAGATTACATAGAATTCATGTTTTAATTCGCACTGCCGATACCATAGATGTCCACGGAATCTCGTCTACATTTTGCAACAACTTATAATATTTTCAGTCTATGGAGCGAAAATGGGTCAATTGTAATGGGTCTAACAATGAATTTTTGAATTTTGAAGTTTCGTGATTTTGACACAAATGTTAATTATTTCCTTCTACAATATTTTAGCAATTTCTCCAATTGGATTTTAAATTGACATTCCTACCAAGCGACGAACCCGTTTTAATAGATTTGTTGTATACATTGCTCGCTTATGATGAAACTTGTTTTGGTAAATAAAATTTATAAATTTTTAACAAATTAATAATTTGAAAGCAAATTGTGGATAATTATTAAATTTACAGTATTTTGAAAGTCTAGAATACACCGTCATAAAAATTATTATTTACGAGTGCATAGAAAAATTTTGAAACTTACCAACAATAAACTTATACGGTTCAGTCCTAACTACAGAAATCAAAAGTTAATTATTAAAAATTCTTCGAGGACAACTGAATAGAAAATTATGTGAATAACAAAAAGAGATTGCTAATGGCAACTATAACGATTCAATCAACAATCATCACAGCGGTGCGGGAAGTTAAAGCGTTGTCCAGAAGCCCAAGAATAGCAAAGCGGCTGGTCGCACTAATAAATGTAACCAATTTAACTCCATTACTACAAGAAATACGGAACACTGGTATACAATACCATAGAAATATAAAGAGAACTTAACCATAACACTACCGAAGAAAGGCAACCTTAAACCGTCAAAATGGGCGAGCAATGATAATTTTTGTGTACTACCAGTATAAGGAATAAACAAACTGATTTTAGATCAGAATGGAATTGTACATATCAAGACCGAATTTTCCGTATCATCAAACAATCCAAAGAATGAAAGTCACCACCATACTTGTTTAACCTGCACTGCGAACGTAAATTTGATTCTATATCTATATTCTAACAAACGTACAATCTGCAAGGCACAAGGCGAAATAAGCATTCCAAAGAATGTTTTCACCAAAGAAATTTTAGACTATAAATGGTGGTATAATACGCGATAAGTCGGGCAAGGATGCGTACTATCTCTAACTACTGTTCCTAATAGTATTGTACAAAGAAATGTATAAAGTCGACACAGATTGGCATCCAGTGGGACCCAGTAAACAGACTCAATGATCTGGATTACACAGAGGATACATGTCTGCTATTGCAAAAATCTAGAAGATAACAATTATCAGGAAATCTTTTTCAAAACTAAAATCAGAATGGCAATGATCATAAGACTGAACAAGAAACGAGAATAGAAGAAGCTTCATAAGATCTGGGATATGCCTAACCATCAAGAGACACAAAGCTAGGAATGTTCAATACTTGCTTATAATTAGTACAGCTGTTTTGCTGTCAAACGTGTAAACACTCGTAGTATTTGTAAATAAATGCCTTAGTAGCTTGGTAAGAAGATTACCGTCAAACAAAGATAACATCTCAAACAAAACAACATTAGAATCTGATGACAATCACTAGCACGGTAGAATATTGTGTAATCTATTCGAAAATGTGGGTAAGAACCTGTGAACATCTCTACGATCGGCGGCATAAAAAAAAGAAATTTGTTAAAAATTTAAAAATTGTATTTACAAAAAACAAGTTTCATCATAAGCGAGCAATGAATACTACAAATCTATTAAAACGGTTTCGTCGCTTGGTTAGTGTAAAAATCTGGCTTCTGCCTAGATTTCTGTGTTTAGGTGAGTATTTGGTTTACCACTGGTGAACTCCAAATATTCACTGAGAATTAAACAAACTGTTGTTATTCGTTGTAATTCAATTCTATTTTATTAACTCGATGAACCGGGCTTTTTATACATAAAAATTGCTGACACTTAAAATCACAATATTACAACAAAAACACACAATGCAATATACAAAAAATTAAAAATGTGGAATTGGCTACAATATACAATATTCCACCCGTGTCGATACTGTTTCATCGACCGCTTGGAATATTGTATTATTGCGCATGTTGACATTGATTCAACAGTTAGGAATGCCAATTTAAAATCCAATTGGATAAATTGCTAAAACATTGTAGAAGGAAATAATTAACATTTTTGTCAAAATCACGAAACTTAATTTAAAAATCATTGTTAGACCCATTACAATTGACCCATTTTCGCTCCATAGACTAAAAGTATTATAAGTTGTAGCAAAATGTGGACGAGATTCCGTGGACATCTCTGGTATAGGCAGTGCGAATAAGAACATGAATTCTATTATAGGCATAGCAAAACCCATTAGAATCTGATGCCAATCACTATAACGGTAGAATATTGTGTACTATATTCGAAAATGTGGGTGAGAACCTGTGGACATCTCTACGATCGGCGGTATAAAAATCTTAAGTTTTTTGACCAGGACTTGTAAATATAGTTAGCTCTTTCTTTATTAAACTTGAAATAGTTATCAAAATTGTGAAGTTTCTAATATCTTTAAAACACAGTAAAACCCATCATAATTTTATCATATTCACTATAGACTCAGTAGATTGGATGATCTATTTGAAAAGGTTAGTGAAACCCCGTGGACATCTCCAAAATTAGCTGGAATATTATTTGAAACCCGTCAAAAAT
Organism: Nephrotoma guestfalica; assembly: GCA_963691935.1. Lineage (NCBI taxonomy): Eukaryota > Metazoa > Arthropoda > Insecta > Diptera > Tipulidae > Nephrotoma > Nephrotoma guestfalica. The sequence goes on from OY829914.1 coordinate 43,236,058, forward strand.
GCTCAATTTCTAAATATAATTTTCAATAGAACGAAACTCAAAAATATGTCAGCTAAAGTCTGTAGATATTTCTAGATTCAACGACACAACATTTAGAATTAGTCCAATTTTATAATTTTATTTTGAAAATAAATTCCAATAGGAAATCATCTATCCATACTATCTTGTAATGTTCTGCTGTATGGGTTCTGCTAGCTTAAGGGACGTATATAATCATAATAATTACGTCATAACTGGCGTGGAGTTCATGGACATGTTGTTTAATGCCCATCATGCAAGTACAATTTAGTCAATTATATTATAATTGTCTGCTTAATTAGTTTTCATCAGTCAAAGATATTAATAAAATTGTATGTCATAGTTTCCAATATGTAAATTTTTTATCTCAATTAGTTTTTAATCTAAAAGTATATGATTGTTTATATTATATGGATCAGTATCAAAAGTAATTACTTTAGTAGCAAATTTATTTACATTGTACGACTATTTTGAAATTTTAATTATATTTTTTGCGTTGCCTTACTTTGCCTTATCTTTGATTTCGAAATTATTTATATTTCTACCGTATAAAAAACCTAGCGTAAATCGTTTTCGGAGAAACATTATTCATCTCCGCACAGCTGGAACAGTTGCACTGTTCATGTAGTACAGTACATATACCCAGTATGATGTTTTCTTATTAAATTTTCCTTTACCCACAAGAATATATAACTCATGTCTCAGTTTAGTAAAAAGGAAAATGACATATCCTTGCAGTTTTATTTGAATTTATTATGTTTGCACTATAAAAATAATTAAAAATTGCCGTATTTCTGGATCAACATATATTTTATTTGACTCACAATATTTATTTTTATGTTACATTTCATCACAGTAAGTACCTACTCGTGTTCAAAAACCTTACGATAAAACTTCTTGAAATATTTTCTATAATAATTTATCATTATGAAAAACATATCATCTCACCGTTATACGCGATATTATCATTTTTAATAAAATTCATCTTAAAAACAATATTATATCTTATGTTATGTATTTGTATATACTTTGTGCCATCGTCTTATATACACGTAATTTTTTGCAGGATGTTTCTGTGCTCGAAGTCGAAAAATTAAATGAGCAAAAAGAACACGGTGTGTATGGTGAAAAGTTACCACTCATCATTTCGTACGTCTTAGTTCGAGTACACATTACGTATGTACGTACTACACAAAGATAAATAAAAAATTACCGTTTTGAAAAGTGTTTTTTGGAGTACCTATACCTATAAGGTACATAATATACTCAAATATAAGACATTTTTCATAATTTATTTGCGTGTTTGATATATGAAACTTTCGTACCGTATCCATACATGAATTATACATAAATATGACAAGACACATTTTGCATATAATGTTTCATTTGGTGCTGAAAGAAAAATATTAAATTATGCACGAGTAAATGTTTATTTTATGCTTGATGGAATATTATTATTGGAAAGCATATACATACGTAACATAATTTTTTAATCTAAATAGAGTTGTTCATCCGTACTGTGGCGGCGGTGAGGTCTATAAATCTCCTGTAGCCCCCAAACTTATTGTCTTTTCCTTCACCACACTTAATCAAATTTTGTTAGCGATTTTCATTTTTTTAATAAAATCTGCAAAAATATTCCAACGTCTGTTCCGTCGCAATCAAAAATGAAGAATAATTTTCTTTTCGTTTTTCTTTTATTTTTCTGTTTTTTCGAAGATGCCGGAACTGCGATGTCAAAATTTGTTTTCATTTTTTATTTAATTTGACCAAAGCCGTATTTTAATCGGTTGACAGGGCAGCGTACCACCTCTCTCACCAACGCTCGTCTACGGAATATCCACAGTACTTCCCCTTCAGTGACCACGCTACTCTTCGTCGCCATACCCTGATATAAATGTCTCAAGGTATCCCGAGGTATCCCTTGGGGAAGTGCACGTGTCGCCCCGTTCTAGTTTTTACTGGTACAGGTCCTCCCAGCACTGATCATTTCCTCGAATTTAAAATTGCGAAAACTGCGAATTTTGTGTCGGGCGTGAATCGATGAATGTATCGTGAATCGATCTACAGAAACTACGACTTCTTTGCCTCTAATTCCTAATTTAAAATATTTCTCCTGCCGGTTGAGGACAGAAAATGGTCCTTCGTACGGTGGTTGTAGCGGATTTTGAACCGCATCGACCCTAACAAACACATGAGAACGTTTTTAGAGTGCAGGATGTACGAACGGCGTTTCGTATGCCTTGCAGTTTGCACCGGTTGTAATTTCTGCATCGTTTCTCGCAGACTGGAAAGGAATTCGTGCACGTTGGCATTGTTAGCTGATGTGCTAAAAAATTCTCCAGGCAGTGAAATCGTCGTAACGTATACCATTTCCGAAATTGTTCCTTCTAAATCAGGCTTAAAAGCTGCTCTCATATCCAAGAGAATGGTGGGTATAACTTCCACCCATTTTAACGCTGATTTTAAATCGCGATGCCATCTCTCTATTATCCCGTTCGCCTCTGGGTGATATGCCGTCGTTTGTATCTGAATAGCCTTCCCCAGTTCCTTAAAAAGCGAGGATTCGAACTGGCGTCCTTGATCCGTAGTAATTTTTCGCGGCACTCCAAATCGTCATCTCTTCCTAGAGGACTTTTCGTATGTCTCGATATTTTTGCCTTTTGACATTTCACGCAGCCTCCTGCCCAGTTAGCGCAATCTTTATTCATGGTGAGCCACACATATTTCGTATTCATCAAGGTAGTAGAAGCCTTTACCCCTGGACGGGCTATATTGTGAAAATTGTTGAACATCTCTAGTCGTAAGCTCTTCGGCAGATACGGTCGTATTCTGTTTTCCTTTACTTCGCAAAATACGCTTCTATCACTACCGAGCAACATTATTGGTGTCAATTTCAAACTCATCTGGTATTGCAAGTCCAAAATTAGTTAAAGCTCGTCGCCTACCATTTCCAAATCCGCTAATTCCCCAAGGTCCACCAGCTTTTTAGTTGAAATTGTTTCGATCCGGAATAAAACATCCGCTACGACATTATCTTTTCTCACGATATGTCAAATATCCGTCAAAAATTGTCTTATATAGTCTAATTGGCGGAGTTTTCGTGGTGATGCTTTTTCCGGTTTCTGCTGAAAGGCAAGCGTTAACGGCTTAGGATCCGTGTATATTATAAAATTCCGTCCTTCCAGCATAAATTGAAAATGTTTTACTGACGAATATGCAGCCAACAATTTGCGGTTATATGCGCTATATTTTGGTTGTGTCGCCGTTAGCTTTCTCGAAAAAAAAAACTAAGCGATGCGGTATGGATGGGCTAGCATCGCTGCATTCACTAGCTCTGCCTTGCATTTTTCGAACGCCTTTCTTGCTTCGGCGGTCCAGTTGATTATTGTTTTATCATAACAATTACCTAAAAATCGTCGCAAACCTCTAACATCGGTTGGTTCTTTATATTCTGCAATGGCAGTAACCTTATCATAAAACAGATTTGGACATATTGATTACAATCCCGTGTTTACTAAATCGATCGAATACTTGGCGTAGGTGATCCAAATGTTGTTCCGTGCTATCGGAATAAATCAACGCATCGTCCAGATACGGGAAAACGAAATCAAGGTCTCCCAACACAGCATAAATGAACATTAGAAAGGTTTTGAGCAGCATTACACAAACCAAAGGTCATCCGCGGAAACTCAAATAATCCGAATGGCGTTTTATCGCTATTTTCTCTATGTCCGCTGGTTCAATGGGTATCTGATGGTATGCCTTTACAGATCGATTGTGGAAAATATGACTTTGCCATGCAATCCATATGCTAAATCCTGGATGTGCGGTAACGAATATCGATCCGCTACTGTAGCTTAATTAAGTCGGTGGTTGTCCCCGCATGGTCTTCCTTCTTAACCAAAAGCAGATGGCTGGGCTGGCCCACGGGTTTTTGGATAGCCTGTGAATTCCCAGCTTCATCATGTTGTCGAACTCACGTTTTGCGATAATAATGCTGTTAGCTGACTAAACTTTGAATATAATGGAGCACACTTTGTTTCAATGACGTGGGTTACGTTGTGTTTCATCGGACCCATGACAGCATTTGGCCGCGTCAGGTCCTTATTTTCGTGAGTAATTCATAATATGGAGCATCAACCGCCTGCAGTGTAGTTATATTCTCGTTGTTTGGCTATTCGCTACTCTTCCGATTGAACTAAGATAGGTTGACAGCACAACCTTTTCCGTTTCAAATCCACCAGTGATCCAAAGTGGCTTAAGAAATGGCACCTATGGTAGCTCTATTGACATCGAATGTGTGAAAATGTCATGTAAAAATTCGCCGCAAGTCCAAATTGACTTTGATTGTCTTGTTTCCGAAAACGTTACGTTATGTCATGCCGGTGGCATGACACAAGCATCGGCTCCCGTATCATCGCCATGAGCGATCGTCTCCAGCAAGTTTTGTACTCATTACGCTTGCGAGAGGTTAACCGTGAACTGCCATCCTTTCGTACTCTACCCGGTGAACGGGATCGGCTACGCCCCATTTCAGTCATTTTCCTAGTCATCGCGACGATTTTCGCTTCCAACGATGATATAATAGAGATTTCGAAATTTTATTCGAATCCATTTATTTTACTGAATATATTCACCTCGAACTCTTTTGTAACTTCGAATTGAGTATTTCAATTTCTTAATAAAAAGAACAGATGCTCTTGAATCCTTCAAAGCACACGCGCCTCGTTCAACAAGACCAGCCGCGCCTCGTCCAATAAGACCGAACCCACCAAGTAGATCGAAATCCAGTTTTGTTATCACCACCAAATTGAACTGTATAGCATGTAATAATAAACAACATAGGCTAATTGAATGTGATCATTTCAAGGAGTTACCAGTCGACCAGCGCAGAAGTTTAATTAGCGCAAGCAGAAGATGCTTCAACTGCCTCAATCCAGAGCACTCAGTATACGATTGTAGTATCCGAGATAGATTTGTGATGTTCGGGAAGATACCATACACTCTTACCCGATCCAAAACCGAAGGTCCTAACCACAAGCACAGATGAATCGGAGGATAAACCAGAAGTGCAAACTAAAAAAACACATCACGAATATAGATGAACCCCAGAGTAGACACGATACGGCGTTAAAATGTTCGTTGCAGACGGTATTGCCTACGGCAATTGTAAAAATAATGGACAAGTTCAGAAAATCCAAGGCCTTGTCGTACTTTTCTAGATACAGCCTCCCAAGGCTCATTCATAACCGAAGCTATGGTACAGAAATTAGGAATACAGCGAATAAATTGAAGAAGTTTAATATCAGGAATTGCTACTTCCACTGGCATCCAGATTTGATCAGATCCATTTAATATCGTTGAATGCATTAATCATCATAAGCCGGGATCCATCGACATGCTGATCGGTGCAGACATCGTTTTTGAACGGTTGGGGATGCTAAGGTGAAATTAGATGATACCAATTTAATTGCGCATAAAACTAAGTTGGGCTGGATCATAGGAGATAGATTTGATTCCAATGCCGTACTATAACTACGCAATCATATACAACCTTGGTTGACATCGAGGCGACCTTGTAACGATTCTGGATGATCGAAGAAGTTCCTCAGTGCAACAAGGTCACAAAAGTAGAGCAAGTAAGCGAAGATTGGTTCAAGGCAACTACAACTCGAGCAAACAATGGACGATTCATCACCAAACTTCCGGGTAAGAAAAAATTGAAACCAATAGGGTCCACATATCAACAAGCTATTTCTAGGTTAATGGCAATGAAAAACAAGTCTGAGCAGAGCCCCAATTACGTCAGCTATACACGGATTTTCTAAAGGAATATGAAGAATTACTTCATATGGAACCGGTCAATATAAGCAACGCAGAGCCATATCCTACCACATTATGCAGTTTTGAAAGCCACCAGCAGTACTACGAAATTACGCGTAGCTTTCGACACACCTGCAAAATTCCCCGACGCACCGGGGTCTCACTAAATGATGGTGGGACAAAACGTTCAATCGAGTCTGTTTGAAATCCGCACGCGAATCCGTCAACATCAATATGTTCTAGTGGGAGACACCGAAAAGATGTATTGGTAGGTATTGGTCAAAAATGATACCAAGAACCAATTAATTATTGCGAGATGCCCAACAACGTATACGACCGTATACATTAACCACAGTTACGTATGGAATGGCGTTCGCAGCATTTATGACCACCAGGTACTTAAAGGAATTAACAGAATTACACGCAGAGACGCGCGCAGCAGCAAGTCGCGCCATTAAACATAACATCTACGTAGATGAACTAGTGACCGGAGTATCAGCATTACCAGATCTAATCAAATTGAAAGATAACGTAATTGAAATTTTAAGTAGCAGAGGCTACAATTTACGAAATATGTCATCCAATGACCTACACACGCGGAATTTATTGAATAAGGTAGACGATAACAAACTGAAAATTCTTTCAGATCAACCAAACATTATCAAGATATTAGGATTAGCGTGGGATGCCTGTGATTAATTCACCTTTCAAGTAAATTTCGAAACCGAGAATAAAAAGGGAATGCATATACGAAACTAAGTTTTCTGTCAGAGGCAGGAAAGATTTTCGAACCTTTGGGGCTGTTATCGCCTTTAACTATTAAAATCAAAATACTCTTCCAAAGCCTGTGGCCAAAAATGTGTGTGGCCAAAAATTGGATGGTATGAAGAGTTACTGCCTGAAGCAAGAGCAGCGTGGATCGATCTTCGAAAGGGCCTCCGCCAAACACCAGAATTGAAAATCCCACGATGCATTACGTCGTTTGATAAAATAAGCATACACGAATTCTGCGATGCAAGCAAGTGGTTGTATTCTACGGCTAAAAATTATTCCAAATTTATAAATCATCAAACTTTTCTCCTTAGTAGGCCACAGATATGAACAGAAATTACATATACATTTTCTCCCCAGTTCCCTACTACCAGGGAATTACATTAATTTGACCAATTCAGTTATTGGCAATGGTAATAACGACAACGATGAAAATGACATAATGTCGTCATTGGCAAATACAACATCAGAGAGATTTAGGATGTTGATCACTGGCCATTCTGAATTTCATGAATCTGAAGTTCAGGCTCAATTAATCATCTCAAGTAAACTAAATTCACGAGAAAGATGCAATTAATATTAAAATTACCATTTCAACGTGATGAGAGCTATTACCTCGAACTGAAAAATTTATGGCATTGCTAATTCTAAACCAACCAATGAGCTTTGCGACAGCATTGATATACAACATTGAAAGACTTTAAACGACCTTAAAATTACCAAGGGAATTGAAATCCAAAAGAGTGATCGCATCAAGATGATTTGTCAAACTCTAGAAAAAACACACCAAATATTTCTATGTAGCGGTTTTCGCCGCATTTCAGTGCGGATTCTTCCTCGTCAAGCAAAATATTTCAAAATATATACAAAAATGGTACAAAACAGAAATCATAACTAAATTGACACAAAAATATTTATAATCATATTTTTGCTTCGAAATAATAAAAAATAAGGGGGAATATGTTGCGGCCAACAATGGCTTTATTTTACCTGACCGAATGTACATATATCTCACATGCACCACTCTTGATTACTAAAGTAAAAAATGAAGCTAACTGAAATGTATTTCGCCATTTTTCAGGTAGATGATAAATACCTTCGCGATAGATACTTGGTGATTTCGAAGCAAAATAGTCTTCGAGCCATTTTTGCACATCTTCAAATTTCGTGAACCGCTGGTCTTTCAAATGTAATCACATCGATCTGCATAAGTAGTAATGAGCCAAGTCTAGCGAATGCGCCACATGTTGTAAAATTTCCCAACCTTGGGAGAACATGAATTCCTGGGTTGATTTTGCTGTATGTGGACGAGCGTTGTCATGCACCTTCCGATTCATTGGTCCCCGTAAATGGTCTTCTTTCCTCCAGAGCGTCACTTAATTTGATCAATTTGGCCTGGCAACGTTCAGTTGTATCAGTTTGACCAGCTTCCAGAAAATGGAAGTAAATTTCTCCTTTCCAATCCCACCAGACACATAGAACACTTTCTTCGCATGAATATTAATTTTTGAATTCGAAGTAATATTGCTTAGAGAGTAACTCCTAAGCAACTCTGCAACCCCTTTTGAGTTTGAAACGGATTTTTATCCACTAAAACTATAAGTTCTTCGTCTTCAAATTATTTTACCGCACCTGGAGGGGATCGTCCACAAGACTAAAATTGCGATCATGAAATCTTGTCAACCACTTTTTTACTGTTGAATGACTCACAGAATGTTCACTCAAAGTCGAATAAATTAATTTCATAGTTTGAGCAGCAATTTTTTTTCATTTGAAAACAAAATATAATGCACTGACGTTAATGTTGCTTATCGACATCCATCTCTTAAAATTGATGCACATGGAACGACAGCTTGTAAATGGCCAGATGTATCGAAAATGTCGAACGATTGGGATGCGTTCAAGTATATTTTAATGCAACCATTTTCAGAGACGAGTTTCTACTTGCACACTTAATATGAATCTTTTAATTATTTCTCAAGCTAAAACTTCCAGTACACAGATTTCTACCAAATTTCACAAGGGTGAGGGCTATAACCTCAGTTCAATTGATTGTGTTTGTTTTGGTCGAATAAGAGCGATGGTTTGGGGGCTAGGTCCACATCTGAATCTACAATTGTTGGACTTTATTTCATCGAATTCAATTTAAGCGTTTACCGCTGATGGAGACTAGGTCCTCAGCTGAATCAACATCTGTTATACGGCGCGTTGTTTTTCGCCTTTGTTATTATCAGTAATGCTGCTATTGTTTGCACTGGAGCCGAATTATTCGTGGACTTGTTACTAGAGAAGTTATTACTACATATGCTGTCGCTGACAGTATAGTCGAAATTCGTTAGTGATGTTGTTATGGGAAAATCCTGCTGATGTAGTCACTTCTTTAGTAAACTTTACCACGCCATTCGTGGTTTCTGGCTATTTAATTTAATTTGTTGGATGGTTTTTCGAATTATTTAATTTTTCTTAAAATTTTATATTTTTATACTTTAAGGCAGACAAGCTTCCATACCAGCAGTTTTTTGGATTTGAAACGGATTCTATCCTATTCGTCCGAATCGTTTGTTCGTTGATCTCGTACTGAAAAACAACCGGAAAACAATGAAAAAATCAATAATCTACATTGTCTATACTAATATTCTTTATACACTATAAATTGTCGACATTGTCCAAATCACAATAAACTGTCTACACTATTTTCGGCACCAAGACGTCTACAGTTCCGAATTACGCGTAGACCTAACTACACCGCTCGTGATTGTTGCGATGGTTGAGATTGTCAACAACATTTGCACACACATTCCTCGAACTCATTTGTGCGCTAAAGATCTACTGAATTAATTGATAGCTGTTTTGGTATCAGTGAGCACATAAGACTACGCCTCTATGTCGTTCCTCAAACATCCGTGCTGGAAGTGTAAAACGTCGAAGACTTAAGGTCGTTGTAAGTCGCATTTAAGTACGATATAATGATCAACGGCTTAATTGGCAAGCAGATGTGCATCATTGGCAGCAAATATAAAAACTGTCGATTTATAAAATCACTTGATTAATTTATTTTCCATATTTTTCATTAATTCTTAAAATTCGCTTTGCTCTTACGTTTAAGCATTCGTCAAATCTGCTTTGCTATTTGTTATTTATATTGAAATAAGTCTACAAATTTGACTTGAAAAAAAATACAAAATAAAATAAATACGCGTTGGATTTGAAAATTTGAAATATAAAAGTAAAGTTACAAGAAAAATCACAGAGGGGCAGAAAATTGCCTTAACCTACTTTTAATCTTTATAGTTAGACAAAAATTAAATAAATAGTTAACCCTATTGAAACTCTTACACATCATCTTCACTGATTCATTATCGCCATAGTTGGTTCTGTGTCTACCTAAGTGGAGGAAGTCATGATCTCTTAGTTGTCTGCCAGGAAACTTTATTTTAATTGACTTCAGCTTCACAGCTCTTGAAAATTCTAATGGTGTAAAGGAAGAGTCAGCAAAATCTTTTGGCTCCGTATTACGTCTAAGAATTTTGCAATCGACGAAACGAAGGACGTAAGCAAAAACACATCGCAATTGATTGAAAGAATTCACGAACTTGCACGACATGATGATGTTTTCTTGTGAGGTTGATGAAGCAAGCACGGAACCTTTTTTATATCGACCTGTATACGTTGGTTTAGCCAGCACGCGGTAGGATCAGTTAAAAAAATCCGGTCCAAAAAACCAGCTATATTGGTTTAAGAATTGTTTACTCACCTTGTCTCGAGATACAACATTGGCTGCATTACGTTTTGTATCTACATGATTTCATACATATTTTTCATAATCGCTGGATAATCTACACACGATTAGACACGAACATTAACCAATTTGATGGGTGCGCGGCAAGCCAATTCAAAACAATTTCCGAATCAGTTCAGCAACAAATCCTTTCTAAGTTATAGGTTAGCTCTGAAGTGACACGATGTAATAGAGCAGCTCAGAGTTCAGCTGCACATAACTCATGTCGTGGCAAAGACACACTTTTGGTAGTACAGTAAACGGCAAGTGCTTACGTCATTTTGAGTGACACAGCGTATGTAAATGCAGCAGCCATACGCGTCGTTACGTGCGTCCGCAAATCCATGACGCTGGACGAAATTAAATTTGTTGGAAAACACTAAACGAGGTATCTTAAATCTATCGATTAATGACAACTGCTCTCGAAACCTCACCCATTGTAATTTATAGCTCTCAGGTAATGGATTGTCCCAATCAATTTTTAAACGCCACAGATGTTGTAAGAATATTCTCGCCTTTACAATGATGGGGCTGGGAATGCCCAAGGGATCGAATAGTGTGGCGATTTCAGAAAATACTCTTCGTTCGGTAATGGTGCATTCTTCGGACTTATATACACTTGTATCTAAAGATGTCGTCTTTAGTATACCAAGAGAGTCCGAGAGTTCTGACGAAATCATTTGCTCATGATGTTCCGGTGGAATATTTTCTAATAACTTCGGATCATTAGAAGCCCACTTCCGTAATTCGAACCCAGCCGACGCTAGAATATTGTTTATCTGCTCCCGTAAACATATCATCAACCTAGAAATCTTGCATAATGCATTTAGAAGCGAGAGGTACAGCTGTTTTATTTTCGATCGCAAGCTGATGAAGGCAGCGAATAGCTAAAAATTAAGCTGCGGCGGCCCAAATGTGACGGTTTTTAGCCGATATACACCAATGGGGTCCGTAGGAGAAAATCGCCCCAAAATGCATTGTAGATAAGTTTGTTCATCATCTACGAGAATCTGCTGATACATTTTTGTAATATCTGCCGTCAATGCGTATCGACGTAATCTAAACTGCAATAGTATTGAAAACAGATCTTTCTGTATAGTTGGACCAATGTGCATGATGACATTAAGAGAGTAATCGGTTGCAGTTCTGCAGGATGCGTCGAAAACGATACGTAGTCGTGTAGAGTTGCTTTCCGGTTTAAATACACAACGATGAGGAAGAAAATATTTACATTTAGTAAAGATTTGTTCGGATGTTTCAATTTTCTCCATGTGATTTAACGTCTCATATTCCCTTATACATTGCTCATAAACCCTTCTAACTTCTGGCGCTCGAAATAGTTTTCTTTCCAAACTCAAGAATCTTAATTCTCAAGGCTATTCTTTAGTGGTAGCTTGACGACCAATCTACCAGTACCATCTCTTCTGAAGTTTTAAGCGAAATGAGCTTCATAAACATGTTATTCCGAATATACCTTCTGTCGCTCGTCAAACCCATCCATAATCCAAAATCTTTCTAATTTTTTATTAATTTCAGCGAAAACACTTTCTTCTAGTTGGTCTAAAACATTCGAAAAAACTTATTTATTATCAATGTTGGCGATCTTACCCGATATAATCCATCCACGTTTTGTATTTTGGAGTGTTGGCAGCTGATTATCGATGGTATAACGATTTGGAACAAGTAGACTTTAAAATATTTCAGCTCCGACAAGCATATCCACCCGTTTCGAACGATAGAACTGAATTGATGGAAGTGATGGAATTTTCCATTCGGCGACGTTAATGTTCCTGCTATGTTGATTAGAGGTAACCCTTAGGACGACGAAAATCTCTAATTGAGTTTTGTAGCTACTGATACATGACTCCACAGTTACGTAAAGTTTTTGCTTTATTTGCGTACGAACTTCATTTATGCCGCATATTGAAATATCTACTTTGGTTTGCTCTAGACCGAGAACCCCGACTAAAAAATCGTTTATAAAACTTAATTGTGAACCCGAATCGAGCAAAATACTGTAGCTAAAATGATCGACGCAGCCTTAGTGGCAATGTTGACCTCATAATCTATTTCTTCTCCATGCCATGAGGAGTGTAGCACAGCCGAACTTAAATTTTCTGATATCCCATTTGGTTTAGAAATACTCTCATTGATACTTGGTTGCTCGGGATTAGGTTGCGATGTCATGCTTGCTGTATCAGGCTCCTTCTCCATATGTAAAAGGGTCTAATGTTTTTTCCGACATTTTCAACAAGATCTTTTTCGACAAAACCGCACTCTGTGACTTCCGTTAAGACAATTGATATATAACGAAAGAAGCTTTGCCTCATCGAAACGGACCTTTGGAGTAAACATATCGAATTGCTGACATCGATATATGTCGTGTACTTTGCTTTTTTAAATTGTGCAACTTCTCTTACTGGCATATCTTCTATTATTGCATTCAGAGCTCGAGAAGTTGGTGGTTTAGTATTCAAATCAAAATTGTACTCTTTAGCTTCCAGCACTTGACATCTCTTTGCGAGACAGGATTCAAGGTCCTCCCAAGTAGGAATCCTTTCCTTTAGAAAAGTCTCTTCAAACTTCACTAACGACTCGACATCTAATTTACTGCAAATGATGAATAGAAGCAATGCGTTGGCTAACTCTGCATCTGTCCCCATCTGCCTAAGCGACCTTAAATTCAAGTTAATGGTGTCAATTAAATCACGAAATGACGCAGCTGACTTGATCCCCGATTTTATATCATGAATCGCCCGAATATGTGAATTAACTCGATCGATTTTATGGGTTTGGATGTCGAGGCATCACCCAAACAATTTCGAAGATGTGTAAACTATTCAACAGTAGTAAAGGTGTCATCGTTGTCGACCAGTGCTACAAATGTTTTATAAAAATCATTCCAATCAGTATATTTACCCGAAAAACGTGGTGGCAACAACTTTGGAAGGCGTGCACCGGATTGGTTGATGACCGAATTCTGTCCCCTCCAAAATCGACATTGATTCGCGACGTGACTAAGCTTGTGCCACTAAGAGTTTAGATTTTATGCTATAATATGTATCCTCAAAAAGTTCCCTGTGATTGGTTTCCGCTTTGCTTATATCCAGCCTTTCTATTTGCGATTGGATTCTTTGGAAATTCTCAAAATATAGTAAGTCTCCAGTAATCCAAGACGAGTTGTAAGGCCATGCTCGTTCATTCTATCGATATTTGCGCCAACAATTATGTTCGTGTGTCTTCACGCGAACGATTATCGTGTGTTGCGATGCAACAACCAATTTATGTACTTTTTGGCAAATTCCGGTCTATTTACTAGAGTTGTCAAATTATATGACCTCCACCCGGTTAAATATAGTGGTTGTCGCTGTATGTTTACTTAGTATGGTAGATCATTATCAAAAACCCATTTGTATTTCCAGGTCAAGTAGCGTATATACTTATTTTGAATTTTCTCAATACATTATAGATTTGATCTTCGTAGAACGGACACCACATATGTACAGCATATTCCAGCTGGGATCGAACTTAAGCCAGGATCTTAATTGTTTCGGCATCAAATATGTCACCCGTCCAACGTTTGACAAAACCGATCATGGAGTTCGCTCTAGCGATGAACAGCTCAATGTTCTTACTAAAGCTCATGTTTTCAACGAAAGTAACCCCTATGTCTTTACTTTCAACTACTAATGGTAAAATGATAGAGATTTTCACTTTATAATATTGAGACTCAGAGAATTAAACTCGCATCTAATGCTAGGTAGTCAATATCTTCCTGTAGTTTATTGGCATCGTCGACTAACTCGATGGTTTTGTAGATTTTGAGGTCATCTGCGATCATCAGGATATTGGAATGCTTTATTACTTCAGTAATACCATTAATGAAGATTGTGAAAATCCATCAGTCAACGTGAGAGCCTTGTGGTACACCAGAGGTTGCTTGTATTCGATTCGACGTTTTATGTTTCGCATTAAAATAAAATTTGAACCAGACTACAAACTGGCATGAAAATCTAAACTTGAAGATGTGTTCCAAAGTTTTATAATGGCTGATGGAGTCGAAAGCTTTTGCAAAGTCGGTGTATACTACGTCAACTTGTTTGTTCTTCTTAATTTATTTAATAGAATACCTAGTCAATTTTCTAAGATTTGAACTTTTTTTTTTCCTTTATTAATTACAACTGAGACTGTGCTCATCTAGCAATTTATCTTTCACATTTACAAATTTTACATTTCTTAAATAATTCTGATTTGTTGGGGGTGAAACCCAATGGTTAGTCCCAAAATTAATTGAACCTATTTAAACTACTAATTTTAATTTGATATGTTTACTAGGTCAAGTGGCGTCGTTCTTTAAAGTCTTCTTTCAACGACAGGGTTATCTATCATATGGCGAATATAGGGGTTTCCATGTTCCTGGAGCCTTATTTCGTGTTTGGCGGCGTGCTTTTTTATTTCATCTTTGATTTATTCCATCTGTAAGTCCCTGTGAAGGTCTTCATTTCTTGTGTACCACGGAGCATTTACGATGCTATGGAGAACCTTATTTTGAAACGTCTGTATCATTTTGACGTTTGTTTGCTTAGTACATCCCCAAAGTTGAATACAGTAGGTCCACATCAGCTTCAGTATTTGCCGATATAGCAGCAGCTTGTTGTACATTGTAAGCTAAGAGCCTCTACCTATGAGCCAATACATTTTTCTGAACTTAATATTCAGTTCTTATTTTTTTTGACGTGCTCTCTCCACTTGAGCTTGGCATCGAGAGTCATTCCCAGATATTTAGCTTTGTTAGCATATGACACCGGTCGTGAGTTAATTACTATCGGTAGATGGGAAATCTTTTGATATGTAAAGTTAATATGCGTGGATTTCGTCTCATTGAGCTTGATTCTCCAGCGTTTAGTCTAGTTACAAACCGCATTGGTAATCTTCTGGAGTTTGCTCGTTGCATCAGCGACATTTCTTCGAATGGCCATGATTGCTGTGTCATCTGCAAAGGTGGCTATGTTTCCTTCATGTGTTGTTGGAATATCCCGTGTATATAATAAATACAGGATTGGTCCTAAGACACTCCCCTGTGGGACACCGGCAGAGATTCTCTTTAGTTCGGAGTATTCATCCTCGTATTTCACACGAAAATGTCTATTGGATAGATAGAATTGCCTAGAATTGCCTCGGCAGATCTCTATGCAGCTTGAGTTCCAGTCCACTGTGCCAAACTTTATCGAATGCTTGGGCGTTGCCCAGAAATATGCTGGAGCATACTTTTTTGCGTTCTAACGTTCTTTCAATAACGTTGGTGATTCTATGCACCTGTTCAATTGTGGAGTGCTTTTCCCTGAATCCAAATTGATGTGGAGGTATTAGTTGTCGGCCCTCAATTATTGGTTTAAGTCTTTTTAGTTATAATTTTTGAAAGAGTTTTGACATAATTGGCAGCAATGAAATGATCAGCCAATATGATTTTTTATCGTTAGGCGGTTTATCAAGTTTTGCTATCATGATTACTTCTGCTACTTGCCATTGGCACGGAACATATTTTAACCGGAAGCTTGCATTGATTAGGTGCAATAGCTGACGAAATCCATTACCTCGTAGAGCCTTCATTATTTGGCAAGTATAATCAAGTCATATCATGGGGCTTTTTTAACATTCATGTTGCTTTTTACTTCTTCTTTTAATTCTTTGAGAGTTACTGGGCGTATCAACATCATCTAGCTTTTGGATTGACATTACATTTTCATTGGCCGTTTGCCTTGGTGGTGGTTGGTAGGAATCCTCGAGATACTAGGCAAAAACATCAGCCTTCTCTTTAGGACCTCTTGCCCAGGTTCCATCCTTCTTTTTAAGTGGAGGCACTTGCATTTTGGGTCTTTTGAGTCCCTTCGTCGCCTTCCACCGAGAATAATCCGAGTTTTTTCATTGGTTAGGCTAACTAGATATCTGTTGATTGATGCATTTTTAAATTCTTTAAGAAGAGATTTGAGACTGTTACATAAAATGTTAAGAATTGTTTTGTTCTCCGGTGTTCTAGTTATTTGCCAGGTTTTACGTGCCCGTCGTTTTTGTCTTACCAACTCCCTAACTTCCATTGGGTATGATATGTTAAGCTTCCCCTTATTTGGTATATTGGGGGTACTTGCCAAAACAGCATAGTGAATTGCTTCATTGAGTTGTTCTAATTGATCTTCCAACTGGTGGGGATTTTTTATCGGCACCTGAAGATTGATTTTTTCCTCCAATATTTCACGAAAGAGATCCCAGTTTGTTTTTGAGTTTGCTAATCTGGGGGAACTCTTTCGTTGAATTACCATTTCACTGACTGTCATGATAACCGGGGAATGATCCGATACTAGAGAATTACTGTCTTCAATGTGACTGTAGTTCTGGGATATACCTCTTGCTACATAAAAGTCTATTAGGTCAGGTATCTTCGTTTCGTCACTGGGCCAGTATGTTGGGGAACCTCCAGAGTAAAATTTACATTTTGATGTCTGCCCTGCTTGCAGCATTTTTTTTACCTTTTGACGTCGTAAGTCTAGATCCCCAATAGGTGTTTTTCGCATTAAGGTCACCTCCAATTATAAAATCACGTCCAAGCGATTTAAATAGTTTAAGGTAGTCCTCCCTTTTCATGTTATGCCGAGAAGGACAATATATTGCAGAGACAGTAAGCTGTCTGTGTTTAATTTGGATCCTTACAGTAGTGACTGTAACGAGCTCCAATCTTGTTCAGTATTTTGCAGGTATATTCTCTTAGTAATCAAATTAAAATTATACTTACCACTCTAATCCATACAAGGTGTACTTCCCTACTTACCATGGTGTAACCTGTCTCATACCTATACACCTTGCTTTCTGATGTTCAATATGATAACCCCAAAATTGGTCAGCTGATGTAATATTAATTATATGTCTATCGTAACAAAAGAAAGGGATAAAGAGAAAACGGGGGAGATTTTTTGCAACCGAGCTGACGAAAAAGACGAATATGGGGGGAGAAGGGAGTGAAGTTTTTGGATTCGTGACAAGCGCATCAATCTTAAGAAGGTGATGAATTACGAACTCTGTTAAATAAAATAAAATGTAAATTTTTTTTGTTGTGGTTAAAATAATAAGGTGTAAATGTAAATATTATACATATAATAAAATAAAAGAAAAAAACCAAAAATTTGTAATCCATATTGTGTGTTCACACGTAAACCGAGTTACCAAAAAGAAAAAAAAAACAAAAAACATAATAATTACGCCATTTTACGGAACAGGAAATTGTCAAATAAAATAAAATTATTATTGTAATAATAAAAACCTGTAAATGGACGAAATATAAACTTAAAATATATAAGTGTACACCCCACATAAATCGAGTGTAATTCATAGTTTAGAAATATCGCAACAAGTGTATATTGTGTAAAAATTGACGAAAAGATTTCCACACCCTCACGTAACTGGATAATTGGGAATCAGTTCATATCAGTAGATTCACCGTACCTACCAGTAGTTAATCCGGACGCAATTCAAACGGTGTACATCGGCAAGCGTGGGGCAATTCAAGCGGAGCAGCGAGACGCCAACGAAGAAGCAAGTGTCATCCTCGACCTCTTCAAAAGATTAAAAAAATAGAAAAAATAAAAAAAACCAAACAAGGTCCTTGGAGGTCGGCATCACAGCGGAAGTGGTCATATTTACAAACGGTGTGTATCGGCAAGCCGGTTTGTAATTTACGTGTAGCAACGAGTCGTCAGCGGCACGGGAATAGTCGACATCATCTACATCCTCAAAGTTATGTAAAGTATAGCATGGTACTGAATAATTTATTTTTTTTTTAAAATTTTTTTTTGTGTCAAACTACCTTTTTTCCATTTGATCTTCCTTTCTATAATTTATATATTTTTTTTCTTCTTGATTGTTTTCACTTTGCCTCTCAGGGGTAGTTTAACTTCAACGTAATTTTCTAGTTTCCGTATACAACTTTCTACGAGTATCGTAAGATTTTCGTAAGATTGATCTTCCGGCGACTTTTACTTGTACTAATTTTCTTTTAAGATGGATTGCGTTCCATCGGCCGACCGATTAATCTCTTCGTCCGGCTCGTTTGTAATTAGCGTTGTAATGTGTTAATTCATAACGGTGCAAACGTAATTGGTTGGAGGAAAGTGAGGAGTGATGTTGTGACCTAACTGTTTATTTTTTTTTTTTGCCTGGCATTTAGTTTTTATGCATACATTTTGATTGTGCTTGGTCGTAAGTTATTTTGCACACTTAACATTTATTTTCGTGTAACATGGCAGCTGTGATGGTGGACAGAACCTCCCATTTCCGACGGAGAGCTATCCCGCGATACTCGTGTGCGCTCACCAGAACAGCAGGACCAAGCCATGAGGTTACAGATGGCGCCGAAACAGGGACCCGAAATACGGTCTCGTTATTTTTTTTTATTTAAGGTCATATAAGTTGGTAGCCCTAATAAGGCATTCAGGTAGCTTCCCTACCCAACGGTAACAGTTAGATCATATGAAAACCGCTTAGTGTACCACGCGGTTGATCTATATTTTTTTTTATTACTTTGCCCTTCAGGTTTTCCCCAAGCACATTTTATTATTAATTTGTATTTTTTTTTTATGATTTAAATTTTTTTTTGTTATACTATTTTGATTTCGAAGATTGAATTACATTCAAGCATACCCAATCTATTTTAAATTCCATGGTTGATGGATGGTGTATTGGCCATTGAATGATGATTCATGATTTGGATTTCTCGATGAGCAGTATGACCGTTCCTAGTGGAACTTTATAATAGAGTCAATTATTTTTTTTGAAACTTTTCATAATTTTGTTAAATACCAGTCAGTTTTTTTCCACGATTTATTACGATCATCTGCGGATCAATAAATTTTTGCTGATTGATGAAGCAGATTAGTGCTGGGTCGATCGATAATTCGGTGGTTCTGAATTCTTCGCCTCACCTAAACGGTCTTTCTCAGTGATGGTTTATTCAATAGCCCAAACTTAAATATGTTATTCGAAATCAAAATTGTTTCACCTTCAAAAGTAAATATTATTATTCTTGAAAACTTTATGCAGGTAAAAATGGCAGCATATCACATCATTAGTGGCTTACAATTTCAGGAAACAATTGTTTCATCAGCGACTAATGGTACAAATTATAACATTCACTGTTCACTATTCCTCCACAATTAATGAATTCAGTTAAATTATATTTCAATTGAGTTATCGTTAAATTAATTTAATTTGTTTATATTGATATATATATATATATATATTTTTTAAATTATATTACAAAAGTTCTAGTGTCATTATTATAGCAGCAGCTGATCAATTCTGAGACATTATTATATTTGATCGACGTTGAATTGACTATTGCTTCCTTCTATCCAACTGTCATAAATTGGAGTAGGAAGACCATAAATATACATATTTAGAGTTCCTCTAACCTAACTATTTACATCCTTATTTAATTATTAATTTTAGTACATAATACCTGATAATACCTGATAATACTCAATAGAGAATTCATATTATCCTAATTCATTTTTTTTACGACCGATATTCCTCATTGTTGGTTTATTTTTATCAATTCCTTCAAGCGATATTGGAGTATTTTAATTTTCCATAAATACGATTACAATTCGCATAAACAAAATTTGAATATCGTTACCGTAAATTACGCGAAGTGTTAAACTTAGTTTTGTTTTGTTATTGTACATACCTAAAACAACAATGGACATAAAGCTAGTGTTTGAGAGTCTTAACAACGACGAGCTCGAAGTAGAATATTTGGTACGTGATTTGACCAGCACATCAATCGGAGTGGAGAAGAAATTCCTCGAAATCTTACAAAAAGAACACCAAAATCCAAATTTGAAACCAAAGAAATCGCATATCAAGGAGGATCCTGAAAAAGAGTTACATATCATTAGCCAGCGTACTTCGATTTTGGACAACGCGTTGGACGAAGTAGAAACTAGTTCATTGGATGAAAAAAAAAAGCTTCTTGTTCGTATTAACCACTGGAGAGACCGAGCACAACGCCTACACAATAGTTTTTCGGAATTAGCAGGCAGTTTAGTCACGATTAATTCACTAGATAGACTTTCCAGATTTATCAGTCGAGATATCAAGAAGACTGAAAAACCGCAGGCATCATCAAAGAAAGGCGGCCGGAACAAAGCATCCAGTTCTAAGATGGATAACCGTGATGAATCAGACGGGGAAATCGGCGGTGCTCACACGGAAGCTTCAAAAT
This sequence comes from Nephrotoma guestfalica, assembly GCA_963691935.1. Classification (NCBI taxonomy): domain Eukaryota; kingdom Metazoa; phylum Arthropoda; class Insecta; order Diptera; family Tipulidae; genus Nephrotoma; species Nephrotoma guestfalica. The sequence continues at coordinate 43,256,721 of OY829914.1, forward strand.
CCGAGATGGAGGAATCCTTAGAAAAGCGTTTTTCGAGACAATTAGATGAACTGTCGAAAAAATTTACAGAGAAACTAGAGACGTTCGCTCAACAAAATAATGAAAAGCGTGATCGTGGTAAAAATCGTTCGAGAACGAAACATCATCACGAATCCACGTCAGAATCTAACAGTGATTTGGAAGGGAGTTTCGATGCACGTCATCAATCTAGAAATATGTCTAGGTCTTTTAATTGGGGATACCGACGACGTTCAGATCCAACTAAATGGAAATTATCGTTTTCCGGCCGGGAAGGTAAAAGAGGAGAAGAAAACGTGCTTGATTTCGTAATGAGGTTGGAGGAGCATGCCTTCCAAGATAACATACCAAAACCTGAGCTGGTGAATTTAATGCGTAACTTTGTTACGGAAAAAGCCGACAAATGGTATTATACCTTTATCAGAAAAAACAAACATGCCACCTGGAAACAGCTTAAGGAGTCTTTAATAGAACGCTTCGGAAGTATCGAAGGGGATCGCGAAACAAGGAGATATATTAGATGTAGGACCCAGGGCGTGAAGGAATCATTTAACGATTTCTTATCAGAAATCGAATGTGCTAACTATCGGCTCATAAGTCCATTGTCAGATGAAGAGATATTCGATTTACTCTTGGAGAACATGAACCCAGCGTTGAAAAGTGCCACTCAACTAATGAAAATCGAAACTATACCATCATTAAGGAAAATTTGTGATAATTTGGAGAAACTGTGGAATACCTCGGGTTTCGATCCTCGGCGACTCATTGAAACGCGGCCAAGACGATCACTTGCAGTGGTTGAATTATCGAACCAACGTAAAGACACTAACCGAGAGTACTACGCAGAGGCAAGCGACACTAACAACATGGAAAACGAGTCACTCCATAACGAAGAAATTAATGCACTCAACCGGCAACAGTTCATCGTCTGTTGGAACTGCAAAGATTTAGGTCACAAGTTCAACCATTGCAAAATGGAGAAGACTCATAGCTTCTGTGAAGGGTGCGGACTGGCAAACACAAGTTTGGCTATTTGCGCCCGATGCAAAAACAAACGGTGGCAGGGAAACATGAAACCGAACGCGACAGGTCCTGGGGAGTCACGTTTGGGAATACCATCCAGTCCCAGTTTGACATCGAATGCCAATCAAAAGAGTTAAGTTATTCGCCTGATCGAAGTGACGATCAAAACGAACGACGCCGTACACGAATAGAACGAGTAAGAAATTATTGGAAAAATATAAAAGTTTTCAGGAAATCATGTAATATCTCCACAATTACAGAACGTATACCGAATGACCCGCGGCCTTATGCTAAAATCTCGATTCTAGGTACTACGAAATTTGGTCTACTAGATAGTGGTGCAAGCGTGAGCATTTTGGGTAAAGACAGCGAAAAATTTTTGAACTCATTGCAGATACCGATTAAAAGGATGTATACCCACGTTCAAACTGCGGATGGAACCGCAAACGCAGTTATCGGATATGTAAATCTACCGGTTTTATACGCGAACCAAACTGAAACAGTAAAATTTTGCGTTATACCAACACTACAGGCGGAAATTTACCTAGGAGTGGATTTCTGGAAGAAATTTAATGTAGCCCCTGACATCATCGGTGAAGTGACTCCTCTTTTTACGGATGCTGAACAGAGTAACCAACATAAATTAAGCATCGAACACGCCAAGCAACTCGAGGAGATCATAAACTATTTTCCCTCGTTCAATAAGCAAGGATTAGGAAGAACGAAGTTGGTGGTCCACAATATAGAAGTGATTAATTCGGAGCCTATAAAACAAAGGCACTACCCAGTGTCTCCAATAAAACAAGATTTAATATACCAAGAGATCGACAGGATGATTAGCCTTGGCGTCATCGAAGAAAGTACCAGCCCATGGAGTTCGCCAGTCGTTTTGGTTACTAAGGCAAACGGGAAATCACGGTTGTGTTTGGATTCGCGCAAAATCAACGCGGTTACTAAACGAGACGCATATCCACTACCTAATATAGATGGATTACTGGGGAGATTACAGGAAACGAAATTCATTACTAGCATTGACCTCAAAGATGCATTTTGGCAGATACCTCTCTCCGAGAGTGCGAAAGAGATTACGGCCTTTACGGTTCCAGGCCGTCCTCTCTATCAGTTCTGCGTCATGCCGTTTGGGTTGTGTAACGCACCCCAAACCATGTGCAGACTGATGGATCGAGTGATACCCCATGTGCTTCGAGATAGAGTTTTCGTTTATTTAGACGATCTCTTAATCATTTCAGCCAGTATCGACGATCACTTGGAAATCGTAAAGGCCGTAGCGCATTTATTGTCCAAAGCAGGGCTGACAATAAATGTCGAAAAAAGTCACTTCGTACTCAAGGAGACGAGGTATCTGGGGTTTCTGATTGGTGAACGAGGCCTACGGACGGATCCTTCTAAAATCGCAGCTATCACGAACTTCCCTGCACCAAAATCGGTGAAACAGATTCGACGGTTATTGGGGATGACCGGTTGGTACCGGCGGTTTATCTGTAATTACGCTGAGATTACTGCGCCAATCACTAATTTATTAAAGAAGGGCGTCAAATTTCGATGGACGGAACAAGCAAACGAAGCCCTAACCCTACTTAAAGAATTGCTATCAAACTCACCGGTATTGCATAATCCCGATTTTAGCAAAACGTTTTACATTCGATGCGACGCTAGCACGCAAGGGATAGGCAGCGTCCTTTTCCAAAAAGATAACGACGAGAACGAACTTCCGATTTGCTTTATGTCTCAAAAACTTAATTCAGCTCAGCGGAACTATACTGTAACGGAGCTGGAATGCCTGGCTGCTATAGTTAGTGTGAAAAAGTTTCGTCCCTACATCGATGGATATAGATTTACCATAATGACTGATCACGCCAGCCTCCAATGGCTAATGTCACAAAAAGAATTAGGTGGACGTCTGGCTAGATGGAGCCTGAAGCTGCAGGGCTTTGATTTCGATATAGTGCACACAAAAGGGAAAGATAATGTGGTTCCAGACACGTTATCACGGATATATTGCGACACAATAGCAGAAATTGAAGAAGATTTAAAACATCACAATGATCAACCATTCGACGGCAACATTAAAGATCAGATGTACCTCAAGCTCTATTCGAAAATACGTCACGATGCCTCAGCTTACCCTAATTTGCGAATTCTTCGAGATAGGATTTTCATTAGAATTGAGCCGAAGGCGAATGTTCAATTAACCGATGTTCCTTGCTGGAAATTATGGATTCCATTGGATTTTAGAGAAGAACTGATAATCAGAGAACATGATGTACCCGCTGGGGCGCACGGAGGTATATCCAAAACCTTAGATCGGGTGAGACGACTCTACTATTGGCCGAAGATGGTAAGTGATGTGCATCGTTATGTCACAAACTGCGACATTTGCAAGCAATCCAAGGCGACCAATCAGTGTTTACGACCGCCGTTAGGTAAACAAACCATATTCGAAAGGCCATGGCAGAAAATCTATGTCGATTTATTGGGACTATACCCCAGGACTGCAACCGGCAAAACTAGTATACTAATTGTAGTGGATTACTTAACAAAATTTGTTTATTTGAAACCATTATCAAAAGCCACCGCTTTCAAAGTTGTGGAAGTTTTGCGAGATGAGGTGTTTACATTGTTCAGCGTACCGGAAACGATACATAGCGACAATGGTGTGCAGTTTGTCGGAAAAGAGTTCGGTAAGCTCGTTCAAGATTTTGGAATTCATCATGTCAAGACCGCCTTCTACTCACCACAAAGCAACGCCTCCGAAAGAATAAATCGTTCGATCATTGCCGCTTTACGAGCTTACGTTAATAAAAAACACTCTACTTGGGATAAATTCCTTCCAGAAATCGGAAGCGCCCTAAGGAACTCGATCCACCAATCGACGAAATATTCCCCACATTTTTTGCTCTTTGGGTACCACAAAGTCTTACATGCCAAAGACTATCAGCTTCTGCGTGACATGGATATATTAAGCGGAAACAATGTGGATTGGATGGAGACTCCCGATAGATTGGCTATTATACATAACGAAGTTAAAAGTAATTTAGTCGAAGCTTACAATAAATATTCAAAACAGTATAACTTACGGACCAACGAACGTTCACTGGAAATTGGTTAGAAGGTGTTTGTTAAGCAACACCCGATTAGCGACGCTGCGAAACGATTTACCGCCAAATTTGCGTTCCAATACCGACTGGCATACGTGAAGGAGAAAATTGGAGGGTTGTACTATCGCTTAGTCGATGAGACTCACGAAAATTTAGGAGTTTTTCATCTTATGGGTATCAAAACCTAATTTAATAATTTCACTAGTAGTTACTCGTAAAGATCCATGTCGCGACTATTCAGATTCAAATTCATTTGTGAACTCATATGAATTTTAATCTGCCCTGTAACGAGCTCCAATCTTGTTCAGTATTTTGCAGGTATATTCTCTTAGTAATCAAATTAAAATTATACTTACCACTCTAATCCATACAAGGTGTACTTCCCTACTTACCATGGTGTAACCTGTCTCATACCTATACACCTTGCTTTCTGATGTTCAATATGATAACCCCAAAATTGGTCAGCTGATGTAATATTAATTATATGTCTATCGTAACAAAAGAAAGGGATAAAGAGAAAACGGGGGAGATTTTTTGCAACCGAGCTGACGAAAAAGACGAATATGGGGGGAGAAGGGAGTGAAGTTTTTGGATTCGTGACAAGCGCATCAATCTTAAGAAGGTGATGAATTACGAACTCTGTTAAATAAAATAAAATGTAAATTTTTTTTGTTGTGGTTAAAATAATAAGGTGTAAATGTAAATATTATACATATAATAAAATAAAAGAAAAAAACCAAAAATTTGTAATCCATATTGTGTGTTCACACGTAAACCGAGTTACCAAAAAGAAAAAAAAAACAAAAAACATAATAATTACGCCATTTTACGGAACAGGAAATTGTCAAATAAAATAAAATTATTATTGTAATAATAAAAACCTGTAAATGGACGAAATATAAACTTAAAATATATAAGTGTACACCCCACATAAATCGAGTGTAATTCATAGTTTAGAAATATCGCAACAAGTGTATATTGTGTAAAAATTGACGAAAAGATTTCCACACCCTCACGTAACTGGATAATTGGGAATCAGTTCATATCAGTAGATTCACCGTACCTACCAGTAGTTAATCCGGACGCAATTCAAACGGTGTACATCGGCAAGCGTGGGGCAATTCACGCGGAGCAGCGAGACGCCAACGAAGAAGCAAGTGTCATCCTCGACCTCTTCAAAAGAAAAAAATAGAAAAAAAATAAAAAAACCAAACAAGGTCCTTGGAGGTCGGCATCACAGCGGAAGTGGTCATATTTACAAACGGTGTGTATCGGCAAGCCGGTTTGTAATTTACGTGTAGCAACGAGTCGTCAGCGGCACGGGAATAGTCGACATCATCTACATCCTCAAGGTTATGTAAAGTATAGCATGGTACTAAATAATTTATTTTTTTTTTAAAATTTTTTTTTTGTGTCAAACTACCTTTTTCCCATTTGATCTTCCTTTCTATAATTTATATATTTTTTTTTCTTGATTGTTTTCACTTTGCCTCTCAGGGGTAGTTTAACTTTAACTTAATTTTCTAGTTTCCGTATACAACTTTCTGCGAGTATCGTGGTGATTCATAAATTTTTGTAAGATTGATCTTCCGGCGACTTTTACTTGTACTAATTTTCTTTTAAGATGGATTGCGTTCCATCGGCCGACCGATTAATCTCTTCGTCCGGCTCGTTTGTAATTAGCGTTGTAATGTGTTAATTCATAACGGTGCAAACGTAATTGGTTGGAGGAAAGTGAGGAGTGATGTTGTGACCTAACTGATATTTTTTTTTTTTTTTTGCCTGGCATTTAGTTTTTATGCATACATTTTGATTGTGCTTGGTCGTAAGTTATTTGGCACACTTAACATTTATTTTCGTGTAACATGGCAGCTGTGATGGTGGACAGAACCTCCCATTTCCGACGGAGAGCTATCCCGCGATACTCGTGTGCGCTCACCAGAACAGCAGGACCAAGCCATGAGGTTACATGACTTGCATTGTTTCTTCTTCGATATTTGATTCTAAATGGTGTTTTACATTTTCTTTTATTAGTAATGCCGAACCACCTCTTGCTCTTTCCGCTGGATGAATGGAGTGAAATAAGTTATAACCCCGTATTTTAACAAACGTAGATTTAACTAGATGGCTTTCAGATATTAGAAAATTGTCGATTTTTTGTGAATTTAAAAATATTTCTATTTCTGGAATATGTTGCATAATGCCATTCGCATTCCAGATTGCTATTTCGAAAGTTGTGTTCTTACTTAACATTTTTTGTTGGATTGCGTTGAGGGAGTTGCATTTTCTTTAGTTGATCAAGTATCATGTTGTTGAGATTACATTGGTCATTTAGCCGCTTTGTAATAGCTGCAATGCTGTTCATAATGTTTTCCATAATTTGGTTACTTTCTTAGCCCATATGTTTGGTTGAACCCAAACCTTTCACTACCTGCACAAATGAACTTCTTTGCCCTGTATTGCTTGGTTGTGCGCTTTGATTCATCTGATTTTATATTTGAACCCTTCGATTTTCGTGATTTTGCGGTTGATTTCTTGTTTTATCTCTTAATTTTTGTAAATGTTAAGCAACCACACGGTCTCGATAATTAGCCGGACGTTGGCCCTTACAATTTGTACACTTGGCTGGCACATCTCTCACTATTGCACACGCCTGGGTAAAATGATTACCTGAGCATTTTACACATCTTGGATCCCGGCCGCAATACCTTTGGGTGTGATTAAACGCCTGGCATTTCTTGCATTGGGGTATGCGAGTTGTGGTTCTCCTCATTGGTTCAAATTACACCATCATGTGAAGAATTCCTTTTATTCGATAAATGTTTTGAACATTTTTTTTTGTTGACAAATACTAGCATAAAAAGAGGGAGCCCTCTTTTACTAGTAATTTGGTTTCCTTCCTGAATTTCTGTTCTCTGTTTTTTAACAATATTCACAGCATCTAGTATTTTAAAACCTTTATTTTGTAAGTCTTCCATTATTTCTTTGCTTGAGCAAGTGTGATGCTAACCTCTTGTCATGACTTTTATAGGTCGGGCCTGTTTGTTCTCGTAAATGAACCACTGATACTTTTCAGCATTCAATTTCATAGATAAGATTCTATAAGTATCTGAGTCCAGAGTATTAATTTTCCAAACGTCATTGTTTAACGCTGTTACCTTGTAGTCTTTGTCAGTAACCAATTTAATCAGTTTCTGCGAATCTGTGGGTAACTGGTTACACCTACAATATTTATTGGTGGGGGTGATTTTTCTTTCGGTTGCACCAAAGTTGGTGTACTTCTCTTGGTAGATTTACTACCTTTTGGTTGATTGGCTTTGGGTAGAGCATCGTTTGAATCTGGACTAGATTGTCCCCTACCATTTAATTGCTCAGCCTCAGGTGACGATTCAGCTTTTTTTTCTTACTCTTCCTGGACTGTTTTTTCTTCTTTAGGATCCAGTCCGTCTCTCTTTGTAATTCATCTTCATCAGTTCTTCGCTAAGATTTGAACTGAGTTGCATATTACTTGTTCAAATAATTTAGGAATATCAGATATAGATGTAATACCTATGAAGCAAGAAACATTATTTCCATATTCAGCTTTGAAAATAGACGTCACTCTAGTTATTTTCCACTTTTGATTGAACAAAATTTAGAGGAATTGACAAATTTTTAGAACTTTTTAAAAGTGAAGCCAGAATACCATCAAAACCGCATTCTTTTTCGAATCCTACCAATGCTCGCTGGTTGTCTTCTGGCCCGATGTGTGGAGTAAATATGAATATACTATATATTCACTAGTGGTTGGATCTTTATAATTATCAATGTCCTGTGCTTTATAAACAGATTGGAAAAACTAAGCAAACATGTTGGTTATGATCTGTGGATCACAAGAATTTTGATCATTAAATTCCATCCAGGCTGGGTAACCATCAGTTTCGCGTTTAGTTTTAAAAAAATTCCAATAGTCTGGGATCGCCTTTTATTTTATCCTTTAGATTGCGAATATAGCTACTGTATCTCAGTTCAAAATAAGATTCAAAATTTCGTTTATATGCAGTGAGTTTTGTTTACTATCCTCCCTTTGCTATCTATGATTACGTTTCTGCCTTAATAATTTAAGGTTAGGTCAATGATTGATTACTTTCAATGAAGATTAGTTTGAAGGGAAATAATTGTGTTCTCCGTACCTAAACAAGAAACATCTTACTTTTAATTCTGTGTCATTTACTAAACGTATATTTAATACTCGTTTGGGAGGTAGATTATCTCACACAAAGACAACCATCTTCATATAATTTATATTGTATAATAATTTATCTCGAGAAATACTTTTAAATTAAAAGAAAAACACTTCCTATGGAAAGTAAAATTATACGCGGAAGAGCACAAGCTATAAATAATAAACCGTCATTTTTCATTTCGTTATTAATATTAAAAATGAAAAAGTCTCGCGAGCAACCCTTCCTCGCTATTATATTACAGTTGTACATACATAAAAATGTATAAGACACGAATTTTGTAAGATAAAATAAACAATTTTTACAAACTGTCTAAAAATATTTCTGGTGTGTACTATAAAGTCGTCGTTGTATAGACACAGAGTTATATAAATACAAAAAAGCATAAATTTATTATTATTTTATCTAAAAACAGCTTTTTTGGGGTGCGGATTTTCTCAACTTTATGTGCTTTTTATTTTTAATAAACACTAAAAATAATAATAATAATAATAATGAAAGCTTGAAAAATTATTTAATATTTGCTTGAAAAGTTATCTTTTCAATAACACAAAAAAAAAGACGAAACTCTTAAGTTTAATAATTACGTAACATCGTAAGTACTGTGCGGTATATAGATTGGGAAGTAACGAGAAAATTTAGTCTGCAACAGCGTACCCCATTCACGCTGTTTGGAAAAATATGAAAATTGATTGGTTTAAATTTTGTGTAAATACTCGTACTGCTAGATATATATTTTTGTGCCGCCATAAAGACTGCCATTTATGTTGTGTACGTGAATACATGGCGGGTGAGCTTTAATATAACTTGCCATTGAATTATGCTTTTAAATTGTAAATAAACTTAAATCACATTTAAGATGCTCGTACGGGGTATATCTTATTTATTAAAATTTAATTAACTTGTTACACCCTAAAGTATCATAACTTTGATTATTGCTGTAATTAAATTTGTTTATTGTGAAATCAAGAAATTAATTTTCATTGTAAGTAGAAACTCTGGATTTTTGGTCAAATTGAACTTTATTGAAAATTTAATTGTTACAACAATTAATTATCAAAGTGTTCGCCATTACTATCTATAGCCCGTGCCATTTATCAGGTAGATGATGAATTCCTTTACCACAGAAACTTGGTGATTTCATCGATCTGAATAAATGGAAATCAGAGGGAGCTAAGTCTGGAGGACGAGCGTTGTTATACAACACTATCACCTCCCTTGGCCCATATATGATCTTATATCCTGCAGAGTTGGGCCTGGCAACGTTCAGCTGTAGCAGTTTGATCATATTCCAGAAGCTCGTAGTAAATGACTTCAAATCTCACCAGATAAACAGTAACACTTTCTTGGCATGAATATTCAATTTTGCAAGTCGTCGCATGAGTTCTATAGGGTGTTCCAATAAGAGGTTTCATTTTAATATTTAAAAAAACGAGTATTTTTTAAGATAAATCAATGAAAATTTCATTGTAAAAAGGAAGGTATGCCATTAACATTTGAAAACGATATCAGCCAAAGGGCCGCCACGGCTACGCTTGCAACACCATATCCTTTTCATGTAATGTTTCATGACCAATTAGCACATTTGCGGCTGCATGTCCTCGATAACTTCACGAATTCCATCTTTAAGGTCTTGAATCGATTGTGGAGCATTGGCATATACCTTATCTTTCACGTGGCCCCAAAGAAAAAAATCTAAAAGTGTTAAATTACAAGAAATCGGTGGGCAATTGTGATCACCTCTTCGAGAAATAACACGGCCAGGAAACTTTTCTTGCAAAATTGCGATTGTTTCGTTGCTTGTGTGGGACATAGCGCCGTCATGCTGAAAATAAACGTCGTCCAAATCAATATCTTCCAATATCATCGTTTGTGATTCCACAAACGTCTAATTCCAAAAATCGACGAGAACAATCGATAAACCTGGATCGATTTTTCACATCGCTAACTTGTCCCAACAGCTCAAATTTTTCCACCAGTTTTATTATTGTCGGCCGAGAAGGTGCTTCACGACGACCCAAAAGTGCTTTAGTTTTGCGAACTGTGACTGCAACATGTTCACCATTTTTGTAGTGAATTTTAACAATTTCAATGCGTTGTTGAAGCATGTATCGTACCATTTTTAGTAATGGCGTAGTTTTTACTTGTCAAATGTCAAAAGATGACAGCTTCAAAATTAATTGCTGTCCAATGGGCAGGCTATTCAAAATGAAACCTATTATTGGGAAACCCTATATCTTGGAGTAGCCGCCAACATTTTAGTTTAGAGAAAATCGACTTTAAAGTTGTTATGGTTTAGTTGGTTGAAACGTTTCATTTAACCCACAATATTTTTATCTTAATCGATTCATTTGACTATGAATTACATATTGCAAATAATATTTTGCAGTTGACTACTATATAGTGTTTCCGGAAAATGGAAAATTAAATTTTTATATTAGAGCTATTTTGGTGTATGTCACATAAAATTAAGTGATCAAGATCATGGATATACACCAAAACGATGGAGATACACAAATCGAGATGTGATATTAGAAGCACGGAGACACATTATTCTCCAGTGGATGTTTTCAAAAGGAGTTTGGAGTTCAGATTAATAAGGGCCATTTCATCCAATTTGGAAATCTCTTTTAGGAAACATTTATAGATCTGAGTAATAAGGATACCTCGAAATAATATAAACGTTTTACTCTATTTCAAAATTTAGATCGTAGATACACTTCAATTTGCATACTACAAATAACAATATAACAAATTTCAATTCAGTCTTTTTAAGTAAAAATTAATTTTAAATTAATTCAATTCAAGTCTTTAAGCTTAAACCTAAAATATTAGTGGCATATACTGCAACATTGATCGGAGATCTTTTTTCTTTTCGACTGACATTTTATATAGAACGACGAATAATTATAGGTAATTTAAAAACGATTTTCTTCGATACAGGTTTTCAAAAAAAAAAATCTGAGATTTTCATTAAATTCGAAAATTTAGTTTCATCATTATGCCTAGTCCGATATTTTGTTGTAGTTGAATCAGATTGTTCGTAAATCAAATTTGCTATATGTCTCATTTGTAATACAGTCGGAACTCGGTTTTCCGGGACGCTCGGGACCAGAGGCTTTCCGGATAATCAGAAAGCCCGGTTGATTGAGTTTTTCAGTTTCATAAAGAACCCAACCATATGCATAATAATTTTGAGTTTATTTATGTATTTTTAAGATTTAAATAAGATGCACAAATATATACATGAAAACAAAATACAAATTAGCGGCCTCTTTTGACATTAATGGTTTCCTCGTTGAAACTCTATTAATTTCGCCTGAATTCTGTGAACGTGACAAAATAACTAATAAGCGTTTCGCATGCAGTTACAGCTTCTCAGATTCTGTCCTGACGTTGACGTGGCAAATGTTCGTGCTCCAATATTCGTAGTCACCCACCTTAAAAAGTATTTTTTTCCGTATACACCGACCTTAAAAAGTCAGCACTGCTACTCATTTCACAAATAGAATTGTTTGAAGTACCATCGTCATCATCACACAAAATGTTATGCTACGTATTCTTCAAATCTTCCTTAGTTAAGTCACTCCAGGGTCGATAAAGGCACTGTAATGCGTTTTTTATGTTGAATGATTTTATAAAATTGGTCAATTCTTCTTCCGCCTTGAAGTTTATTATTTCTCTTGGCATTTTTTTCCGGTAATGACACTTTTAACTTCTAATGACTCCCGGATCCATTTGTTGAATCAAAGAAGTGCAATTTAGAGGCAAATATTTTACCGTGAATTTTTTTTGTCTGATTTTAGTTACAGGATAATTATCTAGTAACAACGACATCTTGCAACAGACTTCTACATCTAAATCTTTACTACAATTTCTTCGTTTAGGAACAAAATTGTTATCAAACCAATTCAAAAAAGATCTTGGGTTGCCCAAGCTCTTTTATTAGCTTTCTAAAAGCTATTTCACATTTTTTTTAATAATTACTAGTTTACACTTGTGTGTTCCTGAAGCATTCGGATACACAAGCGCAGTTACGCGTTCGTTAGCTTTCTTAAAACCTTCTAACCGGAATTCATTTCTGGATAATAACGTATTTAGGGGTAAGGCTTTCCAGAAAATAGCCGTCTTATCATCTTTTGTTTTGAGTTGTATTCCATGCCGTCATGGAACATTGTTTCCACGATTTATCGGAAATACAATCCCGGGTAATCAATTGAAATTCCGGATAAGCAAGTGACTCAAAAAAAATCAACCGATATTAGAGGTTTACGGATAATAGGATCCCGGAAAATCAAGTTTCGACTGTATTTTAAGTTTAACTTTTGTGTAGTTCATATTTTTTAATGTTTTAATTATAGAGACGGGACTATAGATTTCAATATTTTGTAAAAAATTCTTGATCGTACTGTGCACAGCATCTATTTCCTATGCACTTGAGAGTGCCCTGAGTCCGAAAATTTTTGTTGCACTTTTATTATATGTTTATGTGTTTTCATAAATTTCAAAATCGCAAGTCTGCTTATTCTATTCCTATTCTGTGGAATACATGAGTCGGACCATAGGGTAATTTTCGTTATAGATGGATTGTCGTTAATCACACTCTCCCAAATTTTAACTAGCGCTAACGACGCACGGTCATTTCCGGATCTACCGCTCATTCCTTCATGCCATATTGCACAATATGTGACTTTATTAGCACTACACTGTGCCGTTAAATTATAAACGAAGAATTTGCGTTTATAAAAAGAATTGTTTATGCATTTGCCTGAGGCAGCGAAAACACATTTTGCAAATCGTAGCACAGAACAACGGTGAACTGATCAGTATTTTTTCGATCAGAGTCTTTTTCAGTTGTTGCCCACATATTATTTTCATTGTGTTTTTCAGATTCTTTGATTTTGGAAGTAATGATCTTGGCTGCAACTTTATGTGCCACACATGGATCGCATTGGTCTTTCTTCGGTTTGTAGAATGACATAGTGTAAAGTTAGTGTAAATATTTAATTTCACAGGATCGGTAGTCTCACTCAAATATAATGAATACATTCTACTAATATTCACACCAGATTCAAGATATTGTCTGGTTGTATTGGCTCGGTAATAATGAGAATCAATCACTGGAAATTTGTTGTTGCGATCTCTGACGATATTAAGTTTGTCTTCGCAAATTTTATACTTTATATGGCTATCATGGGTGGTTGGTGTGTTTGTGCCAACTTCAGTTGCCTTTGTTATATAAAAATGGTAGACTTGATTTTGACTCACATCTAACGTAGTAAGGAAGAATAACTTACAAACTCTCACGACAGCGACATTTCTTGTTGAGTAATGAAGGTGCAGATACACTATATTAGAAAATGTGTTAGAACATTAGTTAAAGCAATAAAGTAAAAATATATCGATATTGAATGAAACAGAATGCCACAGAAAAATATTTTAACCTTATGTAAAAATGTTCAAATGCGTACATACGATATAAGGAGATACACTAAATCAGAACCAATATTGCTAATTGGCGGTTACACCGAACAAAATAAAATTAGTTGGATTTAAACCAAAATATAATAAATTCGAAAGTTTGTCTAGATAGGTATGAAAATGTTCAAACACCTACATTACGTGTAATGTAATGGAAACATATTTTTCTGTTGCATGGATATAAAGTAAAATCGCATGCTGTAACTTGAAAACTTTAGCACTTAGAACAATTTTGATTGCATTATCGGAAAGAGTAGAAAAGATACATTATAATTCATTAAAAACTGAAGTTTCATGTTGATCTAAACCAACTAAATGGTGGTCTAAATCAACTCATGATTTTTTGCGTTTGGTGTTATCGAACAAAATCCGCTTTTCATCACCCGTAATGATTTTGTGTAAAAAAATTCTGTCTTTTTTTACCGACAAAGCAATTTCATGCAAATGTCAACTCATCGGTTGTATTTTTGGTAAAACATATAGGGGACTAGTTTTTGGGTTCATGTTACACGCTGCATTAAATACTGTTATGTTCAATGTTGCCGAGCTTTTCCAAAATAAATTATATTACATTTCTTAAATTTAGAATGAAAATTATTTTCCAAATACAAAAAATAAATAAATCAAATCATTATTTGTAAAACATTTTATCTCGTACTCGCTCTCGTGATGTTGAGCAGATCATATAAAGCTGATCATATAAACCTGTTTATTTAGTATTCACATGGTTTTTCACGAGGTTTTTATTTACCGATTTAATTCAATAAAATAAAAAATCTAAAATGTAAAAAATGCATGAACTCCGCAACGAGCTGTAGCGTTCAGATAACCATCGACTTCGCTTAATTGGGGATGGCCTACGTGATTTTCTTCGTGTCGTTCCAATCATGCAACTATGTTTACTCAGTCTCAATGTTCAAAGTTTGGCGACATATGTTCGCGATCTTCAAGTCAATGATATTAATCAAAGAGCAAATATATTTGCTTCCACTGAAACTTGGATGTACAATACAAATGTTATTATTCCTCACAACTACAATTTGGTAAGTCACTAGAAACGAGAAGAAATCAGAGCAGACGGTGTAGCTATATCTTCGAGAGGAACGATGCCCTTAAAATTCCATCAAACACGGGGTTCGCTGGTCAAACTGTCAATGTCATCGTACGAGAACTGCCTGCAGCAAAGAAAACATATGCGCTGCCGAACTTAGAAACCACGACATGACAAGTTTACTGGTGTCTGTATATAATTCTCCCGGAAGCAGTTCCGATGACTTGAAATTAATCTTACTGCAATTTACGATGGCATACACAGTCACTAACGCTTTTGAAATAATCAAACAACAGATACTCCACGGGTACCAATATTGTTAACCGGAGACTTCAATTTAGATACACGTCCTGGTAAGAATAACGAATGCTTTATCGAATATATGAAAGAAAATCTTGAATGACAAATACATACGATCCGGCTCAATCTACTACACTTGGTGGAACAGCCATAGATCACACTTTCCCAACTTAAGAACGTAAACTATAGGACCTAATTGTCATACCATAAGCCGCATCTAACTATAACGAGAATATTATCACATACGTTTTAATAACATAAAATATACAAATATCTCTAAAAACAATTTCAAATTTTTACATTGCCTCCAAAATCACACTCCCAAAATGCACGAACTCCGCAACGAGCTGCAGTGTTTGGATAACCATCGACTTCTTGTAATTAGCGCGTCTCCACCACATTCAGCACCAAAGGCTTCATTTTCAACTTGCTCATTTACCAGCATCTCAACGATTATTTTTTCCACCTCCTCCTGGTCTAGCTCGTTTCACTTAAAATCGGTGTTGCTCCTTTAAATTCCTGGCCATTTGTGATTCCCACCTGTAGCGAGTATTTGATGCCAATCGCCTTCCACACGGATCTTGCTCGTTATTAACAATTTTCCACCAGTTCTTCCAACCATCTTGAGGAATCCCGTTATTTGCTCGTGAAGAATGTGCAGGATTCCGAAACATTCAAAGAAACTGCCATTCCGCCCACCGACTTATGTAACAGACGTATTGCTCACATGGGACATTTTTCCTATGTATTGTCAATCGCCAATCTTAACTCGCCTTAACCGGTGTCTCCTTCAGAAACATTTTAATATTCTATCCAACCGAACTTAATCCGAACTTATGATGGCGTATCAATCTTTGTTCATTTGTTCAAATTATTTTGTTATTTGTTCAAGTTAATTTGTTCAATCAAGCTATGTTTCTCTATCCCGTTCAAATATAGCTGATACAATTGCTCTTCTGCGTCATCCGAGAGCATCACCGCAGCATCAACGATTTTCTCATTTTTCTGTAAGTAATACCTCCCAAAACCGTCCAACCATTGCAATCTTTGTTTGATTCAATATTGGAACACTGGGCTATTTCGATACATAAGCAATCTCTGGACCAACATCATCAAAACCAACCTTGATAAGTGATTCGTTGTCATGCTAATTCACTATGTCACTATTTGTGACTGATTGTCCAAGTACCACGGTTTGAGTCGGTCAATGGAAATTTTGGCGTGTCGTCCGTTCAGATCCAAAGTGTAAATTTTTTCTGTAAAGTCGATAACCAAATACGGTCCAGTATATGATGGTTGCAGCGATCTGCGTAATGCGTCAGTCCGGAAAATGTGGAGCAAGTCAGAAGATCTTTACTGCCGAGAAGCCGGTACAGGTCGAGCTGTAGCTTTTAGTTTCAGACTTATAGTGACAAGTCGTTCGTAGTTCTAGTAAGATTGAAGGTAAAACACTATAGCAAAATCAGTTCGGTTGTAGCACGCAATGGTAGATGTAACGAAACGATGCTATCTCTCGATCATGCCATTACATTTTGGATTGTAACTAGTTGGCGTTCAAAATCCCGTAAGTTAGCCAGTTCGTGAAAAAGTTGTGATTCGAATTGCATGCCTTGGTCCGCGACGAGGAACTCAGGAACACCAAAAACTCTGGAACACCAACTATGCAACGCGAATAGACAGCGAAATCGACGGTTGCAGCCGTTATACCCGGAACTGGATCCGCCTCGTGCCAACGAGTGTGCCTATCAATTAATCTAACGCAATATCGCTGATTATAAGAAACTGGTAATAGACCAATGATATCGAGATGATTAATCGAAAAACGTTGAGAAGTTAATTTATAAATACTTAGCGGAGATTTTGTGTGTCGAGAGTATACAACTTTGAACCAGCTTCTGGACGTCTTTTTGATGACCAGATGCCATTCTGAGTCAAAAGTATGATAGAAGGTTTGACGCCAGGATGAGAAAGGTTATGAAATGCATGAACATTTTTTTTCTGGAAATGTAGGGGAATGAATGGCTTAGGTGTAGTTGTAGAAATATCACAATACATTATTTTTTTAGAATTAAAAGACACTGGAAAATTCTCGCATTGCAGAACAGAGTTACTCCTTAAAATGATAGCATAATCAATGCTTTCGTGAATAGAATATTGAATAATACGTGAAAGAGCATTTGCGACTACGTTATTCAGTCCAGAGATCGCTGAATATCAGTAGTGAATTGCCAATGAAATCTAAGTGTCGAAATTGACGAGGAGATGGTTTTTCGGGTTTCTGATTAAAAGCGTAGACACGTGGTTTATGAGCGGTGTAAAGCGTGAATATACGGCCTTCGAGAAGATGTCGAAAGTGTTTGACTCCCGAATAAGCCACGAGAAGTTCACGATCATAAGCACTGTATCTTTTTTGCGTATCATTTAGACGTACTGAAAAGAAACCGAGTGGTTGCCAAGTGACTGAAATGAACTGCTGAACCACTGTTCCGATCGCCTTATCAGAAACGTCAACCATGATGGCCAGAGGTGCTGATGATGTAAGTTTATTTTTTAATTTCTGGTCAGCAGCAGCAGCAACTGAAATGAGGCTCGATAAAAGTTTACCATACCTAAAAAGCGTTTCAGTGGTTTAACAATATGTGGTCGTTTGAAATTTTTGATGACTTGAACCCGTTCATGCGACGGTAATATCCTTGTTCAATTACCAAATGACCTAAAAACATAATTTCGGTTCTTGCGAATACACATTTGTCAACGTTTACAACAAGTCCATGTTCTTCTAATTTAGTAAACATAATTTTAATATGTTCGAGATGTTCGTCATAATTTCGAGAGGCAATGAGCACGTCGTCCAAATGTACAAAACAGTAGTCAAGTTCGCGTAGTGCTGAATGCATAAGACGTTGGACTGCAGACTGTGCTGCATTCCAATGACCGAAAGTCATTCTACAAAATTCAAATAGTCCGAAAGATGTCAAAATTGCTGTTTTTGGGATGTCAGTCGGTTTAATAGGAATTTGGTGGTAGACCTGGACAAGGTCTATGGTTGTGAATATAGTGCAGCCCTCGGAGTTGTTGTGTAAAGCGTTGGCATCAATTTTGTGAATCACGTTATGTTTTGTATTGTCAATGATAAATTTTGAAATAATTTTGAAAACTCTCGGATCCGCTGCTGACCTGTCGATCCTAGAGGATCCCTTCCTACTACAGTAGTAGGAGGAAGGGGTATACCATTTGTATACAGAGAGATTAACGAGTCTGTAAGCTTGTGTTTCTGCATATCAACTAGCATCTCAAAAAATACGCACCGATGATAGGCATCGACACGTCAGCAACGATGGGCTCCCAGGATAAGTCTTAATAATTTAGTCCCGTACGCGTTTACCGAAGAACCGTTCGCTGCAAACAACCTAAATAATGGATCGACCTTTGAATTTCGATCAGAAGGAGCTGGCAAGACTGAAACATCTGCACCTGCTTCTATTAAAAAAATGAGTCTGAAGAAAAATTTCGTAAATTAAGAGGCGGTTAGTTTTATAGTTACGTCATTGCACACCGCCAATTGTGAATGACTATTTTTTTGGAATACTGTTATCAATATTGTTATAATACTAAGTTATTTGATACAAATTTGCAATTTGGTTTACATTTAACCGCCTTTCTGTCGAAATGATGATGATAGAAACTGATGAAAGTGAATGAATTTCGAGAATTTGGCGAGTTTTTCCGTGAATTGTTAGTTTTAGAGTTTGATCGTGAATTGTTACGACTTCGTGAATTTGAATTGGACCGTGATCTAAAATTTGGCAGGAGGCAGAAGTCTCACCACGTAGGTTGAAACAATCAAATGATTTAACTGCCATTTCCATCAGAGGGTTTGAATATCAATTTATTTCTATAGTAAATGAAGCGATTTTATTGGATTGAATCAAAATTTGCTCTGAAAAGTTCTGGATATCGTAAAGTTTGGCGGAAAATGTGGAAATATTAGCGATTGGTTGATCTAAGCAAATGAGTTAAGAGCCATGTTCAAAAGAAGGTAAGAGGTGTCCTTTTATTGACTTGAGTTGTTTTAATTTAGATGAGTTCTGGATATCGTAGAGTTTGACGAAAAACTCCCAGATTTGTTTGTTTAAATTTCCGACTAACTAAATTGATGGTTAGTTTACTCCAGTCGTTCATAGATGGCACAATATAAATCTTGTCTGATGCATATTTAAAATAAGCCAAATAAATTTAAAATTTCTTTCTTCACAATATTGCAAATCAGCGATTGATAATTTTCAACTTAATTTTCAGTTTAACGAACTAAATGTAATGTACGGTATGGACATGGTAATTGATAATTAGCGACATCTATTAATAAATGGTACGAACTTACCATCGATTTGTTAGTCGGGAATTTAGAAAAATGTTGGTGTCAGACTAACTAAATTGGATGGTGAGCTCGTACCAGTTATTAAGATCTAATTTATTAAAAAAAAAATTAAACATGAGACGCGGTAAACGCCCAACTCTGGTTGCTTATACAAATTGTTCAAACGTTTGTTTATGACCCCAACATATGAACACAGATGTATGGGAGTAACTGCACAGACGATGGTTAAGTTATTCGTTGTTAATTGGCCATTCCAAATCTGTTTCATATCACTTGATTGTTAATACCTGTAGCAACTCATTTATTTGCAAAATAATTGATGCTACAATCATCGTCACATTCGACATATTATAATACGCGACATTCAACCGTGCGACATCCAATTAATTCGATATTCGATAACCGAAATGAGCCCACATACACTGGTTATGCGTTATTATGAAAATCACATTACGGCTTATACAAAAATATTAAATTGTTCCATATTTCAACCAATCGAAATCTCACAGTGGGCGCAGTACATTAGCACAGAAAGATTTACAAATTTTTGCAAATGGTTAGGAATAATTTTGTCCTTCAATACCTCTTTAAATACAATAAAGTCTAGAAATTGTTTCTACAATTAGAATGTAAGTACGAGACCAGAGTATAAAACAGCAATCGCATTTCATAATCTCCTGTGTAACGGAAGGACAACGAAATTCTTAAATAAAAATATTAAAATAATTTATTATGTTTTACGTGATCTAGCATAAATATTTTCGTTGTAACATAATTCGTTTTCCTTGTATACACACACACAGTACATAATTCTATTGTGTTTTGTGTATGATTTGATCCTTTTTTTGCTTCCAAAATTCCTAAGTAGCATTTGAATAGAATTTTTTCCGTACATTATTTCAAAAACGAATAAAAAACTGTCAAAATCCTTTTTGTATTTTTTTTTTAAGTGAGGATTTATTTCGTACGACATGAAATTCTCTTATATAGCGCAATCAAATGTTCATTATACCGGATATAAATGATTTTCACTTAAATTCTATCTAGATGGAAAGTAACTGTTATATACGGAAAACTTTTAATTATGACAACAATAACTTTCTATGGCATTCCTTTCTTATGTTAAGTGTACTGCATAATAATCATGATAATGAGAAGGATAATGGTTTTATATCTCCATATAAACAATATTTGTATAAAGGAAGGATAGATATCCTAATTATTTGCATATTAATTGATTATCATACGGAGTGGCTGCTAGTTTTTATCTTTTCTGTAACAAGAACACAAAAACTAAAAAAAACTCGATATTAACATAACAATGAATTTGAATACAAAAGAATAGCTTAATGAAAGTAAAGTTCTTCTGATATTAATGAAGACTCTTACAAAAAGGTATATAGGGATTAAACCTAATCAACATTATAGTTGTTGTAGCTTTTAATTATAAAATCCTAAGAAATATTTTAATTTTACGTTATGGATGTATTTATATAGGACAGAGGTGACTTGGTGTTCACAAAGTTCAATCACTATACGGTTTAAG